>OY986437.1:55015329-55557829 GCA_963920525.1 Dichetophora obliterata
AATTTTGAACACATTCCAACGCTGCGTCACGAAGAAGTATCTAGTTCGCTGACTGGCAATAGCGCACAAATGAACCGCAATTTCAACGACTACAACTTGCACGATCGTCAACAACAACAACATCAGATACCACCGTTGCTATCCCATGCCTCCACTGCGTCTTCGTTTGATTTTCTTGATTCGCTTAATAGAAGTTTTTTGCCTGGCCTCGGTTTGGGCATTTTGGTGACTTCCATTGTGGTTCTCGTATGGGGCGCGGCACGTCTGCGACAGAGTGTACAACACAACAACAGTAGCAGAAGCAGTAGCAACAACAACAACAATAATGGCAGCCGTCCTAGCACTCCGACGGCAACTACTTGCTATGCTGCTTCGGATCATATCGCACGAATTGCCGATGCAGAAAGTGGAGCGCGCTATCTTAAGCTGCAAGCGACCACAAGTCTTTGAGGAGCAAGCGAATAATGAGTAGACCACTTTCTGTGTTCCAGTCAAACTTTTGTGAGTTGGCAGAGCTCCAACTCTTGTGATAGGTATCGAGTTCGATACCATTTACCAATGTAATTTTTATACTTTTAATCAAAATCTTTTGTTGTTTGTTTTTAATTAAAAGCATAGTTGTAAGTTTCTCTCTAACATCTAGCTAATAAGCCAAATATTTGCAAAGAAGAAAAAGTCTACACTTAACCCTTGATAATAAGTTTTTATTTTTTTAAACACTTTTCTTGCATTCGTTCTTTATTTGCTTGAATTTTCTTTATTTTTTACTTTGTGCCATATGGTTTAAATATTAAACGTAATAATACACTTGAAACTAATTTTGTATTCACTTCTATCAATCACCCTGTTCTAATGTTTACTGTTTTTTATCGTAAATGTAAAGCATTTAAGTCATTAACACTTAGTTGTTGAATTAATTAATTTATTAACACACGCACGCACACAAATGTTTGTGCAAAATCATTAATAAAAAATTTCATTTGTGGATAATAACTGTGTTTTTTTTTCTATTAAACATGTTTTTTCTTCTAATGAGGCTATATTTCCTGGAGGGACACAAGAAAAAACAATAATTCAAGGCTGTGTCAAGCCATTTTTTCTTTAAAAAAGTTTTATGTTGGTTAGTCGATTCGACTAACACGCTCCAAAACTCGTTACAGAGAAATCAAAAAACATTAATATTGGTTCTGTTTTTTTTTTTACATATTTTCATAAGCTACTTGTTTCATCAGTTCGAGATATATCAGATAAGATTATTGAAAAAAAAAATAGTAAATAAATATAAAAAACTTAAAAGGCTTTTCTATCACTATACGAATAAAGCATTATTTAATATTATTAAATTAAAAAAAGTTTAAATCAATTGTTTAGCACAAGAGACACAATTCACTGCACCACTAAACAAACTTAAAACCAAAACACTATATTCCTACAACAAAGGAATTATCTTCGACTGTACCGAATTAAAAATACCCCCACATCCGTATTTTAGTATATACGAATTTGTCAATGTTGCATACTTTTGATGACTCCACTTTTATAGGGCTTGGTTTTTATCCAAATATATAAAATTTGAAACTCAGAGTTCATCCTAATTATCAAAGCTAATGTGTAAAATATCAAGTTTAAACCATCACTTTGTTGAATTTATGAAGGTTTTGTATTATAATTACGTCACTTTGTGTGTGAGGTGGGCGTGGTTTTCATTCAATTTTGACAAATTACAAATATGTGATAAATATTTTGCTCCAAAGCTAATGTCTAAAATGCCAAGTCAATATATTAATTTTTGTGGTATTTTAAGAGAAACCGTTTTGAGAAAGTCACTTCGTTTGGAAGGTAGGCGTGGGTTCATCCGATTTTGCTCATTCTCGAATTTTATCTCCTTTTTTTGAATACAAGCATATATTTTTGATTTCATTACGATAGCTTAGAAATTGTGGCTCTAATGGTGTCGACAAATAGACATACGGACAGATGGACATAGCTAAATCGACTCAGGGGGTAATCCTGATCAAAAATATATATACCTACAACTTTTCTATACCTACAACGTCTCCTTATTAGCGTTACAAACGGAGTGACAAAGTTAATATACCCCTTACGCAGTACGCATGGGGGTACAAAAAGTTACGTTAAAGCCAATGTTAGTCCCTTCGACGTACACTACATTTATAAAAAGATGCACACCATCCAATTAAAAAGCCAAACACATCCGAACACAACGAGGGCAGCTTAACAACTATTGTGGTTACTACAATATGGATAGAGAACACGATCAGATGAGAGAAAAAAAAGTTGTAAGCAAAAAAGTGAGCAGTGTTAGTCGAAACGACTAACATTGGTTATCCAGGGTTAAAACTAGCTCAAGAGACCAATAAATGGAAAAGCGTTTTACAAGAGTCCAAAAAATCTCTTGAAGTAAGTTTTTTTAAAAAACAGGTATGCATTAAATGCATTTTAAATGTTAATTCCTTAAAAAGTAAACAAACATAAAAATCAGATTAAAAGTACCAGAGTTATGATATTTTACTTTTCGAAAAATGTTATTTTATTTCTTGATTTAAAAAAAAAAAAAAAGTAAAATCCAAATTTGAGAAATTGCAATCATAGTTGTTGAAATATTTTCTGAAACAACATTTAATGCAAATTAGGAGTTTCTGTTCAAATGTTCCTATTTAACATTTTTGAAGAAAGCTGTTTTTACTATGGCTTAGCACAAAAAAAAAATTGTTAAAATCCCTGAACAAAAGGGACCAGTGTTACCAACTTATTGTTTTCCCCTAAATTTAGGGGGGAAAAAGTGGAATGGGATTTTTTAGGGGTTTTATATTTTTTAGGGTTGTTTAGGGGCTTTTTGATAGACTTAAGCATTGGATAATCCTATTTACTACGAAGTTTTTGAATTTATTGCAATTTTCCTTTTTTCATTCCCTGCTCGTTACAGTGGTGAAAAAAACAAGGTTAACGAGACGTCTAAATATTTTGCTAAAGCTGTAAATCTTGTGAATGAGTGAAAGAGACAAAAGGTGATTTTGTATGGTTTGACAACTCAAGTGTTTGATTTTTACAACAACAATTTAAAATCTCGTTCATCTTGTTTTGAATAAATGCCGAAGAAACCTGAATTTTTTGTAAATACTTAATTATTTATAACTAAAGACTATAACAATATGTTAAATGATCTTTTTTTTTTGTTTTGGGGGGATTCCCAAGTTTTGTAGCAATTTTAGGGGTTTTTGACTAAAGCTTTAGGGATAAATATTTTTGGGAGTTGGTAACACTGAAAGGGACTAATTTCCCTTACAAGGTCTTCGTTTTTGTACAATATTTAATCACACGATCTATCAAATTTTTCATATTATAATGTTATAATAAGTCCAATATTTTTAAAGTGAAACGTTAATTTAAAAAATATGTGTAACTTTTTCATTGCTGCTTTGCAAAGTTTTTCAATCGTGCTTTTTCGTGCGTGTTCGTGCGTTTTCGTGCAAGTACGAAAAATAAATTTCGTATTCGTGCGTGCCGTGCCTCAAAGATGTTGCATGCGCACATCTCTAGTACAATGTCCAAAAAACACGGCTTCAATTGGCCATTTCAGCCCTTGAAAAGACATTAACAGAGTTTCTTACGAGCTATTCTGCTGTGTGTTATATGAAATTTTGTACACAATGGATCAAAAACTGGACCTACTTGTTGTATACCGATTGCGGACAGCTAAACTGCATGTTCTCAAGAAGCATATCATGGAATTTATAATTCTCTGGGGTGTGCCATTGTCTGCAGAGGGGGCTTAAGCCAAGGTCCTTCGGCGCCAAAGGTACGCACCCACACTTCGTGCCTCGAACGCCACCTTTTTATATTTAACCATGTATACCCAAACTTTTGGCCGTTTTTGTCATTGCCAAAAATACTAAGGTCCTCAGATTCATCAAACATTTTAAATGTTTAAGGTAAATAATCTGCCATACAAGAATTTTCAAAGTTATATTATTGCAATTTGGTAATTAAAAACCTCGGCCAAAATTTTTTTCTTGGTACTCTTGGCCTGATATGGCGCGTTGATTGATTCCATCAAAATGTCATTTACCTGGGTTAAGGGCATGAAAAATCCGTTTGAAAAGTTCACGAAAATTAATTTATTTAATTTAATTATTGCAATGCTTCGCCTCTTTTTTTGTTGTAAACCAATTAGAATTCAGCACTGAATCGCATGTTATTTGCTTCATGCTCCCCCTTTTTATTTTTAGACCAATCAAAAAGCAGCAATTACACAATCAGCTGTTTCGCAGTCAGTTGTGGGAGAATGAGAATGGGGTTACCCCACTCTCTATTTTAATTAACACGTATTATAAAATCAGCTGTTTTGAAGACAGTGGTGGAAGAAAGAGAATGGGGCTACCCCACTATTTTAATTAATATGTATTTCAAATTTGTGGTAAAGCCGTTAATAAACGTAGTAAAAAAGTAGGTGCAGAAGTGTGCATGGTCGAAAAATATTATCATGTAATAAGTATTCCTGAGTCAAAGCTGAACGCTGTGAAAATTAAAGATCGGTTATCAGGTCCAGCCTCCAATATATCGCAAACAAAGGGGCGTGCCCCGCCCAATTTTCTTTTGGTACGTATTTCTATTCATGCCAATACCATATATAGCAAATACTACCGCCGTTGGTCAAAAAATGTCCAAGATATGACGATTTTAAATTTTGGGTTATAAGAGGCCACGCCCCTTTGTCCACTCACAACTTTATATAGTCAAGAATTTATTATTTCATAAGAATATCCTATTGTGAAAATTTAATGACGATCGGGCCAGTAGTTAAGACTATATTGCGATTTTTAATTTTCCTAAAAAGGGGCGTGGTCCCACCCACTTTTCTCCTGGTACGTATTCCTAATTATTCCAATACCATATGTACCAAATAGCATCAACGTAGGTCAAAAAATGCCCAAAATATGGCGATTTAAATTTTTGGGTTATATGGGCAGTGCCACGCCCCTTTGTCCAATAAAAACTTCCTACAGCCTATTATTCTTTCCAGAGTCATAGTAAAATGCTGTGAAAGTTTCAGGAAGATCGGTCTAAGGGTTTGGCCTCCTATAAAGCACAAACAAACAAACAAACAGACAAACAGACATTCATTTTTATATACATAGATTGAAAGCAGATTAATTATAATCAAAGTAAAATGGGGCGAAAAAGGGGGATTTGGTAATAAAAAAATCTATGGCTACCTTACCTGTAGATAAAAAGTACATAAAACTTTAGGTAAATACATATTACAAAAAAAGTATTTTGTAAAGCAAACATTGTTAGTGGTATAAGTAAGTATCTGAATATATGGCGACGTTAACAGTATTAAGAGCAATATACTACCAAATAAAAAATAATCCGTTGGAATGAACAAATTTGTACAGAGAACAAAAAGTTTAAAACTTAAATTTGGCGTGAAAAGGGGCGTGGCGTAATAAATGTTTATTTCTACCTCGCCTGGAGTATAATGTGTATACAATTTGAAGTAAATCTGTTAAAAACTATATGGGAGCAATTACATAATTTTAAAAAAGTGGGCGTAAAAGTAGGCGTAAAAGTGGGCATGGTCGAAAAAAGTACCCTATTAATCATGCCAGAGTCCCAGTTAAATGCTGTGAAAATTTCAGGAAGATCGGTCCAGAGGTTTGGTCTCCTATAAGGTACAAACAAACAAATAAACAAACACACATTCCATTTTATATATATAGATTTTAAATCGTAAAAAAATAAACTTTATCGTAACATTAAAGAAAAACAAAGTATCTATCTAACGGGCCCAAAAGAAACTAAATTGGAATAGCACAACCCGAGATATTGCCATTTAACCTTCACTCCGACAATATGGATAGACACTCCGACACTCGGGTTAGATTTCACCCATTTTGAAGTTTAAAACGCTATACCTAGCTCATTTTTAAAGCAAAATTAATGAAATGTATGGTATTTGCATAAAATGTCACTTTCTTTTAGAATATGATATCAATATGATGGTTGATAAAACATAACGGTAAATATTTAAAAAGTAACTTAACTCGTCAATTCCCAGTGTCACCTGTAGGTGACAGAGATTGAAGAATTTATTTTTCCTATAAAACAAAAAAATAAGAAAAAATTTACTACTACTATAAAGTAAACACACGGTAGTATTTATATTTTTTTTTTTGGCAACCCTGATACATACATCATCTGTGAAATTATTCATTTGTCTCAAACAGTTTTGAAATTTTTGTGCGTCGAAGTGGTTTTGAAACTTTTTATTGTTGTTATTGAATGTAACTTGTAATAGAAATGTACTTATAACAGAAATAAGTACAAAAAAAATAAGGTATGTACAGTTTTTTCTTATTTTTCATGTTTTAAATATCTAAACACGTCAATTAACACAAAAAAATAATATTCTGCCATCAGACAGAAGCATGGGAATTGACGGGTTAAGCGACCTTCGGTTGAAATTTCACCCATATGCGAAAAAAAGGACCGAAAAGCATATTCCTTCCTGCAACAAATAAATATGAGGTGAGCATCAAACTGCTTTCTACTTTTGCACTAACTGTAAATAATAAACTGTAATTCAACAAAATAAAGATATATAAAAGAGAATTAATAATTTTTAGTTAATTAGGCGTACAAAATACTCAAGGGTGAAATTTCACTCATTAGGGTTTTATTTGTGACTTTTTTCGAGTGTCGTATGGGGGTTAAGTAACACAGACATTGAAAAACTGTTGCCATTTTTTACAATTTCAAGCCCAACGGTATTCCGTTCAAAAATTTTCCGAGAAAAATACCGATACACGTGTATGTTTATTTTACATAAAGAACATTAAAAAAATGTTCGGACGAATCTCAGACATCAAATCCTGGAAGGTGTGCGGTTTGTAAAGGAATGACCCATATGGAAAACCCATATAACATTTTCAGTTTCAGCTTAACAAAAATACACAGTGTGACCGCTAAAAATTACAAGAACCAATTAATTTTAATAAATGAAATCAAGATATTGTTTTTACTAAAACTAGAATTCCAGTTCAATTAACATGTTTGAGTCGTTATTTAACTTTTTATTTAGTCGATAGTACGTAATAGAACTTACAATTAAACTTATATGCACTGTAGTTCACTTTCGCTCATACCAAACTATATTACTCCTTAAAGCACTTAAATAATTGCCCAAATTGTTAATGGAAAAATTAAGATAAAAAAGGAGACGCCTACTTCAAACAGTCGACGTCATCAATAATGCCTATTTATGACGACAAGGAAATGAAATGAAATATTCATGAAATTTCAACAAGGTTTTGAACTCAATAGCAGTGAATAAATATTTCAGCTTAGTGCTAAATGAGTTTATGTACATATAAGACTTTTTATTGTGTAGCCTTTTTATTGTCGTCAAGCAATTGTGCATTCCACAAAAAAAGGACACGCGTACGAGTTTCTAATAGCAAGTGGAACCACCTTTATTTATAATTGTTGTTTATGTTTGAATGTACTTTTAGAGGGTTGGAGTTAATTCTTTTTTGTTGTTGTTATTTCTATTACGAAGAGGTTAGAACAGTTCAACGTACAAGTTTGGTCAAAACTTTTTACAGCCAAGATAAAATAATGAATTTAATAGGAAAGTATACTTGTCCTATTACTACCATGGTCTTTCAAAATTTACTGAAGCGTAGGACGGAGGGGCCGCACAGTGTTTCGATTAGAACAAACCAGCTGGACAAAATTATTTTTTGAAATTTTTGGACATATGGTATCAAAACAATAAAAAAATTATTCGAGAGATGGCATCGATTATGTACCGTTCACCAGATACTGACCCTTAAAAGGATAATTGCATGTTTTTCCACTTTTCAAAACGAAACATTGAAATGATGCATCTAGAAACGTTATGTTGCACATTATTAGTTAAAAATAATTTTAGGTTTGAATATAAGCGAAATCGAACGAAAACCACGCCTACTTTCTATAAAAATGCAGTTTTTAGGCTAATGTAAAAAAAAAGTTTTCTAGAGGGTTATTCCCTGCTCTGCTAATATCGAATTTATATGCGTTAAGGTTGTACATTGCAATTCTAATGTATATGTTATTAATACATACGTTCCTCCCAACAGCAGTGTAGGAGGCTTGCATATTCCGCAAGGCTTGCATAGAATTTATCTTAAATTTACTTGACGTTAATGACGACACTTTATTGTTGGGCGACTTTAATTTGCCTGACGATGCATTCTTCTGACGATGAAACACATTTTTGTGCATCTAATTCGAAGACATGCCGAGAACATATATTTGTTGACAATATATGTTCTGACTTACAACCAAGTGCAGATCCACGCTGGGGCGATAAGGGCGATCGCCCCCCCCCATAGCTTCCTTGAAATACAAATTCTCTAAACTAATTTTAAAATATATTCAAAACTAGTAAGGAATGTTCAATATTAATTATAAGATAGCACAGTGGTTAATAGTTTAACAGTCATATTTTCTACTACTTTGTATAATATATGTTAGTATGTAAGTTCTTTCTATTTTTTCTTTTCTTTTCTTCTCTCCTTTTCTTTTTGACGTATTCTTGAATTCATGTCATTCAGGTGGGCGGATTACGCCCACTTCGATTAGCATGTCTTTGTACACCAAAAAAAAGGAAAGGGGTGAGGAAAAAAAAAACCTGTTGGACAAGTATATTGCCTTGCTTGGCCAAATAAATAAATAAATAAATATCTTCGACTGGACCAAAGTTAACATACCCCCGTACTTACTTTACTTAGACCATTTCTGTCTTTCGCTTGCTGGCGCCAGTTGGAAATTCCAAGCTTCGTCAGGTTGTCCTCTACTTGGTCTTTCCAACGAAGATGCGGTCGTCCTCTTCTGCGTTGACCGCCGCTGGGTACCGAATCGAATGTTTTCTTCACTGGAGCATCGTCTTTCATGCGCTGAACATGACCAAGCCAGCGAAGCCGCTCGATTTTAATGCGCTTGACTATGTCGATGTCAGCGTACAGCTCATACAGTTCATCATTCCACCGTATTCGGTACTCGCCATTGACGCAGATTGGTCCGTAGATCTTACGAAGAATCTTTCTCTCGAATGCTCCTAAAGTCTTTTCATCTAAACTGCTCAGCGTCCAGGTTTGTGATGCGTCAAGTAGGACGGGCATGATGAGCGATTTATAGAGCGTGATTTTCGTTCGTCGAGAGAGGGCTCTGCTTCTCAATTGCCTACTGAGCCCAAAGTAACACCTGTTGGCAAGAGTTATTCTTCGTTTGATCTCAATGCTGATGTCGTTGGTTGAATTAATGTTGGATCCCAGATAAACGAAGTTCTTCACAACCTCGAATGAGGTATTGTCAACGGTAACGTGGGTTCCAAGACGCTGGGACTGTTTGTTTGTTGACACGAAGTATTTCGTCTTATCTGCATTCACTGACAGACCCATTCGACTTGACTCTCTTTCTAATCTGGAAAATGCTGCACTGACTTCGCGCGTATTATGGCCAATGATATCGATGTCATCAGCATACGCAAGCAGCGTAACACTCTTGTAGAATATTGTGCCACTACGTCTCAGATCAGCAGCTCGGATGATCTTTTCCATCATTAGGTTGAAAAAGTCGCACGATAAGGAATCACCTTGTCTGAAACCTCGTTTCGTAATAAATGGTGGGGAGAGGTCCTTCCCGATTTTAACTGCGCTGCTGGTGTTGCTAAGTGTCATCCTGCAAAGTCGTATTAGTTTTGAAGGAATACCAAATTCAGACATGGTGGAGTACAGGTGCTTCCTTATTGGGCTGTCGAAGGCGGCTTTTTAGTCGACAAAAAGATGGTGGGTGTCGACTTGTTTTTCTTGAGTCTTCTCCAAGATTTGTCTTAGCGTGAAAATCTGGTCGATGGTGGACTTTCCAGGTCTGAAGCCACACTGATAAGGTCCGATCAGTTCGTTTACAATGAGCTTCAATCTTTCACATAAAACGCTCGACAGGACCTTATATGCGATATTAAGAAGGCTTATCCCTCGGTAATTGGCATAAAAAGTGGGATCGCCTATTTTGTGGATTGGTCAGAGCACACTGAGATTCCAATCGTTCGGAATGCATTCTTCCGACCATATTCTGCATAGAAGCTTGTGAATGCATTTAAGTAGAGCTTCGCCTCCGTTCTTAAACAGCTCAGCAGGTAAGCCATCAGCTCCCGCGGCTTTGTTATTTTTAAGCCGAGCTATAGCTGTCAGAACTTCATCATAGTCGGGCAGCGGAACCTCGACGCTGTCATCCGCAATTGGGGTTTCCGGAATATCATCTCTATTGGCGGGATTGTTGTCAGCGTCGCCATTTAGAAGCTTAGAGAAGTGTTTCCTCCATAACGTCAGTGTACTCTGGACATCTGTCACTAGATTCCTGTTTTTATCCTTGCAGGAAGAGGCCCCGGTTTTAAAACCATCGGCAAGGCGTCTTATTTTTTCGAAAAATTTTCGGACCTCATTCCTCTCACCATACATCTCAATCTTATCCTACTTTTCTGCCTGCGCTTTTCTGCCTCTCTTTTTTCCGCCTGAAAATACGTTTCTCTTCCCTCCTCTTTTCTTTGTATCGCTCCTTAGCAACGCGCGTTACAACCGACTGCAGAGTGGCTTTGTAGGCGGCGTCTTTCTCTGCAGTGGCGTCGCGACAATCCTGGTCGTACCACTGGTTTCGGCGAGGGCGGTGGTAGCCAATCACCTCTTCAGCAGCCGCACGCATGGATTTGGAAATGTGTGTCCACTGCGCGCATATATCATCGATTGGAGGAGTGCTTTGAAGCAGGAGTGAGAGTCGAGTGGCGAAAGCATCGGCTGTCTGTTTCGATTGCAGCTTGTCGACGTCTAGCTTTCTCTGTGTAGGGTTGCGTGTATTCTTAGCTGCGCAAAGACGTGTACGGATCTTGGCTGCAACAAGATAGTGATCCGAGTCAATGTTTGCACCAGGGATCGTGCGTACATCCAATGCACTGGAAGAGTGCCTTCCGTCGATCAAAACGTGATCAATTTGATTTTTGGTTTTTTGATCAGGGGACATCCAGGTGGCTTTATGAATATTGAGATGCTTGAATCTTGTGCTACTTACGATCATTGTTCGTGCTGCGGCGAAGTCAATCAGCCTCATTCCGTTATCGGAGGTGTTGTCGTGGAGGCTGAACTTTCCGACTGTTGGACCAAAAATATTTTCCTTGCCCACCTTAGCGTTGAAGTCACCAAGCACGATTTTTACGTCGTGACGGGGGCAGCGCTCGTAAGCATTTTCAAGGCGCTCGTAGAAAATTTCCTTGATCTCATCGTCCTTGTCTTCTGTCGGAGCATGCGCACATATTAGGCTTATATTGAAAAATTTAACCTTGATGCAGATTATGGCAAGTCGTTCGTTGACAGGTGTGAATCGCAGGACGTGGGGCCGTAGTCTCTTGCCAACTACAAATCCGCATCCAAACTCGTGCTTCTCCGCATGGCCGCTGTAGTAGATATCACAGGGTGCATGCCGAATGCAACCCTATCCCTTCCATCGCATTTCTTGGATAGCAGTGATATCCGCTTTGTATCTTTCCAAGACATCAGTCAGTTGGATAGAGGCACCTTCCCAATTAAGGGTTCGGACATTCCAGGTGCATATCCGTAAATCATTATCAGTTTTTCGTTTGCGGAAGTCGTCGTCAGATTTGGAGATCATTTTTCTTCTTTTCTTATTTGCTTTCATTGAAATTGGTTTTTACGGATGGGCTTCAAACCCGACGCACAACCTTTTTTAAGCCTAGGGAAACACCACGTGGAGGAAACACCATGAAGCCCAGGAAACACCACGTGGAGGTTTGAGTCGACTTGAGGCGATTTCACAAAGATTATGCTGGCCTCGCCAGGTTGAGACAGTCAGACATGTTACATTGTAAAGGTTCGGCCTCAGCTACTGTACTGATGCTTTTTGTTAATAAATAATAATAATGATAATAATAAAACACCTCACTTAAAGAGAAAGTTTTTAAAATTTTAAAAAATGTACTTCTTAACTTAGCATTAAAATTATAACATGCCACATTCCTTCCATCGGCAGGCCTTCTGTTTTCAATCTATGGTTTTTATTGTTTGCCAAAGTATTACTATTTTGTTTAATGTAAATTAAAATTTATATTTTTTAAATCTACTCTGAAGATGACTTCTGAAGGATGTCGAAATATTGGTTGAAAATAAATATATGTAGTTTAAAATAAACTAAGTTTTTTATACATTTTAAAAAAATTTGAACTGCGGCCTAAAAGCATTGAAAAAAGATACATACATAATTTCAAATATTATTTAACCCCCTTTGCTTTTAATTAGATTTGGCAAATCCTAGATTCTCCACTGAAAGTACGTAGAATGAATTTTACTTTTAAATATAGCATCAGCTTACTAGTAAAAAACAGCATTCTGTAGTTGTCACACAAAAAAATGTGCTAAAAATTCAGCCCAGCTACGAGTATAATTCTTATAAAAAAAAACTATATTTCTTATGAAAAATAAGCAACAAGTTGCTAATCTGTGCATATATAATTATCCTTAATATGATTCGATAACATAATAAATCAAAGTTCGTTGTTATTTTTTATGCTAGTGGAAATCCTTGCATTTTTATTAGTTATATTGAAAAAAAAAACAACGACAAATTACGATTCTTGTATTCGTTTTGTTTTGGTCAAGCGCCTAATAGTATGCAACACCATAGCAGCATATACTTAAAAATGTACGAACATATTCACACGAACTACTCGTGTCCTGTTGGCGGTATTGTTGGCGCTTGAATTAAATTTCAGTTCGTGTCGGTTGGTAGCCCATTGCAAAGGCATGTCCAGTGGAGTGACTTTTTGTTCCAAATTGTACGCGTATCGATTTTATATTATCTAAATTTGAAATTTTTATTCGCTCAAAACATTAAAGGATTAATTGCCTTGAATAAAACATTATCCGTGGCATTTTAAATGTTAGTCGCGCCTAAATGTAAGCAACAAAAAAAGCCTACATGAGTATGTTGGGCTTTGTTTATTTGGTGCTGATTCTTGGATGGATTATGATAGTGTTGTTTCTCAAATGCAAGAAGACGATTACGCCACATTTTGCATTTACTGATAATTATACAGAAACCACAAGTGCGGGTGAGTGAGTGCAGCAAAAAAATCTGTTTCGTTTAAACAAAGGGTTAAAATGTGGACACTGAACCTTGTTACTTCACAAAATTCAATCACAAAAACAAATTACTGGATTTTTGAAAAATGCCGTTAAGAGGATATTTACAAATTTTGACTTCAGTTATGAGATCATTCCAGGAAGTGTGATTTTTATTTTTATCCATTTACAATAATTTTGTTCAAGCCAATGAAGTCATTAATCTATTGGCCAATTCTCCGGAACGTACAGTGCAGTTTTCCTTATCAATTTTATAAGGACAGGAGTCGCAAAAGTTTTTTGTTGAATACAAAAAGTTTTTATTCCGAAATTAATATACCCGAGAAACAATTTGTGTCCGTACCAAACTACTCAGCCACAAAAGTCCAGGGGCCTTACTCTGTAATGCGTTTCGAAAAGCAAATGCGATTCGAAAACAAAAAATCACACCATGTAAATACATGAATTAAGATTACTAAATGGCAGTTTCTTCGAACTCTGCTTTAAAATGCTGTTTTTGTCTGCATTGAATTTGAACTTATCAAAAATTTGTCAAAAAACTGTGTAAATACTTGGTGTGATTTTGTTTTCGAATCGCATTTGCCTTTCGAATCGCATTACAGAGTAAGGCCCCAGAGTATCGGACTCAATTTTATTTTTAAAAGCTAGGAGTAGTAATGAAAATTGCGAAGTTTATGAAAACACATTAATCGCACATTAATTTTAAGCCGAATGCAAACGAGCTTCAGCGAACAGGACCCGAGAAAAAAATTGATATATTGTGTCAATAAAGTAGCTTATATGTAGCGAAACTGGCCTGAGTCTTAACTATATTGTGCCCGAAACATACCCAACAAGTACATTGAAAGGCGCCTGAAATAGTACCGTAGTAAGTCTGTATTATGTCAATAAAGTGTTCAGAAACGAGCGACTATATTCGGACACAATAAACTGTCGAGTGCCCGAATCGGTCTTCGTTCGTACATTGTGCCTGCCCAAGGTGTTCCAGAACTAGCATTTCTTTCGGTGCACAGGTCGGACATTTACCGACACGGGCACCGGTCATATATCAGCTACTTTATTGACACAAAATACGAAATTGTTTCTCGGAATTTGTACATTAGAGTGGTCCCTATTTGTATGAAGCAACATTATTTTTTTTCTGATCTTTAACTACGGACCGGGGATTCTTTACAAAACAGAAGAAAACTGTGAAACTTTCAGAAAAAATATTGATATCCAAACGTGCCGCATGCGACCTTTTATTTATACCTTCTGATTTATATGGGAAAAAGTGCTACTTTTTCAAAAAATTCCAATAACTTTTTTTAGGTTCAAATTGTAAAAAAAAACTGGTACTTGTCTCGTTTTTTATTTAATTTTTCTTTAAAAATGAGCTATCAGACATGAAATTTATACGAAAACTACCAGAGTTGTGATTTTGTACTTTTTGAAAAAGCGTTGGGAGCCTTTTACTTTTAAATTATAAGGGGTGTTCCAATAGTAGGTGTGGTACTTTGTTATCGATTAAAATCTGCATTATCGACCCTTGTCCGCCATATTTTGTGCCATTGTCATTGTGAGAGTATAGCATTTTAGTAATGCATCGCTACACGAAAGCATGGCACCAGTGTTGCCAGCTCAGGACGATTGAAACTAGCTAAAACTTTCTAAAAAATAGCTAACTTCTTTTTTTTTTATTTTAAGTAATAAAAAACATGTTTATTCATTCTTCAACATAACAAAGTACACAAAAAATTGGAGCTTACAACTCTTTGACACTTAAAAGTCAATATACATATTACGACTTCTTTTATAAAAAAAAAAACTATATAAAAAAACAACTTTTTACTAATAACTTATAAGTTATAAGTCGATCCATTATTCGTTGCTGCTTTGGTATGCTGCATTTGTACCAATTTTGAGAAGATACGAATTCGGTACCTGGTAATTGTGGCAACATTTATTATATCGTTTCATTCCATACCTGTACTGAAAACCAAATGTACTGTACTGCAAATAAATTAAAAATTAATTATTATAATTATTAAATATTTTATATCATCGGTTTACAAGAAAAAGTTTTTTAATCACGTGAATGACTAACAGAGAAAATAGCATGTTAAAATAAAATTTTTATATTAATATTTATAGAATTTACTTTGTTCAATCTCAATCTGAACATAAAAGCTGAAATCATTTTTATCATAAATTGCATAACAAGTTAAAAAAAATTACTATCATAAAGAAATTAATATAAATAAAAAAT
Organism: Dichetophora obliterata; assembly: GCA_963920525.1. Classification (NCBI taxonomy): domain Eukaryota; kingdom Metazoa; phylum Arthropoda; class Insecta; order Diptera; family Sciomyzidae; genus Dichetophora; species Dichetophora obliterata. The sequence continues at coordinate 55,030,795 of OY986437.1, forward strand.
GGTTAAGGAAATAGCTAACTAGTAGCTTTTATCTAAATTTTTGTCAAAAACAACAATAACCTACTGTTTCCAGTACGCCGACAATATATACCTTTGTTTCAGCTGTTTTATAAGTGTAACAACAAAATCTATGCATATCTTTCGAAGGGACTCTTCCGTTTGTTCATTTAAAATGTTTTGTAGTTTATAATCAGATATCCATGTTTCAAAAGTGTATCCAAAATAACAACGTATGTCTATGAGGTCGATATTAGTGGAAAGGATGTCTTCAGAATTATGTTCTGGTTTAACAACGATATTAATTAGTTTTTTAATAGCAAAAATCAAATCCGTTAACAGTTTTGTTACGTCATTGCAATTGCTTTGAAAACTTTTACTAAGCATTTGCAGATCCAATAGAATTTGTTTTAAAAAACAATACATATACGTAATTGATTTCATCATTGTATAATTTATGTAATGATTGAGCCATAAAACATTTTTCTGCACTTTTTGCTATATTGAAATGAGTCTTGAGCTCAAGCCATTGCTCTAAGACACGCGATATTGCCACTTCAATGTAAAGCCATCGCGTATCACATACTCTTGTTATTTTTAATGGATCCTATAGTAAAAGTAAAAATATTTCCTTAAATAAATTAAGCTAAGCTTCCCTCACTTCTTATTTTACATTACCAAACCATTATTTATTGCTCCATATAATTTTTTGTATGCTTCCTGTCGATTATAGCTTTTGCTAAACCAATTGTAGGATTCGTTTACTAAATATTCGAGGCTATTTGGCAGACATTGTTTGCAAGCGTAATTTATAGACAATTCTATGGAATGACAAACAAATTAAAATTAAATGAGGAACTTCTTTTTTGAGCTCAGTGAAAACACTTTTTTTGCAGCCAACCATTGCACTGGCATTGTCTGTCCCGATTCCAATTAGATTTGACAATTTCAGTTTAAACTTTGCTAACTCACTTTTAAGGCAATCAACAATACCATCTGCATTTCCGCTGGCTAGTTCCGCCATGGTTAGATTTTTCAATATAAGCCTAATATGTGCGCACGCTCCGACAGAAGACAAGGACGATGAAATCAAGGAAATTTTCTACGAGCGCCTTGAAAATGCTTACGAGCGCTGTCCCCGCCACGACGTAAAAATCGTGCTTGGTGACTTCAACGCTAAGGTGGGCAAGGAAAATATTTTTGGTCCAACAGTCGGAAAGTTCAGCCTCCACGACAACACCTCCGATAACGGAATGAGGCTGATTGACTTCGCCGCAGCACGAAACATGGTCATAAGTAGCACTAGATTCAAGCATCTCAATATTCATAAAGCCACCTGGATGTTCCCTGATCAAAAAACCAAAAATCAAATTGATCACGTTTTGATCGACGGAAGGCACTCTTCCATTGGATGTACGCACGATCCGTGGTGCAAACATTGACTCGGATCACTATCTTGTTGCAGCCAAGATCCGTACACGTCTGTGCGCAGCTAAGAATACACGCAACCCTACACAGAGAAAGCTAGACGTCGACAAGCTGCAATCGAAACAGACAGCCGATGCTTTTGCCACTCGACTCTCACTCCTGCTTCAAAGCACTCCTCCAATCGATGATATATGCGCCCAGTGGACACATATTTCCAACTCCATGCGTGCGGCTGCTGAAGAGGTGATTGGCTACCACCGCCCTCGCCGGAATCAGTGGTACGACCAGGAGTATCGCGACGCCACTGCAGAGAAAGACGCCGCCTACAAAGCCACCCTGCAGTCGGTTGTAACGCGCGCTGCTAAGGAGCGATACAAAGAAAAGAGGAGGGAAGAGAGACGTATTTTCAGGCGGAAAAAAAGAGAGGCAGAAAAGCGCGAGCAAGAGAAGATTGAGATGTATGGTGACAGGAATGAGGCCCGAAAATTTTTCGAAAAAATAAGACGCCTTGCTGATGGTTTTAAAACCGGGGCCTCTTCCTGCAAGGATGAAAACGGGAATCTAGTGACAGATGTCCAGAGTACACTGACGTTATGGAGGAAACACTTCTCTAAGCTTCTAAATGGCGACGCTGACAACAATCCCGCCAATAGAGATGATATTCCGGAAACCCCAATTGCGGATGACAGCGTCGAGGTTCCGCTGCCCGACTATGATGAAGTTCTGACAGCTATAGCTCGGCTTAAAAATAACAAAGCCGCGGGAGCTGATGGCTTACCTGCTGAGCTGTTTAAGAACGGAGGCGAAGCTCTACTTAAATGCATTCACGAGCTTCTATACAGAATATGGTCGGAAGAATGCATTCCGAACGATTGGAATCTCAGTGTGCTCTGCCCAATCCACAAGAAAGGCGATCCCACTATCTGTGCCAATTACCGTGGAATAAGCCTTCTTAATATCGCATATAAGGTCCTGTCGAGCGTTTTATGTGAAAGATTGAAGCCCATTGTAAACAAACTGATCGGACCTTAACATTGTGGCTTCAGACCTGGAAAGTCCACCATCGACCAGATTTTCACGCTACGACAAATATTGGAGAAGACTCAAGAAAAACAAGTCGACACCCACCATCTTTTTGTCGACTACAAAGCCGCCTTCGACAGCCCAATAAGGAAGCACCTGTACTCCACCATGTCTAAATTTGGTATTCCAGCAAAACTAATACGACTTTGCAGGATGAGACTGAGCAACACCAGCAGCGCAGTTAAAATCGGGAAGGACCTCTTCCCACCATTTATTACCAAACGAGGTTTCAGACAAGGTGATTCCTTATCGTGCGACTTTTTCAACCTAATGATGGAAAAGATCATCCGAGCTGCTGATCTGAGACGTAGTGGCACAATATTCTACAAGAGTGTTATGCTGCTTGCGTATGCTGATGACATCGATATCATTGGCCATAATACGCGCGAAGTCAGTGCAGCATTTTCCAGATTAGAAAGAGAGTCAAGTCGAATGGGTCTGTCAGTGAATGCAGATAAGACGAAATACTTAGTGTCAACAAACAAACAGTCCCAGCGTCTTGGAACCCACGTTACCGTTGACAATACCTCCTTCGAGGTTGTGAAGAACTTCGTTTATCTGGGATCCAGCATTAATTCAACCAACGACATCAGCATTGAAATCAAACGAAGAATAACTCTTGCTAACAGGTGTTACTTTGGGCTCAGTAGGCAATTGAGAAGCAGAGCCCTCTCTCGACGAACGAAAATCACGCTCTATAAATCGCTCATCATGCCCGTCCTACTTGACGCATCACAAACCTGGACGCTGAGCAGTTTAGATGAAAAGACTTTAGGAGCATTCGAGAGAAAGATTCTTCGTAAGATCTACGGACCAATCTGCGTCAATGGCGAGTACGGAATACGGTGGAATGATGAACTGTATGAGCTGTACGCTGACATCGACATAGTCAAGCGCTTTAAAATCGAGCGGCTTCGCTGGCTTGGTCATGTTCAGCGCATGAAAGACGATGCTCCAGTGAAGAACACATTCGATTCGGTAACCAGCGGCGGTCAATGCAGAAGAGGACGACCGCATCTTCGTTGGAAAGACCAAGTAGAGGACAACCTGACGAAGCTTGGAATTTCCAACTGGCGCCAGCAAGCGAAAGACAGAAATGGCTGGCCAACTAAGTAAGTAAGTTCCGCCATGGACAGGAGTGTTGAAATCACGTTTTGATGGGCTTCGCTAAAATATATGATCACAATTCCTGCAAAAAAGACTATAAACCATGTGAATTATATTAAATTAAATTAATAAAAGTAATGTAATGGCAAGTTTTGTAATGCCAATGTCTGTAGATTCATCAAGTAATAAACTGAATTTTTGGACTCCAATATCGCTTTGCAAATCATCAATAAAATATTTTGCCAAAACATTTTTAATAACCCCGGTGCACTTCGATCTATGCAACTGCATTTGTGTACAAGTGGAACTGTCACTGAATTTAGTTTTGCATAAATCAGTTGAGTGGTCAACCGTTGCTATGCTGCTATGCTGGCATACAAATAAAGCAAGTGCAGCCTCCTGCTTCTGCGTTTTCATGTAAACTGGCTTAAATGGGATATTGCTGATTCCTTGGAATCCAACAGCGGTTATGTGCTTTTTTGTCTCGGCATGATTGCGCAAATGTAAAATTTTTGCACTAATACTGCATTTGCAGTATTTGCAAAATGCTTTATTCTTGTCCGTAGAATCCTCGCATATCCAGCTTTTAAACAAATCATTTGTTTTCCACTCGCTTCGAAACTTTTGATTATATTTTGCCATTTTACAAATGCCAGCAGAAACAAACAACACAAATTCGTTTCTATTCAAACAATATTCCAAGCAATTCTGAGTAAAAAAGTCTCACGTCAGGGTTGCAATAACTTTATGATTTGTAATAGAATGTTAAAATTTTATAACTTTAATAGAGTTATAAAGATGCCACCCCACTTATTAAATATTTTTGAAATTTTTTTTTCAGTTTTTTCAAAACATTCGAAAAATAGCTAAAAAATAGCTAAAATGAGTTAAAACTAGCTAAATTTCCGGCTAATAGCAATTTAAAAATTTAGTAGCTAAAAATTTAAAAAATAGCTAAATCTAGCCGGAAAAGAGCTAAAATGGCAACGCTGCATGGCACAATTACTGACAAGGCAGTAGCGTAGACTGGCTTTTTTCTCACGAGTGGCGATGGGTAGTCGTCAAAATAAGCTGTTCTTGCAATTAATAAAAGAAATATGAAAAAATAAGCAACGACTTAAACACAGCTAGTCAATCGGAGCAAACTAAAAACATTCCAATAAACTTCGCGAACAAATTTTGTGAATTAAAGAAAAGCTAAAAATAAGCACATAGCTAGTCAACAGCAGCAAACTACAACTCCTTTAGCTGTTTTTGACAACTACCAATCGCTAAAAAACTGTCACGGCTACCTTGTCAAATAATTATACCATGCACGAAAGAACAACCCATAGAAATCGTCGAATTTTGGATCTTAAATTCCAAGTTGATGGTGCAAACGATACGATCGATTTACCAAAAATTGGATCGCAATCACCACTTAGTGAACAACTGTGCGCAAAATTGTGAATAAATTTTATTAAACTGGGTACGTACTTGATTTTCCAAAGCCAACCAGAGTGCGGGCATCACGCAGTGCTGAGAATATTGCTGTCGCAAGTGTCGTCAAGTCCCCTGAAATATCTATTCGCCATTGTTAGCAACAATTGGCCATTTCCGCGACCTCCATGCATCGAATTTGCGCTTGGACTTGAAGTTACACCCATATAAAGACCAAATAACGCAGCAGCTGTTGCCTCGTGACCATGCACAACGCCGTTCATTCGCTGATTGGGCCCTGCAAATGATTGCTGAATATGGTGATTTTTTCCAAAAAAATCAGCTTTTCGGACGAGGCTCATTTCTACCTCGGCGGCTATGTTAACAAGCAAAACTGCCATATCTGGGGCTCAGAAAATCCACAAGTGATTGTGGAGAAGCCAATACATCCACCGCGAGTCACTGCTTAGAGCGGTTTATGGGTCGGAGGCATCATCGGTCCGTTTTTTTCGAAGATGAGGACGGAAACACCGAAAATGTCAACTCTGAGCGTTACCACACTCTGTTGGAGGACTATTTTGTGCCGGAGGTTGAAGCTCAGGATCTGGACGGTCAACAGGACGACGCTACACCACACACAACTCGCAAATTCCCGAAACGAAATACAGTATAATTTCTCGTCGCGGTGATGTGAATTGGCAGCGAAGATCATGCGATTTGACGACTTTAGTCTTTTTTTCTGTGGGGTTACACGAAGGGAAAAGTCTACATGAATAATCCGAAGTCGATTCCAGACTTGAAAAGCAATATAACATCAGTGATACGGGCCATTCCGGAGGCCATACTGCAAAATATCATGGCAAACATGGCCGATAGAGAGAGATATCTACGAAATAGACGCGGTGAACAAATCCGCGAAATAATTTTTCACACATAATCCTATTGTGTGACCTTTCTAACGAAATAAAATATTTGGAAAAATTCGGAGCCGTTTTATTTAAAATCAAAATACCACACGTCTCAATGGAACACCTTTATGAATTTTTTTTTAAATAACAGATGGCATTACATAATTTGCACAGCAAATTAATAAACAGCTTGTATACTTTGCACACAAACGCAGAAAAAGTTATGTCTGCAAATAATTGCAAAATAAATTGTATACACTATTGGCATCTGGTTTTTGGTCATAGGGATAAAGACGCAATAAAACAATTGAGTCGAGAAAATCTAGCTACCAATATCAATATTAAAGAATGTGGTAACAACGTGAAGTGTGAAGTATGTCTTCAAGGCAAATTTTGAAGGTTGCCGTTTCCAAAAGTAAGCGAAAGCAAAAGCACGGCGAAATTAGATCTGATACATTCAGATGTTCGCGGCCACATATCACCACCCACTCGCATCGGTTTCAAGTATTTTTTAACCCTTATTGATGACTACAGTCGGTACTGAAAAGTATTTTTTGATACGAGTATTTTTTCGATGCTTCGGGTCTATTCAATATTTGATGGTATCGATTATTTTTACCTAGTATCGAAACATAATCCCTCCAGGAAAAATCGGAAGGCTTCCATCTAAAAGTGATAAAGAAACATTCCCCACCGTATCTTTTGGAAGCTTAAGGGTAGTTTTGTATTTATGTTGTTTCCAAATCGCTTCTTTAAGAATGCATGTGGAAACTTTTACTTATTGTCATGCAATGATAACAGAAAATATATATATATCATTGTTTCCTAGCCGCTTATTATAGAATTCGATAGTCTAGTGGTAGCGCGCTTGACTGTCGCTCAGGGGTCCCGGGTTCCCCTGACTGCTTCCAATTCACTTTATAAGACAGAGGAGAGGAATGTTTCCCTTTAATGACATGCTATGTAAAAAAGGAAATGGAGTGTCCAATGGAATAGAATGCTTCCTACATTAGATGGAATGTTTCCTGTTTATATCCGGGAATGTTTAAATTTCCCGGAGGTATGTGCATTATAAAAAAAAATGAAATGGCGCCAAAAAATCATATTCATGAACATTTCTTAACGCATTGCAACGCACAATTCTGCATTTGTTTGTTTTAAACAAATAAAAACAAATGGAATCACCAACAATATGGTTAAGCACCTAAAATATCATCGAGAACAGTAAGTTTCCCCCAACTGTTTGGTGTTTTTTATTACTAAAAATTTGTAAAATTTTGTTGAACGAAAGCGAGCAAGAAAGCGTAGATGTTAAACCAGGTGAAGAACAGCATGGGGGGAGGGGGAGAGAGTAATAACAACTTTTAATTTTGTATTAAAATTTTTTGTTAAAGAGGTTTTACAAATATTACAGTTTTCAAAAATATTCAAAAGCAATTTCTTAATCTTCATTTTTAAAAGCATTTTTCCATAACTTATTATAACTAAATTATTGTTTTTTTATCAAAACATGTCATTATAGTTATAATAGCAAAAAAAAAAAAAATAGTATTAGCTTTTCTTAACATGACCTCAAATATAAGTATTTAATTTTATTTATTTTTTCATGTTCATATAACTTAAATCGTTATTTTTATTTAAAATAAGGAAATTTGTGATTATCACATTTATGATTCTTTCTTAAGTCTTACAGGAATGTTTAAAAGACTTTATTTCTATCACCGTAACAACCCTTTAATTCCAAAACCTTTTGCAAAGAAATCAAAAATATTTTTAAATAATTATTTAAGTCATTCCGAGTGAGAAGTATATACTTTGCAATTTTTTTTTGTGTTCGATAGGCAAGAAAAGATCATTTAGAGGATTTCCGAAAAAAATGTCAAATTTGAACAGCTACAACTTTAGTGTCCGAATTTAGGTTTTTGCACACAATAACTCAAGACTATGCTTAAATTTTATACTAATTTTTTTTCAAATTTTGCATATTTGGAGTTCTGGGGATTTTTTTCATTAAAATACCTAAACTTAACATTTCTGAAATGGTGCTCTTCTAACAAAAAAGACACAGTTTTGATAGTATCGTAAGTATATACGTAGAATTCCTTTTTATACAGTAATAGAGAAAAATTCTGGTTTTTGTTTTTTTTATTAATTTTTTTTAAAAACTATTTTAAAGCATTTAATATTCTAAACAAAAATTATTCAAAAACAAACTTGTTGTTGTTGTCCTTCTTCAAATTTACCTGATCTAAAAAGCTCACAATTAAATTCATGTAAAAATTAGTTTTGTTTTATAAAAAGTTTTCGTTTGATATTTTTGGTGATGAATTTGATGTTCTTGTGCATTTGTTTTGTTGGTTAAAACTAAATGTTATTCAAAGTAATGTTTAATGGAAATAAATATGGGTAGATTTGAGTTATTTATTTTTCCTGTAGAAAAGAGCATATACATATAAGTATATTTTAAAAGTAATTCAAAATTAAAATTTTAGTTAACAAAATAAATTTTTAATATGGAAAAAATATAATGCATAATATAAATAATTCGAATATATTATGGTATTTAAAAAATAAACGGAGTTTTTAAGACATAACGCATGCTTAGTAACGCATGCGCAAATTTGCGTAGTTGTATACATACATACGCCTATGTAGCTACTCGCATCTGTATTCTCTATTGTATTTATCTTGCTGAAAATAAACATTCGTTTTATTCGTACTCCAACTAATGGCAAAATGACCAGGTAGGGCCGACTCGGAGAGGAATGAAGTAGAAAGCAGAGAACAGCTGATTTTGTCAAAATGTAACAGAACCAACAACAATTACCAAGCAAATCTAAAACAACGACGCACAGAGAAGAGCAAGATCACAGCGGTTAAGCAGCGTTAGAGGCGATGAACCGAATCGTCCACAGAAAATAAACAGAATTTTGTTTACGATGTCCAGCTTTTCACACGCCACACACGAAAATTCTCGAGCTTGCGGCGAAAGCATTTATTGCTCCGAGAGCAATAATCCTCTTGCTCTGGTAGCAAGATCTCTTTGCCCCGCTTTTCACTCGGCAATAATTGCCTTTGCCGCAAGCAGTTTGTCGACTATTCGCCCGCATGAGGGGGTTTACGAAAGTCCCCTTTAAACCCGAGTAGTCAACAAACTACTTATGGCGAAAGCAATTATTGCTCATAGAATTGCCGCGTGAAGAACTTCCCTTTGCAGCGCATGCAGAACTAAAACAACAATATCAGCAGCTAGTAGCAACGTTGCCAGTAATGTTGGAAAAATTCCATTCGTGGTCATTTTTAATTGCCCTTAGGAATTTTTGTTTTTGGGAATTTCTTTTAAATTTTTTAATTCAGCGTGGTATTTTTTAATTGGCGTGGGAGTTCAGTGGGGTATTTTTTGAATTTCCGTGGGAGTTTGGTAATATTCTTCTTAAAAATTTTTTTTTTTCTTTTTTAGTAAGCACAATTTCTTTGTGATATTTCTAAATGTTTTTTAAATTTTTTGTACATATGGGACTTATTGTGGTATTTTTTAATGCGAAAGAGATTTTTGTGGCAATTTGAAATGCATATGGAATTGGTGGTGGTATTTTTAAAACGCTTGGTATATTTGTGGTAATTTTTATTGATCGTGGGATTTTTTGATATTGTTTTATTGCGGCAAAAACTTTTTTGTTTTATCTTTACCATGGTAATTTTTGTTGTATTCAATTTATATTACTGTGAAAAAAGTAACTTTTTGTCGGAATTGTATAAAATTTTAACTGGCGACCTTAACTAGTAGTAGTACATTTTTTTGCACCCTCATACTGGATCTCTAGCTGCATGCATCTGTATCTGTATATATTGCATTACAACCCAACAAGCCATGAATGTTACTGTGCCAGCTAAACGGTAGTTAAAACGGCAGCGTCTGATTTGCTGGTATGAAAACGACATGTTTTTGTACCTGTAAACCGTTCTCTATATAATTGTAAAGTCCTTTTTTATATTTATCAAGAATCAAATTTAAATGTATGTCATATTCGCTTGATGCGTCGTTTGTTCTTATCTTCCCCCCCCCCTTTTTCCCCCGTTTACCAAAAAATTCTGAAATATGCATCGAATCTTGTATTGAAATTAAGGTAGTGCAGTTGTGTTGCCGTTTATTGTTTAGCTTATTGTTGCAACTTAATAAAAACCATTTCAAGAATAGGTTACAATTGTAAATCAATAGAACTCTTTATGCACTTAATGACCCAATTACTCCTGCTTTGTCTTTGTATATTGAAATATCTATTGAAAATAATTTAGATTTTTCCTTTTTGAAATTATCATTTAAGCAATTACTTAATAACTTTTTTCGTATCTAATTTTGAGTTTCAAAAAAAAAATATAGAATTTTTTCTTTTGTTAAATATTGGGGGTTGGAATTAATTTTAAAGGTTTTTTTTCGGTTTTTGAGCATTTATTTAGAAACAACGGTACAATGTATATTATTGAAAGTATTGTCCATCGTTAGCTACAACATTTTCCCATCTTTCTGGCAGCATATGGATTCCGCGCCGGAAGAACGATTCGTCTTTTGAGGCAATCCACGAATCGACCCATTCTTTGGTATCCTCGTAAGAAGTGAAGCACTGCTCAGCCAAGCCATGCGTCATCGATCTGAATAGGTGGTAGTCGGAAGGGGCTATGTCTGGGCTATAAGGCGGGTGGGGTAGCACATCCCAATTCAGCGCCTCCAACGTTTCCTTGACGGTTCTTGCAACATGTGGCCGTGCGTTGTCATGTTGAAAAACCACTTTGTCGTGTCTTTTGGCATATTCCGGCCGCTTAACCTTTAATGCTCGGCTCAATTGCATCAATTGTTGTTGGTAGCGTTCCCCAGTGATGGTTTCGTTAGGTTTTAGCAGCTCATAGTACACGACACCCTTCTGATCCCACCAAATACACAGCATAAGCTTGGCGCCATGAATATTCGGCTTGGCCCTCGATGTTGATGCATGGCCGGGTGGTCCCCACGATTTTTTTTCGCTTAGGATTATCGTAATGGATCCACTTTTCATCGCCAGTAACAATACGATGCAAAAAACTCTTCCTTTTATGCCGTTGAAGCAGTTGTTCGCACATGCAAAATCGCCGTTCAACGTCTCTCGGCTTCAACTGGTACGGCACCCAATTTCCTTGCTTTTGAATCATTCCCATGGCCTTCAAGCGTTTGCCGACCGTTGATAAGTCGACTCCCAATGATTCTGACAATTCTTGAAGGGTTTGACACGGGTCTTCATCGAGCAAAGCCTCCAATTCCTCATCTTCAAACTTTTTCGGCTGGCCCGGACGCTCTTTGTCTTCCGTATCAAAATCACCACTTTTAAACCGACGGAACCAGTACTCACAAGTAGAAATCGATGGAGCATAGTCCCCGTAAGCCTCAGTAAGCGTGCGTTGTGCTTCAACCGCTTTCTTCTTCAAATGGAAGCACAAAAGTAAACCTTCCCGCAAATTGCGTTTTGTTGGAACGAAAGTCGACATGTTCACAGAGAAAAAAAATATATGTTGTTTACACTTCAGTGGAATGACACATACTAAAAAATGAAGCTTAGACAATGTGCTTTGAAATGAATATAGTCACAGGTGTGCCCGATGCGATCTATTGATAGTTACGCCATCTCTTAGAAAACCTTTAAAACTAATTCCAACCCCCAATATATATTATTATATTAGTTTGGAAGTTTCAATTTTAAGCAGTCTGTACAGATATTGTAATCCAAAGACAGTGAAATAAATGATAATAATAATAATAAAAAAATTTTGATGTAATAAAATTTCACTCAAGTCTTCATTGAACGATTTCACAGACGTTTATCTCAAAAACTGGTGATGCTAAAAAAAAAGTAACAATAGTTTTGAAATCCAAGATTAGTCAAAAATAATACAAATATTGCTGGGAAAAGAAAAAAATGTTGTCCCCCTGAGTTATTCAAGTAATTTGAGGTGAATATCCTTATTAAACTGAAAATTTTTGGAAAAAACAAAAAAATCTTAACTGTTTTCTTATTCCAAAATTTTTTCTTTCATGCACTTTTGCAAACTTTAAGACGTGTGCGCAAAATTTTACATGATTTTTTTTTCATCTATTAGCGCAGTCATTTTTTCATCCCTTGCGACGCTCCATGAAGTGCTTGGAAATTTTCCCCATACAAATACGGTCCACTCTAATGTTCATATCAACATCACCAATAAACCTTCCCTTCTGCTAATCCGTTGTAGCCAGATGAAATGGTGGACGAGTGAGATGCTCAATTGAATTGAGTTCACAGAAACGTCGAAATTACCAAGATGTAAATTGTGTCCCATTATATCTTACAATTGTTTTGGGTGAATAACAATCACGTCTTGAATTTTATTATTCACGTACGATTCTGACTTTGGCTGCACCACGTAATTCTTCGACATAACCTGTATACGTCTGATTTGACTTCATTGTTTTGCGATAATACTTGAACCTTGCTGCGAGAATATGCTGTTTCTGTACGAAGTGTTAATGAAGAGTTTTAATTAACTCCTGGTAAGATTTTTCTTGTACTGGTTCGTTGAAGGTTTTTTTTTAGAAGTTCGAGTGACTCTCTACCAATCCAATTTAATAAGCATACTAGCTTTTATTTATTCTTGTGAACTCCATTGGCTTAGCAATGCTGCTCCAACTGCAAAACTTAAGTTAACCATGTGTCCGCTGCTTTGTTAAAACCGCGAATCGATGATATTGCTGAAGTTTTCTGATCCCTTTGAATAGATTTCGCTAGTATCTGATGATTTTCTGATAAAATCTGCGCCATGAATTGTTGATTTGCAACTTGCATTTGTTGCAAAATTTGTGATAGAGCTTGCATATCGATTGTAGGTTTCTTTTTTAGGTTTGCAAGTTTCCTCGTCACCAAATGTAGAATTTTTGTTTCATTTGATAATAAAAATTAGAACCAAAATATTTTAAAAAATTTAACTACTTTTATTAATTGAAAATTGAACAAAACCTAATTGGAAAGTTTGAAAGTAAAAAATATGGAAACATGATTAAATATATATCAAGGAAGTTCAGTGCTTGACAAGTTTATAACAGCCACAATATATTTTTTTTTATTCAAGTTAGTTAAATCAATCTTACTTGATTAATCAATCAAATAATTCTCTTTTCACAAAATCATCAAATACACGGAATGTTATTAATATATACCTAGTTATTCATAATAATAATTACTTTTAAAAAAATAGTTTTTATGCTCGATTCATGCAAAACGATTTCTCAATATAAGAAACTTATTTCTCTCCGTGTTATGTTGAGCAAAAATATTTTATAGGACATGTCTTTACTGTGATTTTTAATGTTAAACTTTATAATAGAATAGTTTCTATTTTTTTTTAAACAACCCAGCTCGACGAACCTCCGTGCATGTCATACAATTGCCAACAAACGAACTCGACAACGAAGAGCAAACGATGGATGCCTACCATCAGCAGAGTAGTGCGTTGAGACGTCATTCAAATCGTTCCCATCGATTAATGTCCAGAGATGAACGTACAATTGAGACAACATATACAACGGATGCGATAATAAATCCCGCCTATACAAATGATGAAGAGTACATAATTAACGGTAAGAGAGTGGTGATACTCAGCCCCATCATGAATATTTTTTCACGCGGAATCGGAAAATGGAGTTTTCATTTTTAAGATAAAGCTGAAGAACATTTTGGAAATTTTTGATGCAAATTTGTTGATAAACCGTTGATGAACAAGTTTGCATTAAAAATTTCCAAAATGTTCTTGAGCTTTACCTTAAAAATTAAAACTCCCTTTTTCGATTCCGCGTGAAAAATTATTCATGAAAGGGCTGAATGATTAGAATGGGTATAAAATAAGAAAAGGGTAATTAAGAGGAAAAACTATTTTTACGTATTAATGAACGTCAGGCTTATGTAAGTGCTACAAGCAGCAATTATAATGAAAGCAGAGGATATTAATGAACATTTATGATAGAAAATATTCAATATTTAGCTATAATAAAGCATCTATCTATATAATGACGATATAACATTAAATACAGAAGCATTCATTACGGTAGTGCGCAAGGTGAAATTAATTTTTGATAAAGTATTAGAAAGTATTTCAAAAAATAGCTCAAGTTAACTTGTCGAAAATGATAATTCATTAAATGTTATTTTTATATTTTTCTCTATTTAGCTCCACCACCTTCATATGACGAAGTCATGCGACAACCCGAAATATATCCAAAGGTGCATCAAAAATGCAAGAGCAGTGATGATAACATTTAAGTCACGTCAGCAGATAACACAAATAACCAAAACCAATAACATTTATGAGCTGCTTAAATATGCAGTGTCTGTGATACTTAACACCAGCAAGTTCGAAAAAAAAATTGTTTGGAATAGTTGAATTTATTCCTATATGAATGATTGGTGAACATATCAACGCTATTATATTTTGTCAACATATTAAAAAAAACACTTGTATAGCTCATATTTAAAGACACTTAAACCTTTAACATAATATATAAAATTCTTGCAATGTATATAAAAAAAAATTTTCGCATAAGGTTTCTTTAAAAATAAAATAATTTTAAAATAAATAAAAACTTTAAAAAAAAACAATGCATATAAAAGTTGTTATAGCTTTCAAAAATAATTTTTTTATTATTTATAAATATTAAAAAATTATTCGTTCTGGCGATTTTATCGCTTATTGTTTTAAGTTATGCACTTAAATTGAATTAAATTTTACAGAATTGTTTGGGATTTCTTTTAACAATTTAGCGATGTTAAAAGAGTAATACATTATCATAAACATTTTGATCAGAGCGCTTTGTTCTTTTTGTAATAATGTTTAAAAATAGAATTTTCAAATACATAGTCGAATAATACAAAAACATACATACATAACACAATACAAATTAATTAAAATATAGTTAATTTATATAAATAATTACATTACTAGCATTAAAAATTTAAAAACAAAATTTTCAATAGTTTACACAAAATTCGATTTGATTCAGTTAAGTGGCGGATTTAATAAAATGTTTATCACTTCTAAGCGCAGAATTTTTCTGCGCTGTGCATCTGTATAAAAGCTTCTAAGGAAAGCGGTATTAAACCATGATATTTAAGCTTGTGGAAGGCAATACAGCGTGAGGCAATACATTTGAGTGAAGTCAGCGAATTCTGGTAGCTCATGATGAGGTTGCTTATGCCGGCTGTAAAACAGGAAACTAAATGTTACGAAATGGCAAGACAATAAGAATCAAATATAATAAATGTAGCAAATTTAAGTACTATATAAGTATTTAAAATGATGACATATACATTAGGTTGTATATAGGTGATAATAATCTATATACCAATTGCCAATTTTATGAAAAAAAAGTTAATCGAATTTCAGGGCTACAGCCCGAATACGTTTAATAAGCCCGATAAATTTCATTTAAAATTATTAACATGTAGACACCAAGAGCTTTTCCAACCGATTTACTGCTTTACCACTATAATGATCGAAATGATATAGGAAACATATAGTCATGACGTAGCTCATGTTTCGGTAGTTTCGATAGCTTTTTATACAAACAATTCTGTTTCAATTGTGATTTCGAACAATTTGCATTGTAACCATTTATTGATTTTACTGCAAATCATATGTATATAACAATGGTTTATTCAAGGCAAATGTGTTCAATTCACAGTTAATTCCATAGTTAATAAGTTCACTAACCTACTAACAGAGTGAGTCGAATAAAGTATTTTAATAGATAATGAAAAGGAATCAATGAAAAAGTTATTGAAATTTCAACCTTTAATTACAAGGAATTGACGATGTTTTTAAATGCCATTTCTGAGGAATTGGCTGTTCAATTACCAATTACAATTCCTGTAATGGAATTGACACTTAAAAAGCTATTTTTATCACTATTTCTCGCTCTTTAATTATGAATGTTAGTAATGTAAATTATAATTTTAAGAAGTTTCATGTCTAATTTGGTAAAAGAATAAATAAATATATCAAATATTTACCAATATTTCCTACATGTGCTGGTGTTAAACCCTGTGCATTCACGGCATCTAAATGAGCGCCCGCCTCCACAAAAAGTTTCACGATTTTTTCCGCCTCTGCCAGAACTTGTGTATTTTCGCGCGGAAACTGCATCTAAAACCGTGACAATTTAAATAGTTATCTATCATTGTTACTTAATAAGTTTTTAACTTACACTAGAGACCAAAGTGTGAAGGGGTGTATTACGTTCACAGTCGACAGCAGCAACTGAAGCGCCAGCGCGTACTAACATAATGGCAGTGCGGAAACAAGGAAATCTTCGAATAGATTCAAACAAATTAATTAAAAGATAAAATTGATAACACATCAATACACAGCTACCTGCAAATATCACTGGTGTAAAAATCATCGACTGGCGTCACACCGTTAACCGCTAAGTGCAGCAGCGTCTGTCCATCAGTTAGACATGTATCACATTTTAGAAATTTTTTAATGATTAAATAAAGTTGTCCGATTTGTCTCTCGTATAATTCCACAGATGTATCGGCATGGGAGAGCAATTTAGTTATTATTTTAAGCAGATAGAGGGCAGTGACGACATTTTGTTCATTTTGATCCTGAAAAATTAACAAGAGGTTTCACATTTTTTCAATTAAACTACTCCAAATAAAATAAAACTTTGCTTAAATCTTCAAGAGTGGATTTACTCTTTATACTTCAAACAAACTTACTGCAATCATTTGTGGCACATCTTTGGGTCCGGGGTTTTTAATTTTTTGCTTATTATTCTCAATTTCTTGTTGACACTTTGCCAAAACGGATAAAACTAGTGAAAGATCCAATGATTGCTTCTCCAAGCGCAGAATCTGTGAAAATAACTGAGCAAAACGTAGCAGATCACGTTCCACGGGAACCTGTAAAACATAAAAACAGTGAAAATGCTTGAATATTATAAAAAGATAAAAATTCTCAACATTATTAAGCATTCGCAAATCAATGGCATAATTCCATAAGGTTTGGCATTGCGCAAAGCGTCCTTGGTCGGCCATAACAGCACCACGATAGACAATCGGCTGCGGCAAATCCGGATGATTCCTGCCTAAAATACGTTCACGTATTGTCAGTGTTTCCATATGTATCGAGTGATGATTTAGACGTATGGCTTGCAGCTCATTTAAGTTTTCCGTTTCGAACCAGGAATCGTAGGCAGGCACTGGTTGAATAACCTTTTTGCGTACCACACCCATTGGATCGGAGTAACGCAACTCCATGGCGTGCACCAAGTGTTGATAGGCTTTGGTAACATTGTAGTTATCCTTGTCGTTGGCAAAAGAGGCACCCATCAGCTCAATAGCTGTAATAATCTGTTGAGTAGTGAAGACAAGTGAGTTAAAACATGAAGCAACAAATTTTTACGTGAACAGATGTACAAAAATTACCTCTTCCTTCGTCATTAGACCCGGTCGCTCAACAAACATCTCTACTACAACTTCATGGGTGCGTTCTGCAGCCACCATAACTGGTGTTAGTCCGTGTTCATTGCGTTGCATGCGCGCTCCATGATTCAGCAAAAGCACGCAAACATCTAGGTTGCCACATTCTGCAGCATAATGCATCGCTGTGGCACCACACAGAGCCTGCTCATTGGGATTGGCACCATTTTTTAAAAGAACATCAATCTGTGGGGCAAACCAAGTGTTCAAAATTAATAAAACGAGAGAGTTTAAGAAATTCCAAGACTTTTCTTGGCTGCTAAAACTCACCACATGTGTGTGTCCCTTGTAGGCGGCAATCATAATACATGTGTTATTGTATGTATTTGCCAAGTTAACATCGGCACCATGTTCAATCAGGTACAGAACAATATCCAAGCGACCTTGGGAAAGAGCAATTTATTAACAAAATTATTTTAATAAATATTTATTTTTTATTTAGCAAATTTTTTCCATTTTTTTTTAAATAAGAAAGAAAATTAAATCTGATTTAAGTTAATGCTACTTAACTATTTTTGAATTTGATTAAAAAAATTATAAATTCCTAAAAATTACCTTCATAACAAGCAGCTCGCAATGGCGATGATTGCGCCTTTGTGTTGTGATTCACATTGGCACCATGCTGCACCAACACTTTGACCACCTGAATATGGCCCATGCCTGCGGCTACCCACAGCGCTGTAGCGCCATATACCACAAGTCCATCGAAGATCACATTGCATTCACGCTCCAAATCTACATCGTAGTGACTGAGCAACGTCTTCACGAAATTGACATTGCCCGACATTGCGGCCATAGTGAGGGGCGTTAGGGATTGCCCATCGATCTCATCAAATTTCTACAAAAGAGAAAATTGCTAAATTGGTATGTTTATTTTATTGCTGTTTTTAAACTTGATGAAAACTGTTTATTATATTTTTAAACAAATCTGTAAAAAAAACTAAAACTGCTTAGCTAAAAAACATTAATTTCGGGTAAACGCAAAGCAAAAGTAGTCTTTAATCGTACGAAGAAAGTACTTATTTAGGCATGTTCTGAAATCCGATTTACGTCCCAATCGGATTCAATTCCGATTACTTTTGCCAGAAAAGATAAAATAATATGAAAGTACCTAATGAATCAATTGGTTATTACTTTGAAAAAGATTAATTTTTAGGCGAAATAGCGGACGTAGAAAGAAAATGTTAATTTTTTGTTCACAAAAATAAGGTCGTTTTAGGTTATGAATAAAAAAAAATGTACAAAAAATAAATCTAACACCTAAACACGCGTTATTGAGTACTTAAGTGTGAAAAGTTTGGTAGAAATCAGAAGAGTAGTTTTTGAGCAATCTTGCTCACCGGTTTCAAAAAGTGCTTTCATTGCACTTTTCTACCTCGTCGACGAATATTTTTAGACCAAAATGTCAGGGATTAATCCTTAATAATCCTTAATCCTTAATTAAACTTTAATAATGTAAAAAATTTTAGTCTAACACAAAATAAAGCTTAAAAAAAAATTTTATAAAGTATCTTTTGTTTTTCGAAAACTTCTGGAGGCCCTTAACAATTTGAAAAAAATATGAGTATTCGGTAAAACTTTAAATATTCGGTTTGGCTCAACTTAATTTTTAGCCACTTCTGCGTTCTAAAATCTTTAACATGCTTGTTAATAACTTAAGGATATAGAGGATGCCGCATATGGCTTTCAGAGAAAGCAATATAAATATCAACTTGAAATAAAAAAACTTTTGACAAATTCCAGATTTGAACCAGCGTCCTCTCAGCTGGCGGTCTGGCATCTTACCCACTCGTTCACCTCAGTTGTTAACAAACTACAGCTTATTTTGCATCATTACAAATGAAAGCAAGTTTTCGGGAGCGCGGGTTCGCAACCCAGATCGGCCCAAAAAAAAAATTTTTTGCATTTTTTTTAAAATTACATTTTTCTACAAATTTTTCTGTCCAGATACAAAAAATTTTTTTTGTATTTTTTTTTAAATCTACATTTTTCTACAAATTTTTCTGTCCATTTAACTTTTTTTTGGAATTTTTTTGTAAATTTCTTCATACAAAAATAATAGAAAAGACTTAGACTTTTTCCATATAAAAGTTTTCATATAATGTGATATGCAATGTGTTAGATTTCGGAGACCTGGACCTTTCGCGTCCCAACTCGGACAAAAAAATTTTTTTTTGTTTTTTCTTTAAGATTTGATTTTTTTTTTAATTGGTCTGATCATTTATTTTTATATATTGTACATAATTTTTTTATATAAAATAACAGGAAAAGACCTCCAAACCTTCAAAAGGTAGGCCTTACAGAAGCACTCATCAATGCAGTGATCACGGAAGGTATATTGGCGCCAATAAGAGCACTACTAGCATGCATTCTTTTGCGTATCGCTAGCTAAAATGCTCACTGGGTATCAGGCGAGTGCGCTGTGTGTGTGCGTGCGAGTATTGAGACTAAAGCAGACTAACAAACGAGTAGGCGAGTGCACAACTCTCTCTTTATTTTTTCTCTATCTCTTTCTCTTTCTGTGTCTCTGTTTCTGACACGTAGAAATTTCGTTAAAACGCATTTGTTGTTTTTATTTGCGTGAGAATGTTTACTGTAATTAAATTTTCAGAAATGGAAACTGCAGCAAATGTGTGTAATACAGTGTAATCTGATGTGAGAATTTTAAAAAGTTTTTTGCACTAGGGTGGACCCTAAAAAGTGTTTTTTATTTTATACTTTTTGTGCATGTGCTGGCAGTATTAAGGGGTCGCTGATTTCGAATCTGATGTTAGAATTTGAAAAAGTTTTTTGCACTAGGGTGGACCCTAAATATGTGTTTTATTTTTGTCTTTATACTCTTTGTAGATGAGCTGCTGCTGATTTCGAATTTGATGTAAGAATTTCAAAAAGTTTTTTGACACTACGATGGACCCTGAAAATGTGTTTTTTTGGCTTTCTACTTTTTGTGTATGCGATTGTAGCTTTAAAGGGTCGCTGATTTCGATTTATATGTAAGAACTTAAAAAAATTTTTGACACTAGGGTGGACCCTAAAAATTTGTTTTTATTTTATACTCGTTGTAGATGCTCTGGTCGCTGATTTTGAATCTGATGTCAGAATTTCAAAAAGTTTTTTGACACTAGGGTAGACCCTAAAAAAGTGTTTTTTTATTTACTTTTTGTGCATGTGCTGGCAGTATTAAGGGGTCGCTGATCTCGAATCTGATGTAAGAATTTGAAAAAGTTTTTTGTCACTAGGGTGGACCCTAAATATGTTGTTTTTTTTTCTTTGTTTTTTTTTGTAGATGAGCTGGTGTTGATTTCGAATCTGATGTAAGAATTTCAAAAAGTTTTTTGACACTACGGTGGACCCTGAAAATGTGTTTTTTGGCTTTCTACTTTTTGTGTATGTAATTGTAGTATTAAAGGGTCGCTGATTTCAATTCATATGCAAGAATTTAAAAAATTTTTTTGACAAAAGGGTGGACCCTAAATATGTGTTTTTTATTTTATAATTTTTGTACATGTGCTGACAGCATTAAGGGGGTCAATGATTTTAAATCTGATGTTAGAATTAAAAAAGTTATTTTGCACCTAGGGTGGGCCCTAAACATGTGCTTTTCGTTTTCTACTCTTTGTAGATGCGCTGATTGCTGAATTCGAATCTATGTTGGAATTTTTGAATGTTGGACCCTGAAAAAATTTTTTTTATACTCTTTGTATATGTGCTGGCAGTATTAAGATGTCACTGATTTCAAACTTGACGTAAGAATTTAAAAAAAGTGTTGATATTAGGGTGGACTCTAAAAATATGTTTTTTGACTTTATACTCTTTTTAGATGCGCTGGTCGATGATTTCGAATCTGATGTTAGATTTTCACAAATTTTAAGAGAGTAGGGTGGACCCTGAAAATGTACTTTTTTGCTTTCTACTTTTTGTGTATGTGATTGCAGTATTAAATTATGTAAGAATTAAAAAAAATTTTGACACTAGGGTGGACCCTAAAAATTTGTTTTTATTTTATACTCTTTGCAGATACTCTAGTCGCTGATTTCGAATCTGATTTTAGAATTTCAAAAAGTTTTTGACAATATTGCATTTAAATACGATTTTTTGTTGAAAACTTTCGTACATGATTACATGTTGTTATTTTAACGCTTGAGACTATAATTTTAATTGTGTCTGTAGTTCAAATTCTACGAGGGCTAAAAAATTTTTAAGGCTTAGAGTTTGCATTAATTTAAATCTCAAATTAGGAAGAGAAACGCTCTTTTTGGTATTTCAGATAACGGTACGCATTTATTGGTCTGCTAATAATAATTTTTACCTTATGATACTTCTTGGTCACGTATTATTGGAGCTACAAAAATGGATCTATTTTTGATCAATAAGTATAAAAGAACCTTCATTTTGAAAAAATTTTCCTTCCTCACCCCTCTTTTTTCAACATTTTTTTTTTTAAAAACCATCATTGAATAAACCTAAGAGCGGCGGCTGTGGGTTGTTTTAATTTCAGTCAATCCAAAGATTATTCCTTAAATTTCTGTTTAAAAAAAGTTCTGTGCACTTTTCCTTAAAATCGTGTGCCTCAAAGAGGTAAATGATCCTGGCTAGATTAAAAAAAATATATTTCATCTTTTGTGGCTACTAAAACAATATTTATTCTATTTTTTGTATTGACAGTTTTTACAAATAGCCACTTTAAGACAATAATCAAAGGATTTTTGTTTTTAGAAAATCGTTGACCTAAAATTGTGAAAATTTTATTGATGTGCCACCATAATAAATCATTTTTAATTAGCAAAAGAATTTCTTAAAACGCATTGTTTCTGTTATGAGCGTCGTTTATAAAAGAACAGAGAACAAGCTAAAAGAACGTAATATAATCAAAATAACAATATCGCTACAAATAAACATATTCAAAAGATATTTTCAAATCGCAAATAAAAAAGAAAGACGAAATACCAAAAACGCATTCGAAAATGTTAAACTCAAAACAAAAACTAAATAGTGAGAAAATCACATCATTAAAATGGCTGAGAGATTGAGTGGCAGTAATTAAAAGAGAATGTCATAACAACTTTCAGAGTCAAGGCTCAAAAAGGAGAGTATACAAATTGTATAGTTTGCTTGAGCAACACGGAACAAAATGCAAAGATAAATGATTTAGAAAGAAAATTATGCGTCATAAAAGCACACTAAAATCATTTTTCAATGGAAATAATTAGCTAAGACTCATAACACATTTTTGCAGAGAAGTGGAAAGCAAAAAATGTATTTTTCTCTCTAAAGAACAAAAAAAAGGCAATAAAAACAAAAAAAATTATAAATTTATAGCGTATGATAATGAGAGAGAAAGCTGCGATCGTGAAAACACGTGTGGGCGTTAAATGCGCCAGCAAATTTTCCAAACCAAATCGAAATGCGTTTAAGATTAAGACTGCAGCAAATAAACTTATTTATAGACAATATTTACAAAGAAGGCAATTGTAAGTTGTAAGAGCTGACAAAGTTGGGAGGAGTAGAAATTAAAAAAAATTTACAGAAAAATTTTTCATTGTTCGTAGATTTGGTATTTCTACGGCAATCAAACTTTGTGAAGTCTTTAAATCTTTATGCGTAATAAAAGTAAATATTTCCATGTCGTAGTCCATGACCGAGGAAAATGTGAAAAGTTTCTTCGTCTTGCGTCGTTTGCTGGTCGGTCACGCGCTATTTTTTATGTGATTTTTTCAAAATAATTTCGAAATACGGAATTATTATAGACTGTTGTTTTGATTGTTTGTGTTGTTTTTTTTGTTTAACAACGTTGTGAAATTGTTGAACGTTGCCTTAATGATGTTTATATACTTTTGTACTCAGTTGAACTCGATAAGTTTTTTCCTAGAATCAAAGAAAGTTCAGGGATTTAGGTAGAGAATTTTTTTGAAAATTATTTGGGATTCATTACACGGTGCTACAGTAAAAATGTACTTTAATTTCACTATTCACTTTTATTTTTAAATGCAGATCCTGATCTAGTATAACATGAGACCATACTTGCAATTAATAATACACCCCTAAAATTTAATTTTACCGTTAAAAACCGATATTTAGTTACTTGACGAGTTAAACAATCATTAACTCAGAAATTTTTTTGCATATTTTTAATTTTATTTTATTTGAAAAAATAAAAAGTAAAGCTTACAAAATATGCACACAACTTAAGAATTATTAAAATAACTTTTTTAGTTATAATCGGCCAAACCTAACATTTTTACATTTTTTTCTAATTTTTTCAACTTTGAAGACTGCAAAAATTTGGCTAAATTTTATGTAAGTGTACTTTATTAAGAAAAAAAAATTAAGTTCAAGAAACTAAAACCCGACTACTAAAAATCAAGCTCTAAAAAGTATGAAACAAGAAAATATTCTCATCTGAAATTTTTATGTAGAAAATATTCAATATGTTTTGTTTACTAAAAAAAAAACATGCACATAATATATTTTATTGTATTTAATACATATTCGTAGTGATATTCAGAAGATATCCGTAGCTGTATGCCACCACAAGTGCGTGAAGATAAATTCGTAAATCCGACGTTACTTAGCGAAGACTCAAACCAATACTTTTGTTCCGCAATAAGTTAAATTCGTACTTTTTGCTAAGTCCTTTTACACATGGAGCAATTGAAAAGTAATGCAACTACAACGCAATAGCTTAAAAAGTTGGAAGCCACTCCAATTTTAAACTGAATTTCAACCTCTGCATTCAGATGAGCAAGTCACGTCGCAACGCAACATCGATAAGTTCGTAACAACACAAATTCTTCTTAATTGAAGCTATGTTAAATAGAAACAAAAAATTAAAGTAGTCAAAGCTATTCGCGATATGAAGATGTTACTTCATATTATTATACTTGAAGAACTCAACGTTAATATATAATTTGGGTGCATCCATACAAAAGGAACAATATTAGATGCAGATTGTTCATCGCAGAAAAAGAACGGCAGCAAACTGATGTAAAAAAAAACTCAATATGCAACACAAAATCGCCAATAAAAATTGCAGCAAGCTGTGTTGCATTGAAATGGTCGCAAACGTGTTGCCAACTTGTTGTGCACATGTTGCTTCATATGAAGGATTTGGTATAAATACATTGGGTAGCAACTTTTGTTGCAGTTGCGTTACTTTTCAATTGCTCCATGTGTAAAAGGCCTAAGTATCGAGCATGCTTTTATCGTGCTTTACAAAAGTACGAATTTGACTTTTTGCAGATCAAAAGTATTGGTTTGAGTCTTCGCTAAGTTTGCCACCACGCACTTTGCCACCACATATACATATATGTCGCCCTCTAGATGTATGGTGATATGGCGTCCTCTTGCTGCACTTTTCCCTAAAGCTTCGCAGTAAAAAATTGGATCTTCCTATGAGCGATCTGGGAGTGCTCCTTATAGATCCAAGCTAGGTGTATTTTGTTTTCTCTTTTAACATTGCATGTCCTAGGAAGGGTAGCGCTCCCTTTAACATCCCAGAGGAGCTAAAAAAGGAGCGATCAATAAATGATCCAAATGGATCAGCAAAGGAACATTTTTTTTAATTTAGGTTTACTCTGAAAGCTAGGCTTCCCTAGCTCAAGTAGACTCTTCAAGACCCTGAGGTGGCGAGGAAATTATTTGGCCAAATCGTGAGATTTATTGCGCCATCACAAAATACGAACCGTTTTTGATTATATTTAAAAACTGTACTTTAATTGCGTTCGACGCATCAGCGGATGGACAAAATGCAATTACCGTTGGCTGGTCGCACTTCACGACCTTGGCGTTGAAACGACGCGAATCGAAAGGAACATTTAAAATTAATTTTTTTTTCACAGAAAATAATGATAGAGTTTCCTAAAAAGCCTTACTTTATGTTCTCTTGTTTTCATCAATTGCTCGCCTATTGATCTTATAAAACAGTAAAGGAGCACAAGTGATCACTTTTTGTTCCAAATAAACAACAAAAGAGCGCTCCCTTGTTGCTCCTCATGGTAGCGATCGCATATTTTTTACTGGGTTATGATCGCTTACCACTGTTACAATGTATTGTTTTGTAAGGATAGGTGGCATACCGTATACCGCATACGGATATCTTCTGAATATCACTACGAATATGTATTAAATACTATTATTATATTGAATTAATTATATTATATTGAATTGAATTAATATTATATTGAATAAAAAACTTAATTAAATTTAAAATTTGACATTCCTCCATTTTTGCTTTCAATACTTTTCAGCCAACCTGTATAAGCTGCTGGTACTGAATTAAAGGTGGTTTTAAATCTTGTTGTGCCGGTCTTCGAAATAAACAAATTAATTAGACTAAACTAGACTAATAAACCTTAAAAAATTGGTTAGTTAATTTTGTGATCTATTAAATTATTACATGAATTTAATTGCGAGCTTTACATCAAGTTAGTTTTTAAGATAATGTTGTCTTCTTAAAAACTTACTTGATCTTGTAGAAGTTGTTGTCTTCTTAAAAACTAACTTGATTTAAAGCTCGCAATTAAATTCATGCTTTAAAAAATTGTTTAAAAAAAAAGACATGAAATAAAAAAGTGAAATGGAAGTGAATAAATGAAAGAATTAGTTGAGTTTTACCATTTATTAAGATGAGATGCAGTTTTGCTCTATCTTTTTATTTCTTTTCGGTTCTACCAGGTATGATCTATGTGGGATTTAGTGGGAATTTTTCAGATCCATCTATTGACTCAGAAATCGAATACGACTTTGACAATTTGGACTGGCGAAAATCTTCCAAATGTTAAGAACTATTGCAGTTCTTTTTTTATAAAATTTTTCACAAACTCTTCCAAAAACAATGTTTTAGGCTAACATCTCAAAAAATCGTATTTCACAGGGAAATAACCAAAAAATTTTGCTTTTTTCCCTAAAGTGACACATTTTTCAATGATTTATCGTGTATTGGTTATCTTTATAGGTTCGTTAGGAATGGCTTTTTAAAACATCTGCCGCCTTACGCTGCCCAGAGTTTTGTTTATTTAATTGACTGGCATTAAATTATTGCAAAGAATTATTAAGGCTACAACTCATAGACCCAGCAGCTGTAGGCAGTGTGAATATTTTCAAACACAAATAACACTTCTTTCACATAAAACACCAATAACACTTCTTTCGCCACACAATTAATGAAAACATTTTCAAAATCACGCGGTCAATTGATTTGTTTGAACTCACCGCAGGATATGAAATATCAGAGGATACTGGCGTAGTGCTGGAACCTTTCCAGAATTCTGGACCAGGCCAAGCTGAGGAGAACCAACGTTGGCGTGTGCTAAATCATGAGATAAACCAAATGTAAAGCTATTAGCTAAATATTCAATTTGTTCAGATGTCGAAAAAAACTAACCGAAATAGCTCGGAATTCATTGTGTTCAAATGATACTTTTTCCAAATAGAATTATTATACTTTCACAATATGCCAAAACAAACTACATAAAACAACAGTATCTGCAGCGAAAAACTAACTGACTGTCGTACTATGTATATTGAAAATTCGATATACCAACAGTTTGGAATCCTTTTTCGTTGTCCTACGCTAAAATACTCCCTTATTTTGCATATCATGAGGGTTGAATTTGGGCAGCTGATTTTAACAGTTTGCTGGGGTGTAAAAAAAATATGAAAATGTCAAAAGCGCGAAAGAGAAGGAAAGGGAGTAGCATTAAAAATAGGTCTCTTTTGGAAAGGATAATTTGTTGCACATGTTGTTGACGGAGCGGCAATAGTAGCATAGCAAAGTTACATTGGCATATGTTGTAGTTGAATGGTTGTATTTTCCTTGTTTTTTTTTTTCTGTCTAATTGACATTCTTTTCAATGATATAGAGCAAATAGCAACCCTTAAAAAGTGTGTAATGTGTATAGTTTATGAGTTTTCAAAGAAGCTAAAACAAAATTTCATATATTGTTCAAAGATTTGAATTATTTCTTGAACCATTCAACATTAAAGCATACCTACAGTGAAAGCTCTCATAGACGGAAGCTCTAATAAGCGGACATTTCCTATAAGCGGACACATTCTTGGGAACGATCAATTTTTGGGTTTTTCTCTCATAGAAAATGCTCTCCCATACACTGACTTTCCAATTAACGGACGCGGACACACAAACATGTCTGTTTATAAAAAAAAATCTGCCATAAGCGGACAATTTTGTCTTTTTTAGATCACAAACTTTACTGCTTTTTTTTTGTTTTTTTTTTGTTTTGGTGTTTTCGACTGTTCGACGTGTTTTT
The DNA here is from genome assembly GCA_963920525.1 of Dichetophora obliterata. Taxonomy (NCBI): domain Eukaryota; kingdom Metazoa; phylum Arthropoda; class Insecta; order Diptera; family Sciomyzidae; genus Dichetophora; species Dichetophora obliterata. The sequence goes on from OY986437.1 coordinate 55,058,539, forward strand.
TTTTTTCTCCTTTTATGAATTTACTCTGAATGAGAAATTAGAGTCCAAGAAACCTGCTTGCATCGCATCCAAGAAGCCTACGCCAATATTATTTTATTATTGACATCTTATGTTTAAACTAAAATTATTCTATGTCCATTTCCCAGGTAATTTAATGTAATCGCATAATTTTTTGTTTCTATTTTAAATATACTAACCCAACAACACTCAGTTCGTACGCCTAAATATATTTTAATATAAGCACTTTCAACTTTTGTTTACATTAACAAATCAATGCTTTTGGTACAACAAAGTTTGTTGTATTCTTAAAGCTTGAAATTTAATTGCTAAGACCGCGCTAATAGTTTTTTGCAGAGCTGAGAGGTTTTGCTGAAAAATGCTTTGTGTGTAAACATATAGAAAAAGCTCAGTGTTTATAGTGCAATCTGACTCCGAGCATAAAGCTACTTTTAAATGGTTTTTAGCGCTTATATCTCCATCTCGATTGCTCACACAAGCAGACAGCGCGTACTATAAACACCAATAAGCTCAAGAAGCTACTTTGTGAAGCGACGAATAAGCGTTCGCTATGATATAAATAAACTCGGCAAAGCTGCTTTATGAATCAGCTTAAGCCAAAGCGTCCACTGTGAATGCGGCGTTAGAAATGATATTTCAAGCTTTAAGAATACAAGAAACTTTGTTGTATCAAAAACATTGGTTTCTTAATATAAATAAAAGTTAAAAATGTTTATATTGAAAAATATACAGGCGTAAGAACTGAGTGTTGTTGGGGTAGTAGTTTAAGAAAATATTTCCACATTTCAGTAAAATTTTTTTAAAATATTTTTTAAGAAAAAAATTAGATTTTTACGAAAATTAAAAAAAAAATTACAACTCTAGTAATTTTTGTCTAATTTTAATGTTTTATAGCTCATTTAAAAGAAACATAAAATACAAAACGGGGCGCGTACCGGTTTTTTTAAAAAATTCCACTTAAAAAACTATTATTGGGATTTTTTTTTAAAATAGAGCACTTTTTTCCATATGAATTAGATTCTCAACTTAAAGGTCGCAAGCGGCACGTTTAAATATCAATATTTTTTTCTAAAAATTTTGCAGTTTACTTCTGTGAAAATATTTAAACAAAAAATTCAACACTTTATAACAATTTAAACACAATTTCTTAGTAATTTTCGATAACAACATAATCTAGGTTCAGTGTTATATTTTGAAACACATGCTATTTTTTTCAGTTTCTTTTCAAATTTGTTTTAAAAATAAAGTCTGGTTTTATTAATAATTTTTTATTTATAACATTTTTTTTTCGAAATGTTTAAAATTGTTTTGTTTTTAATATTATTTTTAACTTTAGTCTTTTTGGTTTTTGTAATGGTTTTTTAATTTGTATTTAATATATCGCTAGGTTTCTTCAAAAATGCCATAACTCAAAAAATTTGTAATTGCTCCACATCTTTCCAATTCTTACAGCCGTATTCATAAAAATATTTTAAAACAGCTTTCAAACGTTTTTTAGCTAAAATGCTTTTTAAAGTTAAAGTACTCTTTAAAAACGTTGTATTCATAAACGAGTTGTAAGAGTCTTGTAGTTGAAGTGAGAATACTGATGCTTTAAAGTAGGAACAGTTGTAGTTTTCGTTTGTGACTTTGATAAATAGAATGACAATTACTTAAAAATTCAAAAAAGAAAAAAAAATAGGTTTGTGAATTTGATATATTGACAGGCATTTGTTTAAAATTTTGTTTACATTTAAATCAAAAACAGTGTTGCCATATTTTTTTAAACTTTAATTTTCAGAAAAAAAAATCTTAATTTTTTTGTGAAAAAACTGGAACTAAAAAACATAACTAAAACATATATATTTAAAATGTGTGCTTTAAAATTTTTATTCTTGTATTTGAAATAAAATATTTAAATTAAATTAATAATTAAACAAAACAAAAACATTCGCACTTATTAACTAAAATCATTTATATTATCAATTTATTGAAAAACTTAAAAATTTGTTTAAAAAAATATACATTTGATATTTATATGAATGTAAATGCCATTACTAATTTTTGAGATCATAGTAAATTACATCCCATATAAAATAGTTTTACTCATTAATAAATCAAATTAATTTTAGTAGATTAATTTAAGAAATGTGGAGATAATTCCAAGTCTTTTCATTACAAAGGAAAGTTGCTTATGCTGTTTTATTAATTCCTTAAGCACCAGTAAATGCAGAAAGCATTTTTTCTCAAATCTATAGTAATAAGGCTAAAATCAGAAATTCATTTTATATCAAACCTTTTGTGAAATTTTGCAATGGAAAGACTGTTGAAGAAAAATCAAACAGTCACAAATGATGAAATCTGAAAAATTAAATTATTTTTTAAACATATTTTGATCAAACTTTTTTATAATTTCTATTAACTGTTTTAATTTGTGCAGTTCCAGTCGCTTTTCCTTAAAAAATTTTTAGTTCAAAAAATCCCACACAAGGTGGGAATTTCTAATTTATTTCTGATTTGAGTTTTCTTAATATTTATTTATGAAAAAATACGTTATAAAACAACATAAACTAGTTTTGTAAGTAATGAAAAGACTTCGGAATTATCTCCACGTTTCTGATCAAAAATTGCTTTCCAAAAAGTTTCAATATTATTTTCATTAAGTAAATTCAAATCACTGAAATTAATGAGGCGCAACTCATCGTCAATTTCTTGTAATTTTTCTGAATGGATGACATTAGGTAGAAAAATACACAAATTGAAAATAGTGAAATCTTGCCTTTTTTTTAAATTTTCGTTGGTGCTAAAAGTTCGACACATTTTAGAAAATCATTTCCAAAATCAAACTTTTGCAATAAACAACTGCAAAGGTCAACATAAAATTTTAAGCAATGTGCTCTAAAATCCATTTCATCTAATTTGAATATTTTATGCGTAGAGCTTAAAGACGTATATACCTTGACTCCAAAATAAATGTCTTTATGATTTTTTAAGAACTTGAAATCATTTACATCAATTTCTTTGTAGTTTTCAAATCATATGTATTCATATATATATATTGACCGTCAAGACTTGACAAATGAAAATCGAGACAAAAGAACAGGAACAACGAAAGCAACATTAATACCAACTGCGCTACCACTTCATAAAGAAATTTTTGAAAGGGCGTGAAAAGTAGTATTAAAATGAGTAGCAGCTTCAAATGTTACTTATATTTTTGCAGTAACATACAATTTATTTTATTTATTGTATTTGATTCATTAAACTAGTAAGCATTATTTTAATCGTAAAAACTTGAAAAACTGTGTAAAATAAAAAAGAACTATTCTTTACGCAATAACTGGAAAACTTTCTACCCTCTCAAAAACTGCCAACAAAAAGTTTATCAGCCCATATGGTAACACTGATCACAAAACACAATTATTTTCATTTGTTCATTTGCTTGTTGACATTTTAGTTTGTCACAAAATGAGAAGATTGCTCTCAATTGAGAACATTAAAATTTAAAATAGCTTTGTAGGAAGTTTACAGAAGGTTTGTTCCTATTTTAAAATTCTCTCATTTGTAAAGCTCTTACTAGAGGTTTTTTTCGTTATTGAACGTTTATGAATAACGTTTTTAGGCATGTGTCTTACAAAGGGCTTACAAGAGGTTTGTAACTTTTTATGAATGCGGCTGTTAATATATAAAAGGCAAGCCCGCTGCTACGTGCCCAATATCTCTCAAACTGTTCAGCCTGAAAGTATGCACATCTTAAAACATAAAAGGAAAGCATGCTGCTCCGCACGCAGTATTTCTCAAGCTGTAATTATTTTTTGACAGTAAAGTACTTTTACAAGACATACTGTTCTTAAAAATGTGCAGCCTGAAAGTATGCACAGAAAATATATTTGATATTTATCAGTGACAATATTAGGTTTTTACAATAGTACGTTTTAATCTAACTACCTCTTTTTTCATCCTTTTATAAAAATTTGATGACGAATTAAATGAAATTCTTTTGATTCGATTTGAGTCGATTGTACCAAAAAATATTATTTTATCAGCCGCGAAACGACACCTGAGTTGCTACGTATATAATGGTTGCAAGACCAGTTTGTTAAGTTGTTTTGCAATTTTTGCACTTTTACACTTAAACTAATTTTTCAACATTGGTTTAACACGTAAAGTGTTATTTTTAGTGGTACATTTATAAGCTTTAAAAAGAGAAAAACGTGCTTTCGGCAAATGGCAAGGAAGTGTGCGGATTACCTGTCGTAGGACAGGCTTTTATACTAGTATTGTCATAACATAAAATAAGTTATTTCCTTTTAAATAGCTGACCTCAAAACATAATGATTTTAAATATCATATGTTGAGCAGACATGCACAACGAAATCAATAAAATTTTTTTGTTTGGTTGAGCATGGAAAATAAATTATCAGAATTATTTCGTTTTTCTAAAAACGATAAAAAATTATCAAAAAAAATTCGTTTTGTTGAAAAACGAAATTATCACATAATAAAAATATTGTTTGAAGTTAAAAAAGTAAAATCTTTTCAACCAAATGTGTTTTTAGCTTTCGGTACAATAAAAACCTAAATGTTTTCATAGTAAAATTAGAGAAGGTATATGCATTTCGGACTGCGTGCTCTTTCTCATATCCAAAATTGTCAAAGTCGCTGTTTTGCGAATGAGTATAAAAAAAAATCAATGGCCGCATTCAGCGGAGTCAAGAGTTGGTAACAGACTGTTGTGTTAAAATTTGCCGAAACACTGAAAGAACGCTACAAATTTGAGTGAGAAACCTTTGCAATTTGGTATAAAAAGTATTACAACTAAACGCAACTTTAAGCATGTAATTTTCCAACATTTCTCTTAAGTATCTCTCTTTCACTAATTCTATGCAATTTTATTTAAAAAACCTTACTTTAATTAAAACTACTTAATCTTTATTTGTTGTTATTCTTGATATTTTTTTTATTTATTTTGATTAGATCCTTTAGTTAAATGATATTAATTGTATTAAGTTAAATTTTTAATTATTTTTTTTTGTTTATCACTTGTTATTTTGTTATGTATCTTTGTTATGTATTCTTACTGCATTTTAAAGACTCTGTCTTATTTGTGAACCTTTGCTTTAAATAAATAAAAAATAAATAAATTAAATTATTTACATAATTATAATACTTAAATTTAATAATTTTCAAATTTTTTACGGTATCACTACCATAACAGTTCACAACAGTTGACTCCGCTGAATGCGGCCAGTTTTCGCATTCTCATTAGTTTCATATTTTTTATAAGCTGTCAACTTCATTTTGACAGTTTCGGCAGTCAGTCTCTCCGAAATGCATCTACCTTCTCTAATTTTACTATGAATGTTTTTTGTTGAAATGGTTTGACAAAAAAACGAAAAAATTTTATATCGTTGATTTCGAAACGAAAATAATATTTTTCGTTTTTTGAAATAACATTATTTTTTTTATATTTTGATTTTGCTTCAATGAAACAAAAATAAAATTTTGGTTATCGTTAAAATTAATGTTAACGTGCATGCCTGATGTTGAGATAAAGAAATCACTATGGGTTTTCATGTCGCCTTGCAAGTGTAAAACGTAAGAGAAAAATAAAAAGAAACTAACAAAATACAACTTATTTTATTTTGCTACAAATATGAGACAAATCCCATTGTAATCCTATAGCAAAAGTAAAAAAAGACGTTTGCAACGCATATAAAAATTTTTTTAAATAATAGGTGTATTCACGATTCAGTGCAGTTGTAGACTTGTGCACTTTACAACAACAAAATACTCCGTCAAAAATCTGCACATCTGCATTTCTACTACAGTCTTAAACTTGAGGACTTCAGTAGTTGAGTGAATTGAAAAATTTGACAGCTTTATAGTGATGCAACATTTGAGGATTTATAGAACAATTACTTCATATATTTAGTGAATTAAACTATATTTGGCGGCTACCAGTTGAGCCAGAAGTAACCAGTGGCTACTAGAGGTTACCAGTTCAGCTAGAAACTTTAAATTCCTAATTTAACATATTTGTGTGCTAATTAGAGTTAATTTGAAATTTCAAAAAAACATCCTACATTAAATATAAATGAACATTTTTAAATGTTATGTTAAAAGTTATGTTTATGACAAAAATGTGTTTAGTCTAGAAAATTATTACTTTTACATATCTTACCAGAAGAATAAGAACGCTTTCTAGAAAATTTCCAAAATTCGGATTTTCAAGTTTCAAAAAAAACATCAAAACCATTTTTTGGGCAAAATCAAAAAATAGGCCGATTAGATATTTTCATTGGCTTAGATTTCAGTAGATAGATTTCTTAGATTTTCAATAGCTTCTGAATCTATTTTGAGCTAATTAAATATTTACATCAGGTAAGCTTCAGGTGTGAAATGGTTTGTACTCATAAATAAAAATATATAAATATTTTGTTTAAAGCAGACAAACAAAGACAAGAGCCGGAATGGGAAAAATAAAAACAAGCACTTCTCAATTACATTACTAATTAAAAAAGTAATAATTTTTGATTTAACACTTTTTCGGCATGTTGATATTTGGTTTATGAAATCCTTTTTTTTTTTGCTAACCGATAATAATAACAAACAGCTGATTTTGACAAATAAGACTTTCTTCAATAAATTTTTCAATCAAAAGTAAAGGTGTGTTCACGAAAATCTAACTGCACAAATCCTCAACTGCACAAAATCGTGAATACCGTGTTTGAGGTTATATTATCTTTCGTTTGCTGTCAAAATGGCGCTTAATTTGAATAAGAGTTTATAAAAAAAATAAAAAAAATATTTCAAAATTGTTTTTTCTTTTCTTCTGTTTTTGGCTGTTTTATAAACGTGTTTTTTCTTTTCCAATGTTATTGCTATCTTCATTCTTTTCTACATAAGCACTAATCTATTCTTTCTATTTGTGGGAATTGTTTTGTTGCTTTTGTTTTGCTCACAGACAAATTGAAAGTAGTCACATTAATTTTAAATTTAATAAAAAAAAAACAAAACCAAGTTTGAATTTAATTTGTTTTATATATGAAGTATGAGTATATGCTTTGATTTCTATAATCATTTTAGTGTGTCCCCTATATTAAAAAAGATACACGATTTTGTTGCAGCGCACTTATTATGTTGCTATTCTTTTGCGCAACACTGTAAGTGCGGAAGGGATAAAAAATCCATATGAAGGTCTGATTTGCCCACTGGGTAACTTGAAGCACACATACATCTGTAAATATAGATTGTTTTTGAGAAATATTTTTTTGGCTCAAAAATTTTTTAGAATAATTTTACTTTAGGGCCCGGACCCGAATATATTTTTTATTTAATGTATTTGAGTCTCCTAAGACTAAATATGAAAACAAAAATTGTCGCTCTGGTTTGGTTTAGAGGATAAAATTCGCGAAAGTTAAAAAATTCAGTGCAAATATTTAAGGTTATTTTACAGTCTACATTCTACTGTCTACAATACTTCTGCATATCTTCTTTTTATTTTATCACTTGCCCTAAAGTAAACTTACCCTAAAGTAAAATTATGCCATTTTTTTCTTAATATTTTGACTTAAATTTTCTAGTGTTAGTTTATATATTTAATAATCAATTTACGAAATATAAAAAAATACAATAAATTTATTTACTTTTTTCATAATAGATATATTGTAGTTAAAATTTCATTCGGCTAAATATTTTTGTTTACCTTTTGCTATAATCAGCAAAATAAATAGTTGGCAACGCGCAGCATGTCAAACGAAGCTTACTGAAATGTCAGTATTTCTGAAGATGAAATTATTTGTTCAGTGCTTGCTGATGATAAAAGGTCGGAAAATTAAGTGAAAACAGGAATTAATTTCGCTTCATAAACGGATCAAAAGTAATAAATATATGTAAGTCTTCATTGAATGAACTCAATAGTTGCAATAAGTTGTCGAAAACATTCGGAATATAAAACAAAGCATTCTGGGGCTACCCAGTAGAGCAACGCGCACGTCAGACATTTTTCGGACCGAATCCAGTGTAGATATTTTTTTCTGTGATCAGTAAAATAAGAGGAAAATACTTTATTTTGAACTCAGTTGAAATATTTTTTGAATTATAGCTCAAGCGATATGTCAACATTGCGACGCCCCCGCTGTGAATGTTGTGATGAGGTGCTGGAAGAGTTGCTTGGAATGCGACAGAATTTCGAAAAGTTCTTTCATCGTTTTAATAGTCAAATTGTAGAGTTGCGTCGCGAAGTGCGTACCCTGATAAGCAAACCAGAGACAGAAGAAAGTCGCCAAGCAGCTACAAACAATGCTAGCAACTCGACTGCTGGCATCAAGAGAAAAGCGCCAGCAGCACGTTCGGACAGTCCGTGGAGTCGTGGCGGTTCAGATGACAGTGCATCACCCAGCCATATAAGCCGCAGCAGTAGTAGAGCTAGACCTAGTGAACAAAAAAACGTCACTAAACAAACCAACTATAATTCTGAAAACACACTTACAAATATAAAATCAGAGTCTACACTAAAAATCAGTGGCATCAGCAGTATTGCTAAGAACACCGCGAAACGTCCAGTTTTGAACTTTTTCGGAATACAGCTGCGTGTTTTGCCAACGTGTCCGTTTGGTAGCGATGTAGAATTTGAACAATGGGAGAGTTTGCTGGTTTCCGATGAGGACCAGCGGGACCATTTGGTAAGTTTAATAGTTATTGTTATAGCTAGCTTATTATATGAGTGCATATTCAGCCCAATTCTGAATGATTTTTTCCGGGGAATCGGAAAAGAGAGTTTTAATTTTTAAAGTAAAGCTTAAAAACATTCTGGAAATTTTTAATGCCAATTTGTTCAACAACTGTCAATATTAATGAGTGTAAATAAAAAATGTTATATCTTTCTGTGCTATCTAAAAAATTAAAACTCCTTTTTCCAATTCCCCTGGAAAAACCATTCAGAATTGGGCTGATTGTATTGAAATTTGGATTATTCTATAATCAATTTTCGGGACATATAAAGAATAGCGACAACTCTAATTTTAACTTTTTATATGGATTATATGGAGTTTGACCACCTAAATCCAATTCTAAAAATTTGTTTGGCTCTCAAGTCGTTAAGAAGTTATAGGGGTCCACAAATGGAAAAATGGCCTTGGAAAAATGGACAAATTAACATTTTTTGGCCAAAACTACCATACCATGATTTTGACAACTACTCAACATTTTAATTTTTCACTCTTCGTTGACGCGTGAGGGCAAAGAGTTAAAAACGCTATGTAAAGCTTCTTGAGAACATAAGCCGTTCGGAGTCTGCATTAAACTCTTAGGTCCAGTTCTCGATCATTTGTGTGCAAGCATTTAATCGGTCAAAGTCTTTTCTAGGGTTGAAATGGCCAATTTTTTTTTGTTATATCTATATTGTCTACGTTAAAAGAAAACCCACTAGTTTTTCAGACACATTTTTCCAACATTGGACCCCTATAACTACTAAACCACTTGAGAGCGACCTAAAATTTCGTAATACGGAATCCACAAGAAAAAATTAATTATAATAGTCGCTATTTGCCCCAATTTTCAAAAAGATCTTTAACTAATAGTAAGTGGATTTATCTGCTTCTTTTAGCGCGTAGAGCTGATGCAAGGTCACTTTGGCGATGCCGAAAAGTATATAAAACACATTTGGAGCTCTGTGTTGGGTGACAATGCGGCACAATGCTATTCCTTTAGAGGAAATGTGAAGACAGACAAAAAAGCCGTTAAAGATATGACATTTACATCCATCTTCAAAGGTACCATATTTTTTTTAAATTAATGTGTACCAAATTAATTTAAATGCTTATCTGGTTTATTTTAGAATGTTTTTTGCAGCGTTATGAACGTCATGATTCCTTCTTTTTCGGGGAACGCACTATGCGTTTCTTTAACTACGTACACGACCGCAAGCGTCGTATTAGTAAAGTATCTCAGAGTAGTTTTGAGAATGTACAACTTGGGGACGAACCAACAATGGATGGTGATGGAGAACGATCCATAGATGGTGATTCGCTGATGAACGAACAACATAATGATGATGAGGAAGATGGTATTTATACCGAGGGTACATAAAAGCTGGGGTGTGGGGAAACATATTTTTAACCATACTAAGCAACATTTTTGTTTGAAAAATATTTGCATCTTTATTGTAAGGGAGGCATTTATATGAACCAACTTTAATTCGTTTAGAAATAAATTTCAAAATGTATTAAAAGAAAGGGTAATTTTTTTATTTTATCAATATTAAAAATAATTCCATTTACATAATTGTAAAACACTTAAATATAATTGTACCCTTACAAAAAGGTAAAAAAAAGAGAGAAACCAGATTAGGATATTTTTCCAAAACTACAGATCACTAAGAATAGATTCTGATAGAAAAGCAAAACAAATTTATACTTGTATTGTCGTTTTTAAAGTTTACTTTTGACTAGTATTTTATTTAAGGATAATTTTTTAGGTTTTTAATTAAAGATAGTTAAGTAAAATTTTAGAAGACAATAACAAGTGAGAATTCATCTTAATATTGGCCTATAACATTTTGGTAGACTATTTAAATTCCTTAAAGAAACAATAATGCCATTAGACGTAATCTTTAAAACAATTTCTACATACATTTTTTTTTTAAATCCAAGGAAACTCTATTTCCCTGAAGGACCATTTTTAGTAAAACGGTCATGTGTTTTGCATCTAACTTATTCATCACATCACAGAACGTGTACCAAAATTGGGTAAAAGATAAATATATATTTATTACTCATGCAAATATTTTGGCATACACAAATTCTGAAATTAATTTTTTATTATAACTGAATGATAACTTTTAATATTCTATAAAATTTGATTTTTTCCGTTTTTTTTTAAAACTAATTTGCTTAGGGGACAGTATACCCCTGGATTTTTAAAAAATTAAATTTGTAAAATGCAAATTTTTTAAGAAAGGAAAGAGATATCTTTTCGAAACTTTGCATATTTATTTTTACGTAAAAAGGTTTACTTAAAATTTTTTTGGATTTTTTCCAGCGTTTTTTGGCTGCTGCAGGTTTTTGAAAATAGCATAAAAAAGGCGTTTTAATCTGCATCGAAGCCGCTATAAATTGAACATTTCTTGGCCAAAACTGACAAAATAACGGCGTTTTTTCAAAAGTAACCAATTTTTGGGACCAACAAATTCCTTGAAAACCACAAAATACTTAACCACTCGTTCTATCCGTCTATAGAATCCAAAATCTATAGATTTATATGTGTACAATAACATATTAAAATTTCAGAACGATGAGTCCAGTAGTTTTTTTTTATCACGCCCGCTGACTCAAAAAATGTGAATTCTAGAAAAAGCGCTTTAAGGTTTTTAACACCGATTATACGGTCTTGACGCTCTGCGCTTAAAGCCTTCACCATTTATTTGACAAAAAAATTGATTTCGAATTTTATATCATTAAAAATAGATTCTTTGAAGTATTTTTAACCAAAACCAATCATAGAAAATCGATTTTGTTTTAAAATTCAGGTGTGTACTGTCCCCTTAAATTGCTGTAAATTGCGTATTTTCATTGGATTAACGTTAAATTGTTCTTGTAATAAACTTCTTCTTTCCATCAATATACCAATTTAGACAATATGTGAGAAATTTCAAAACATAGACATCGATAAAAGCATTTTTCATTTTAGATTTAAAAATTTGTTATGAACACAAATATTCGATTTCGATGTCAATCAGCCAAAACTGAGTTTTTTTACACATTGATTCTATATAAGATAAATATTTTTAAAATAAGCGTACGCCCTAGGTCACTAGCATACATTTTCAAGCGTTTTGCAGACTCTTTTTCGCAGACGTTTACTGTATTTGATCTCAGTATTTAGCGAGTCAATATATTAAAATAAAAAAGAGCTCAAACAAGACCAATTTGACGCATATTTACCGGAAAAAACAACTTACAAATACCGAAAAACTAAATTTTTGCTGGCAATAAACTATAAAAAATTTTAAAATTTTTCTTATGTAAAAATATTAGCAAAGTTAAATATTATCTTTTTATCCAATTTGTATGCGTTCTCTGAAAAATTAAAAGTTACATTGAAAAATGTAATTTTTTCACAAAAACGAGCCATCGACAATCTAAATTGACCCGTCGTGTTTCCTACGATTGGAAAAAATATACAGAAATCCTTAAAAGTTCCTTTGTCTTTTGACACCTCGAACGGCTAACTTTTCGTTTTATACATAGTTTAGTTTAGTTATTCTTTATTAATAGTAATTTAAATACTTTACAATTCATTATTTGGTTTTTTACAATATATTTTTACTTATTAACTACATAATATAAAAGCACTCAAAGCTTTTGAGATCTATATTTAAACCATTAATATTAAAATCCACTTATTAAGAAAATAATAACAAAGAAAAAAATTATTGAACTTTCTGGCTTTCAAGTTCATACAGTTGTAAACCGGAACCTTCTTAGTAATAATTAGAAAGACTGAGCAGTGCTCACATATGTTAGGCCAAACGGACGGGGCCGGGCTCCAACTTATGCCAGACAAGACGGACGAGGTCTTGATCTGGATAATCGAGTTAAATTCCATTGTTTGTAGACTTAGATAAATAAAGATCAGAGCAAAGCTCACACATGCAAGGCTAGACAGACGTGGCCTAGCTTCGGCATATACCAGGCAAGACGGACGTGGCCTCGCTCTGGATAATTCTGTTAAAGTCTACTTATTATAACAAGTAACTAGGTGACTAGCTCCCTCCTCATTTAACTATTATAACAAAGAACACACAACCCCTGTATGAAAGAGTTTGTGTGTTAGCTCTTTTATACAATGTCCCTATTCTTTACGAATATAATAAATTTTCTTTTAAATTCAGTATTAAACAACTGTAGTCCCTTGAAGAAAAAAAACAATCCTGAGCTGATGTTGAAATCTGCTGCTGGAGTCTAAAGTTGTTAAAATTCCTTGAACTATACAAAACGATCCAGTCTAACGTACAGGTTTGCCACTTTGAAAATTTTCTCTGAAAAACTTTTTGCACAATTTTTTATAATAAAATTAAAAAAACCATATCTTTAAGAGAGAGAAAAGTATTTATACAAAATAGGTTATATTGACGTAGGACAAAAATGACAAGTTTGCTTAACAATCTTTCATTATTAATTTGTTAAGTTGAATAATTTTTCTTGCATGCTGTCAACTAGATAAAAAACTTACTTTGACAAAACGTAGATTGAAGTTGTTCTTGTAGGAAGTTAATTTTTTAATAGCTTTGTTTCAACTCCAGTTAGTTAATCTATAAACCTTTATGTAAAAAGTTTTATCGGGTTTTTGAAGATTTTAAAAAAAGAAAACTATGATGTTTCTTTTTACTTTACCCTAGTCTAATGCCTTAAAGAATTTCTGTAAATACAATTCTAAAATCTTCAACTCAACAGAAACCGGAATACAATACACTGTACTAGATCTTGAGGAAAATACAAACTCAGAAAATGCAGAATTCCAATACGTTCAGCCAAAGCTCAAGGGCAATTCGACAGAAACTGTCACACGATACGATCCACTAAGGTCCATAGAGAATACAACTTCGGCTACAATGGCAGAGATACTAAAAGAAATACGTGAGGTAAAAAGGCTTTGCTCATCCTCAGTCGACTTGCTACCCCAATTGCCTCTGAATACCCTTGAGGATTTCTTCAGCTTTGATAAAAATTTGCAGGAAAACACTGATATAGCAGTTCAATTAGTGAGTATTCTTTTACATGACATTGCAAGTGTAGTGCAAGGCATACAGTTTTCACGTTCCAATCGTTCGTCCAACAATTGAAAAGTAGTTTGTACAGCTTTCGTACGACGTTAGACGTGCGGTTGGATGAATGATTAGAACGTGAGTACTATACTAGATCAGCTTTAATTTGTATGGGGGAAAATGAAAATAGGATTTAAGTCCAACGCATAAGTTAAAAAGATTATATTTGTCCTTAAAATGTAATTGACTTAAAAGTATTGTGGAGTTTGAAAAATGACATTTGGACATATATGAAAAAGTGCTCTTTTTTTCAAAAGAATCCCAATTAATTGTTTTAAAGTGTAAATTTTGAAAAAATTGGTATGCACTTCGTTTTGCATTTGCGATTTACATTTCTTAAAGCTGGTTTAGTACTGCACTCATCAAGAACCTGTTATCATAGTTTACAATAAATGAAAATCCTTTTTTTAGAAAAATTTATTTGGCAAAGTTGGGGGCGAAAAGACTGGTTCCTTTATAAGAGCTGCAGTTCGGAAAATCATAACAGACGAAGTGGCTAATAAATTGTCGTGGCGGGGCACAATCGATAAACCTAGTATCCAAGAATTTAAAGCAGCTACGATTATAAGAGAAGTGTGCCATTCTAAATTTTCGTCTACCGACGATTCCTCCATAAATAAGGCATTTCAGCAACATTTTGTACATGCTGTGGATCGTTTGAAACAGAAAACAAAATTGATTAAGAAACAAGAATAATTTTGGATAAATCTTTATGTAAGAATATTACTTAAACCACTTATTCTAATTAAAAACTGTATTTTACTTTGATCAATATAATGTTATATGACTTAGAATTAAAAATTCCATCATTAAAGTAGCGCATGATGCAATTAATTTTTTCTTTTATTTTTTTCCAAAAGATTTTATTTTTATTTTTATATCATTAATTTCTTTGCTTAAAAATATTAATCAATGCTTAAGCAGAAAAAACAAAGCAAAACGATCTCATTTAAAATAAAATTTAAAATTATATTTAAATAGTTTTTTTATTTGTTTCTATGCAATGTGCTTTACGGGATGCAATCGTAAAATTGACTTAGTGTGAGTGAGAAATTATTATTTTAACAACTCGCATAAACGTATGAGAAATGATTATTTTAACAATATTTAGGCGAATGCTTCATCATAAATTGTGACAACGCGTTAATACAAACAACTCGTTTAAAAGAGTCGTTGAGGGGAACATTTTTTCCCGATGCTCTAAGCTTCCGGAATTGGAATACACGCTCTTGTACGATTATTTTAATGTTTTGCTCTGATGGCGAGCGACTTTTTCGCGATCCAGGTATCTTAAAAAAAATATCTTAACACATAAAAACCTTTTGTGAGTCCGGTTGTGATCGCGAAAGTTCTGATTAAACTTAACAATTAACCGGATTGTTTAAATCAATGAAAGGATTCGTTAGAAATAAAACAAGAGGGTGCTGTAGAACACTATTTTTAAAAACTGCCAAAAAATCTTAGAATAATGTAAAAGAACAATTCTTAAATATATTTTGTAGATCTTATCATGGTTTAGATAAGATCTACAAAATAAATGTAAGAATTTTCCCATCTCTTAAGAGTGCCCTTCAATAAGCATTTTAAATGTTAAATTTGTGAATATATTCACAAAGTTTCAAAATGACTTTTGGTAAAATTTTTTACGCATAGTAAACTTTGAAATATTTCCGTTATTTTTACAACAATAACACTCAGATAACTTGAAAAACTTTACACTTTCTCAGAACAGCACATTTTCCCAAATGTGTTTATGTCTATATCTTTATCTTTTATGTAAAATTGAAGTTCAAATTTAATGTTACCACTATACTCCACTAGTACTGGGTCGATTTTTATGAAAATTTTTTTTATAATAGCATATTTGTGCTACAGATTTATTTAAGAGAATTTTTGTATCGAAATTTGAATAATAAGTATATTTAATTAAAGTATGTTTTAGGTTTTTTAAGAAATCATCCCAGCTGCCACGCATTGCTTTATAGTTTTCTTTTCATATTGTTGTGTTGCGAGAGTTGGAATTAACTCCATGTTGCTCTATTCTCTTTTCTTTTTACGCTCAGCTAGCACAGCTGAAGGGAACGCAAAAAGTGAGATATGTACATATAAATACAGAGCAGCGCTTAAAAACAAAACAAAACAAAAGAAGACTTTTTTATTTCTATGAGATGTATCGAGATTGATAAAAAAGCAGGGACCAAAAGTAACAGTTATTTTCGAAATTTCTATTCAAAAAGTCAAATGGAAAGAGCAAGTCTAGTCTGTTAGCTAAGGCATAATAATCTTTAACGATTTTAATTTTTCTGATTTAAAAGAGTCAATAAATAATCGTTATTTTTCGACCAATTTTATTTCGATCAAAAATAAAAGTTTAAATTTGACTTTTGTTTTTAGATCAAACATAAAAGTTAGTTTTACTTTTATTTTTTCGATCAAAAATATAAGTTAAAATTTTACTTTTATTTTTTTGATCAAAAATAAAAGTTAAAATTTGACTTTTATTTTTTCGATCAAATAAAAAAGTTAAAATTTGACTTTTATTTTTTCGATCAAAAATAACAGTTAAAATTTTACTTTTCTTTTTCGATCAAAGACCAACTTTTTAATTATTTTTTTATTTAAATAAAGGTCTTAAGTCACTTATTTTTTTAAATCAAACAAATTTGCTTTTATTCCAATAAAAAGAAGCAGCTGATTTCAGCATGTTCAAATCCGATTTAATTTTGTTTCGAACATACCGATTTCGATCGGAATGCAGAATACATTTATAAATCTGATCGGAATTCAATTCCGGTTTTCAAGCAATTCCAATTCGAAATTCAGAACAGGACTGATTTGTTTTTATTCTTGTTGTCACCTCACCTATTTGAGAGTTCTCACACTCGTGTCACGTCACTAGAAATCTGGTACTCTTGTTATCATGTGACGTGAGTTTGTGGATCAAGAGAAAATTAAATAAAATAACGCATTGAACGCGCCCTTCTATTTCTGCAAACTAAATAGTTAAATTCAGTAAATAGTTAAAATATGAGTTCCTTTGAGTTTGGATTTTCAGACAGTGACAGCTCGGATGATGGCGAAAATTGAAAAATTAAAAGAAGAAATTTAAGAGATACCTCAAACCCGATGAAGTTACCTGATGGAGTGTGAGTTAAAAATGCAGTTTTGATTTCGTGATCTTATATTTATTTTCTATGCAGGTTCGTCAGCTATTTTAGATTGTCAAAGGACGCGTTTATGTATATATTTAATACACTGGAGAGCAAAATCAATTCCCCGGAGTCAAATTTTGGAGTACTTCCTATTGTTAAAATGGCTGCTGTTCTACGTTTCTTGGCTGAAGGCGGGTATTAAAAAAGCGTGGGAAATGATCAAATTGTTTTTGGGATGTTATTTTGACACTAAATTAAAAAAAAAATTTAATATCCTTATCTAAAAAACCCTTAATTATATATTTTTATTTACCTCTTCTGTTCGCTCATCTTCTTCACTTAAAAAAACAATGCGAGTAAATTGTCACCTTAATTTGCCAAGAATGTGTTCAATGTGACAGCAAGAATAGCACAAATAAATCACGAGTGAGGAAGCTGTTCACTGTGCCGTTCCTCTTTTTAGTGACAACAAGAATAAGAATTTAAGCCACAATGACACGCGTCACCTCACAAGAGAAAAAGTGACAGCAAGAATAAAGGCAGTTATCTCTTTTCAATTAAAATTTATCGTTTAAAGTTTTTTTCACAATAGTTATTTGACTATCTATATATATAAAAATAAAACGGTCCATCTATGAAATGCCATCACGGGCGAACGGCTGAACCGATTAGGCTGATTTTTTTTTTATTCAATTCGAAAATTTTAGAAGATGGTTTATATAGAAAAAAAAAACTTAATTCGACAAAGGGGCGTGGTACCTCCCATACAAATCGCAGATTAAAAATCCGATATTTCTGCTCCTATTATAGGTATTTGAACAAAATTTGGTACATCCGTTTAATGTATGCGTTCCAAGCTTTACTCCAAATATGGGCGGGATTGGACAAAGGGGCGTGGTACCTCCGATACAAATTACAAATTCAAAATCCACTATTTCTCCTACTGTTGTTGGTATCGGAATACAATTTAATATGAAGGGTTTAGTGTATAGTTTCTAAGTTCAACTACAAATATGGACGCAATTGGACAAATGAACGTGGTACCTCCCATACAAATTACGAATTTAAAATCCATTATTTCTGCTGCGTTAATTTCAATTGAAAACTTATGCGTGAGAATGTCGGGGAAAATGTTGCGAGAATTAGGAATGCCTGCTCCGAATCGTCCTCCGCAACAAGCATTTATACAAGAATTTGAACGTGAGCGGCAATATGATCGGAATTCATTAAGACAATTAGTAAAAACAAAGGTACAAATGTTAAACCATCTGCAGAAAAAGGCGTACGATACTCTTATGACAGCTGTTAATGTAGGTTCTGGAGGAATCTTCTTTCTCGATGCACCTGGCGGAACAGGCAAAACGTTTTTACTTTCTCTCCTTTTGGCTTCGGTTCGCTCACAAAACCAAATTGCACTTGCAGTAGCCTCCTCTGGGATTGCTGCTACCCTATTAGAAGGAGGAAGAACAGCTCATTCTGCCCTAAAACTGCCTTTAAATATGCAAACGGTAGATGAGCCAACATGTAATATTTCGAGGCAATCAGCGATGGCAAAAGTACTTCATAACTGCAACGTACTTATTTGGGATGAATGTACAATGGCTCACAAACGATCATTAGAGGCACTTGACAGAACATTAAGAGACCTGCGAAATAATGAACAAATATTTGGAGGGATGATGGTCCTATTGGCCGGAGACTTCCGGCAAACGCTGCCAGTCATTCTTAAATCAACACCTGCTGATGAAATTAACGCTTGCCTTAAGTCATCATCTATATGGAAAAAAGTGACAACTATCAAATTAACAACAAATATGCGAGTTGCTCTTGAAAATGCTGAATCAGGGTATGTGTTTTCAAAACAATTGTTAGACATTGGCAATGGAAAAATACCAACAGATTCCAGCACAGGGCAGATTTCATTTCCAACAGGCTTTTGTCAATTTACAAACTCTACACAAGAACTAATAGCAAATGTGTTCCCAAATATTGCTGAAAATTACAACAATTATGTTTGGTTAAGCGAAAGAGCCATTTTAGCTCCAAAAAATAAGGACGTTGATGACACAAATTTAAAAATCCAAAGCTTAATTAATGGCGAACTGCATTCGTATAAGTCAATTGATTCTATTACAGATCCTGATGATGTTGTTAACTATCCGATAGAGTTCCTAAATTCATTGGACTTACCGGGAATGCCCCCGCATAACTTGCAACTTAAGGTTGGATCAGTAATAATGATGTTACGTAACCTGAATCAGCCAACACTATGTAATGGTACTAGAATGGTTGTTAAAATGCTGATGCCGAACGCTATTAAGGCAATGATAATCATAGGAAAGTTTAAAGGTGAAGAAGTGCTTATTCCGATGATACCTATGATACCAAATGATCTACCATTTAAGTTTAAACGTGTCCAATTTCCAGTTCGCCTTGCATTCGCAATGACGATTAATAAATCTCAAGGACAGTCGTTAAAAGTATGTGGGTTAAACCTAGAAACCCAATGTTTTTCTCACGGTCAGTTGTATGTTGCGTGCTCGAGAGTCGGTACACCGTCAGCACTATTCATTTTCTCCCCCAATAGAAAAACAAAAAATATTGTTTACTACCAAGCTTTAAAATGAATTACATGTTTACTCCTTTTTTTGGTTTTATAATAACCAAGTTTAGAATCAACTTCTTAACAAATAAAATGTGAAAAAATTGTGTTGATTTAACTTTTGTACTGCAGTTTACGCATTTCCATTTTTAATTCATCTATGAAATACAAATCATTACTAATTCCGAGCTTCCGAGCTAACCAGGGCGCTATTCATCAAAAATATAAAATCTATTATTTCTGCTTTGACAGTACAATAATTGGACAAAAATATGGTATGTCAGTTTAGTGCACCTATCATTTTTCTTTGAAATATCAGTCCACTACGACTTTGCAACGGAAAAAAAATTTCACTCAAAAACAAATTGCAAGGCAAAACGACGTTTGCCGGGTCAGCTAGTAATATATAAAAACTTTGGTTATTATTCTTCAACAAAGCCAGAAACCTCTTTGAGCCAACATTTTCTCAACGGGACTTATAAATTCCCGTAATTTATTATAATTTTTTAAATTTTAGAGGACGAAAGCCCTAAATATTCTTCGTTGAATTGAAACAAAATGATATGTTTTTTTAAAGTATTTTATTTATCTAATTAAAAAAATATCTAGAAGTCAAACTAATATTTATGTATTTTTTGAAAATTAGTCAAAGATGTAACTTTATTCTAACGAACAAAATATTAAATGTATCGCATTAATTTTATTTTTAAAAAATTTTGACAGCGCCAGCATTTATTTTTCAATATGTCAAATATAGGCCAATAGGCTAAAGAAAAAAATCACTCTATCAAAGTCAAATCAAATCCGCTCATAAAGACAAAAAGATGCTCATATATAAAGAGTTGAAAGTCGGCGAAAAAGACTTTGAAGCAGGGAATGAAAATAAATTTTAACGAACAGTTCGTTTTTGATCTGTTCTGTATTTTTTAAAGATCTCAACCCTTTTTCAGCTATATTCGTATATCGCTTTTCGATTCAATCACTAACACAACCCCTAGAAGGCCGAAGAGAAAGAGTGAAACAGAATGGTAGCATTGTGTTAAACAAGCACAAAACATTTGCTCGTGATCGTATACAAAAAACAAAACTGTAACAAATGTAGCTCTCTTCACCGATTGTTACTGCTGCTGCCACGTCTTCAAAATTAAAATTCTGCAGAACAGCAGCACAAGAAATTGTTCACGCATGTCAACATTATGAGAAAGAGTTTGCTTTTAAAGTGCAACGTATAAGCTACGCTTTTTTCAATTCCGTGCTTCGAAGATAAAGACACAAAATATTAATTTTCTTAATAGTCGATGGCAGTCACAAGCTTAACGCGTCATTAATAGACAAAAGTCAAAATTAACCCAAAGATATTCTAAATGAGCATTTAAGTGATTAATTTCTTCTGACAGTTTTATTTTTTAAAAAACAAATATTCGATACATACAAGTATTTTAAGAACAAATTTTTCAAACTTTTTTTAATTTTCAGGCTTTGGGTTAGTTTTTTTATAAAAAAATATAAAATCGAAAAGGGCATACTAAAAGCTCAAGAATTATAATGACTCGGATGTGTACTCAAAGCTTCGTTTCGACTTCTATAGAGCTTGCGGCCGATTAAGATAACTTGCAAATGAAACAATAGTTGATATAACAGCTGCTATAAGATTGTTCAGAGGCTTTACCAAAGTGTGACTTAAAGTTTCTAATAAGCTTCTAAAAACTAGTTTCCGAAAACAGTGTGCGAAGCTTAAACTTTAATAGACTTTTTGAAAGAAAATAAATAGCCGTCCCTTAGTTTGAAAAAATTTATTGAAAGCTTTATCAAAACTAGAAGAAATTTTCCTTAAAGCTTAATAAACCTGCAAAAGTTTTATATCGAAGTTTCATGAAGGAGACGAATTCATATAAGTGTCATCGAAGTAATTAAAAGGAAAGGAAAGGAAGCTGTAACTTATATTTTGCTTAGCGTGACATCTGTTATGGAAGCTAAAGTTTCCATAAGTAGAAAGTGATTAAGTTTTAATGATTCTTTCTTTACAATACAGTTTGATCGAGCTTGTAGCAGTCTGATCAATCATGAACCATTCGAGTCTTAGGTTCGAATTCGTATGATTTTCGCCACAATCATTTTTTTATTTCTCTCTTAGAAGACATCGTCAATACTACCCTTTTATATAAGTAAGTATTTCGAGCATGACTAGTTCACGTTGATCTAAATACAAAAGAATTTAAGTTCAAATATTTAAAACAATAGAAAACGAAATCAGGTGGTAGTAAAAAAATTAAAATAACAATTTGCACATACACATTTACAACGATTTACAGTCGTTTAGCATGTAATTTTCAAACAAGACAAAAACAGAGCCAAAGCAAAACAGTGACGTTTTTGTATTTGTTGCTTCTTTTTATTTTTGAGTTTATCATTCATTTAAGCAGCATTATTTGCGGTACAGCTAATTTAGATTTTGTTTAGAATTTTGTTGTATTTAAATTCATTCTATTAAATAAAACGAAAAGTGCAAAGAAAAAAAAACAACTAACGAAAAAATAAAAATATTTAAAACAAAAGTCTAAATATAGTTGATTTGCAGATAAGGTACACAGAGGAAGAGAGATAGAGATAAAGTGAGTAAGAGAGTGCGAGAGATAAGTGCTCCACTGACTGTTATCGATTATAAATAAACGCTGATGCGAATTAGTGACCGCGAAGCCAAATCAAGAGCGGGACTAAAGGCAGGAGGCATTTTTGCAAATTCAGATCAAACATTGAGCACTGAGCTGTTTGTAGAAAGAGGTATATTGCATACCTATGTGTGTGGGTGTGTGCGTGTGTGTGAGTAAATGGCACGCTCAAAAGTTGATTGATCTTCGGAAGATTTAAAATTTTTAATTTTCCGTAATTTTCAAGTTCAACTATATTTAAATTTTAACAAAAAACTATAAACCTTAGAAGCACATGCTTTCAAACTGCTCGCGATAGAAAACAAATTTTAATTTTTTGTTTATGACAATGCCCAGTGGTTCCACTTGTATGGAACATACACTTGTATGGACATAAATAGTTAGAGTAAAGATATTGAGTTAAAACTTTGGTTATGAGATCTTTGTCAGATATATATATTTTTTTTTAAATGGACGTGGTCTGACCACTCTAACGCTAACTTGACCCATAAAATTATAGCGATTGAAGTTCTGGAAAAACATTAAATTTATTTTTTCAGAAAAAGACACAAACTTTCTAAACAATTAACATTATTTCTAAAATATTTTTACTTTCTTTTCCTTTTTATAATAAATTCTTCTTTTCAATAATGTCAGCAATCTCTAAGTTGTATAAGTAAATGAAATTATCACATTGTATTTAAGTTTTTAAGTTATGTTAATTATTTAATTTCGGAACACCTGTGATCTTAACTCTTTGTATATTAAAAGAACTTGCTCTTATTATACTGATGCTAATATTATTAATAAATATTAAAAATTAAAAAATTTTTTTTTACAATTATTTTTTTCTTGTACTTGAAAAAAGGCGGTCTGAACTTAAAAGTAAAATATATCTGTGGTCACAAGGAATAACGACTAAACTCAAAGTATCGTAAAAAACGATATTTTAATTGCACAAACTTCGACCCATTTTTTTAAAATATATGAACCGTTACAAACAAAATACATGCATACATATGTGATGATCAATTCTGGGCAAAAAATGGATATCTGCGTACTTTAAAAAATTGGCAATAAAGTAAATTCCATATCGCTTTTTTACGATATTTTGAGTTTAGTTATTCTTCCTTGTGACCACAGATATTATAAAGCAAATAATAAACAAAACCGTGTGTGTAGTAACACGGGACAATTTTATTGTATGACCCTGTTCTCAGTCGCCTTAAAAAAGGCAGAGTAATGGCGTTATTTTGACACTATGCATCTGTCAGGTGTTCTTACTACCGACTTTTTTAAGCCCGCCTTATTTTGCATTCCGAGAACAGTCCATAAATGTGGTGTTCAATTTCGGAGAATTCATTACTTTGTAAGTCTTAAATTAAACAGCAACGCAAACAGAAAACCCAACCAATGCAAAACAAAATTTATTTGCGCTAAAACATAAGAGAACCACGAGGAAAATGAGGCACAATGAAACTTCAAAGTAACAGACGTCAAAATGAATCGCAAAATTTTTAAAATTTTTGAAAATGCTGCCTCACGTAACTTGTCACCTTCCCACTTCCCACCTTACCTGTAGACGTCAAAATTAATCCGATGATCCGCCTAACGTAAGGCGCGTGAGAACAGGCTCTATGACGTGGTCTAAACATTTTGATATCTTTATTTTTTGCTTCAGCTGCTTCCTTTGACAGCTTTCCTATCGATACTAATGCATTTTCTATAACTTCTGGTCTGTGAAAAAGTATTGTATGTATTTAAAGGAATATGTGTTTATCAATTTTTCAACATTTTTAGAAAATTTTCTGAATGTAACTAACTATTCCCACTTTCCCGTGCCTCCTTTTTTTTGCTTATCGACGATCAAACCTAGTTTCTCGCGAAATTAATTTAAAACAAAAGTTTTCTAGATAAAAACTTTGCTTTTTTTTTTTGCTTCCTTATTTGCCATTTTTTTAAAATCAAGTCTGTAATAAACATGCATAAAATATTCAAAAATCGAATCCAAGAAAGCAAAAGAGATAGTCCAAAAACATTACCCTCTTTATGAATCCGTTTTTGTAAACTTAATTTACATTTAAGGGTGTATTTTTGTTTGGAACACATAATAATGCACTTCGTAAAACAGATGCAGCAACGTTGATGCTGAGGACGCCCATGTTTTTGGTTTGAATTTTGGGCTTGGATTTGGATTCTTAAATCAATTTTTTTCTGTGTATTTAGCCAAACAACGTTATTTTCAGATGGTTTTCATATAATGACTTTTTTAAATAATTCAGCTATTTTTTTACAAATACATAATGTACTAGCTGAAGCCCGGCGCATTGCTGCCGCGCCCCCGTTGCCAAACGCCCATAAAATGTTATCAGTTAAACGGCACCTCTACAATGTACATATATCCCTTAAAAAAATGCAACATCTCTAAACAAAAAATACGAAAACAAATCAAGAGTTTGTCCTAAGTTAGCGCCAGTGATTTTTATTTAAGAATTTAAAAATTAAACATTAAGACGGGAATGTTGATATAATTTATACTTAAAGCTGTTTGTAGCACCGGAAAAAGAACGTAGGCAAATTGGCAGGATATTCCAACAACGCGCTATACGTCTAGGTATGGTTACTTGGGGATTTCTAGTAGAACGACTAAACATAAATTTCTGAGCCAAGTATTGTGGAGCGTGGCTTTTCATAAGCTTATAGAAACACAACAACAGTCTAACATCTAAAAATTTGAGGAATGAACCCAAGAATTTTCTGACATACTAGCAAATACCCGCTGCTTCACCTGCGATAAAAATATTAAATACCATGTAAAAATTTGAAATCTTAAAATTAAAGTCATTTGTTGTATCTTAAAATGCAAAATATAAAAATAATTGTGTTTGTTTAATAATGAAAAAATGGTATAAATATTAAAAACTACTTTATTTAATATGAATTACCTTCTTTAAAAAGTAATTGTTATGGTGAAATAAAGATGCTTGACGTTTTCTGTATTTTGATTTTTTAATAAGTCCTGCATAACAGGATTATAACACATTTGGGTAAACATTTTTTAAAATTAGTAATTCAAAAGTGTAATTTTTTAACTTAGATTCTGAACATGAATATATACTTTTAAAAAATTTCCATTATTATGACATCAAACTTTTGGCTATATCTCGAAAACTATAGATTTTCTTAGTACAACGAATTTTTTATGAAAAGTCGTTGATTAATAAAAATAAAAAACGGTAAACAAAAGATTTTTCGAAAACATTTTCTAAGTATATCTAGTATATTGAAAATTTCCGTTATTATGACATCAAAATTATTGCAATATCTTTAAAACTACAGATTTTCTTAATACATAACACATTTTTTTAGAATTAGAATGAGAAAAAACCGATTAAAATTTCAGTTTTTTAATTTGCAAGCAAATATCTCGGTCATTTTCAAATCGATTTTCATCAAATTTCCTTTGTCTGAAAGGTCAATTAAGTGGATTTGGAGAAATACGAAAAGATTAACCGTTACTTCACCAATTCAATGTATTATATTGTACTCACAAAACGTTTAAAATATTCAATTTGTACTCAAAAAATAGGCCAACAGTAATTTTTTTTCAATTTCCATTTTCCCCACTCTTTCATAGTAAAGGGTCCGCCAAATAACTTTTTTTTTGAAAATTCTATAAAAAAAAAACTACTGCATATTTTCTCAAATTTCTTTTTTTATTTGAAAGTACAATTCTTTCGGTTAATAATGAAAAATAATTTCATTCAAATGGCTGCCTCGGCTGGCCATGCAGTAGCCTACACGATCGGTCCAATTTTTAAGCACATTATCGATTGTGTGCAGCTGTATTTCACCAATGGCTTCACGAATATTAAGCGTCAATTGTCTCTGGCTTGTCGGCGTAACGCTTATCTTTGAGGGAAACCCACAAATAATAGTCCAACGGTGTCAAATCGCAGCTCCGAGGTGGCCAAACGACATTAGCACTGCGGCTGATAATGCGATCTTCAAAAACAGGGCGCAAAACATCGAGTGTAGCTTCGGCTGTGTGGCACGTAGCGCCGTCCTGTTAAAACCAAATGTTGCCAATATCCTCCTCTTCAATTTTTGTGAACAAAAATTCGTTCAACATGGCCCGATAACGAGCGCCATTGACTGTAACGGCCACTCCTTGCTCATTTTCGAAGAAAAATGGCCCAATTATGCCTCTGGACCAAAATCCGCACCAAACAGTACCTCGTTTTGGGTGCAGCGGCATTTCAATGTATGCGTGCGGTTTTTTAGTGTCCCAAATGTGGCAATTTTGCTTGTTTACATACCCGCCAAGATCAAAATGAGCTTCATCTGAAAAGATGATTTTTTTGGCAAAATCGGCATCTTCTGCATCAAAGTAATGTCGCAATATTTCCCAGCGTTGTTCAAGCGTATGCACAACCATATTCGTTCAGCGGAAGGATAAAACTAATTATCTGTCAAATCAGACATGAGCTAAATGTTACCATTCACGAAATAAGCACTAGTTGAAAAAAAAAACGTTAGATGGCGGACCCTGTATATATCATTTATCTGCAAATATTGCTTATTTTTGACACAAAATTCAATAAACAGTTTCTATCATTAAAAATCATGAGCTACCATATTTTTTACAATGTTCTACAGCTTAAAAAATAATTTCTGTTAAAAAAATTTAAATATTACGAACTACATTATAAAATTTTAGTCTTGTACTACGTTAACATTGGGTCAAATGACTCATTTCAGCCCATTCAGCTAAATGAGATACGAAGTTATTTCATTTCCCATACAAATTCTCAGTTGCAATTCAACATATTTAAAACAATTGAATGAAATTGGCCCTGCAAACCAAAGTTTCCGAATTTGTCTGAATTCCGATAAGTTCGTAACTATTTCGAGAATTCCGAAAGAAAAGAGTTCCGAAATCAAATTTTCAAATTAAAATTGTGAGGTTTTTTAAATATTTCGAGTTGAAAAAAATTGGTAGGCCATGAGCCTAGCGGCATTTTAAATAATTTTCCATTTGTAAAATAATTTATTTTTAAACAACTTTTTCTTTAAAACAGATGATACTAGATATGGTTCTAATTTTAATTTTTACAAATGCAAAGACAAACGACATGTTAGATTCACATTTACCTATGTTCCATAATAGTAGTTGCAAAGGATCTGTAATTTTTGGCATGTCATTTGTACGAAACATATAGTCTGGGGCATCTTAAGCCCTAACTAAACTTTGATTCGAAATTGTTATTTATTTTTTTATTACATACGGTACAAAAATCATTAAGAGATCGTTGCAAATTTGATGCTTCATTTCGTTACGAATTCGGTGCTACAATTCGTTAAGAAATTGTAAAGAATTCGTTACGAAAACGATAATTCTATTGTTTACGAATTTCTTACGAAATCGATACGTCACTTCTTTACGAATCTGTTACGAATTCGTTACGAATACGATACTCCAATTCTTTACGAATTTGTTACGAATTCGTTACTAAAATTCCTTCAGAATTCGTTACGACAATTCGTTACGAATTCGTGTCAACCCCTCCATACGATTGTCGTTACGAAATCGGAACGAATTCGGATGCCGAACTCGTGATACGTTCTTAAAACTTATTACAAACTATTTCGAACGCATTCAATGGAGAATGTATAAAAAACACCGAACACACTAAAAACAAAGGAAAACGTCAAACAACAAATCATTTTATACACGTGTATCATCGTCAATATCAACCAGTAAACCCAAGACAAAGTAGCAGTTGTCCAACGACATGAGATACTTTCGCAAAAAAAAAAATACAATGTAAGCACTTCTGAATGACTGATACCAAATGAGTCGTTTGACCCAATTTAAGCGTAGTATTATACGACCAAAACTGTTTGAAATATAGCATTTTCATTGATTTTTGAGCGGTTAAAAGGGGCGTGGAAGCTTATTATTAGTACAGCTGCCGAAAGTAACCATACAAATAAAATTACCAAATTTTAGTCTTTTGCGACCAAAACCGACTGAAATATAGAATTTTTTTGCATATTGTAGACGTGAAAAGTAAGATTAGCAAAATATCAATAGCCAATCTCGATTTAGCTGAAATAACAAATCATTTGGTACCTATATCGTCCAAATCGGTTCAGAAATTCTCGCGTGATTGTCAAGTATCGCGTGGTTGTCAAGTATCACAACGCTTTGAATAGTATGGATAGATAGTATAGATAGACTAACACAATCCCAAGTCGGGAAAAATTAGCTGGCAAGGCTGCAGAACATCATTTACGCTTATAACTAAGTTCTGGAAACTCCCCTCAAAACATTTGCAAAGAAAATTAATCACACTGTATGACAGAACGAATCTCCCAGAAAGCAATTACACAACATGGCTGCCATGTTATATTGAGAGAAGCTCTCTCGATAAATATAGGAAACCTTTTTTCTGTTGTGTTCTGCTGCTTTTTTAATGTAAGCATCAAATAAAATATGTGAATTTTTGTAATAATTAAAGAATAAACTTTTCGAAAAACTCTGTAAGCTATGACACTGGAAATTATCATAGGAATTGAATAAACAAAGAATTATCAAATTGTAATCACAGAATTAAAACAAAGAATTATCAAAAAATAATCGGTTCAGCGGTTACCGAGTTTGTCTGGCTTAAAATTTCGTGAGTCTCCTTTTATATAATAGTATGGTATACTATATCCCGGTAATATTTTCCCTCCGGAATCTATTTTCGTTTCATATAAAAAACAATATTTTCATTTTGTTTTATTTATAAACAAAATTTAAAAAATTTGATTTATTGTATTATATATTAAACACGAATAAAAAGTTTTTGAAAGATTTATAATTTTCTAAAATCATGTTTTAAAATAAGTAGTTTTTGGGTTATACATTGTTCCAATAATTTTAGTTTAAAGATTTTACTAATGAATTTCCTGACACCACATCTTGCAGTACTTTCCTAGCAATACCTATTAACTAATACGCACACACTTTATAATAAGTTTTACATTCATTCTTAACTTTGCCGCGGCCGGGCTAAATAAAATTTGCAAAAAAAAAAAATTTTCGCTCCACCTTATTGTAAATTCATGCCAGTTTTTGTTCCAGATTAAAAATATTTATTTTTTTAAATATTCGTCGGCATTTTTGCATGCCCGTCTGTTTACCTGTATTCCACATCATCCGTATGTCGCTATGTTTGATTTTGAAAGTCTGTCCGCTACACATTTTTTTAATTTTGCAAAATAAATCAGAACACATAAAGAATCACCTGAAATCTAATAAGATTTCTGTAAAAAGCGGTTTACTGTGTAAGGTAGATGTCATCAGTAATTAAGAGTCCATGCCCGAACAAATGTAATTCAGAATTGTGTACAGGTGTTGGGGGTCTCGCAGCTACATTGTATTTAAGAAATACTTGGTTGCGTCATGTGTCCATTTACCACTGGGTTGTTTTTAGTGTGCTCTTTAAAGCGCTCATTAATACAAACTCAATATGGGAGAGTACATAGTAGAAGAATACAGGTTGATGCACCAGATCATGGTAAAACTAGACAAGGTAGTGTTAAGGCTGAACGTGCTCTCTTTCTAAGTGACCGTAAAATCAACTGTTTTGTAGTTCTTGATAATTTTTGCTTCCTTATCGCATTCTCATCGGTTGCAGATTTTGTATGAGCTGTCAACTTCCTTTTGACAGTTTCGGTCACCGTCTCTCCGCTCTAACACTAACTTGGCTAGTTATACTATGCACCAGATGAGAGCATACTGCCGAAAATGTCAAAACGAAGCAAAACTTTTTATTTATTTTCTTCTGTTTCCATTCGCCAACGGCTGAATTTGTCAGACATGGCAGTATGGAAAGAGAGCACAGTCAGCGCTGCAGCTACCTCTGTCCATATACCATGGGAGAATATAAATGTGCAAAGCTACCCGACACCGTAATAGAAAGAATATGGAACACTGTAGCAGAGGAAAAAAGAGATAAAGCTTTAAGCTGCTTGTGTGTCTAATAATTTAATGAAGCAATGATTTTTATGATTGGTTTTTTTAGCTTCTTTATAAATATAAATTTTAATAACTTTTAAGAGTGGTTTTGAAAAAATAAAGGATGTATGATTTTAAGTTAAGCATGCAGTTTTATATTAGTGAAAGAATTACTAAAATCGGTTCAGTAGTTTTTAAGTTTAGCGTCGTCGCAGATACGCGAGAAGCCTTTTATATAATAG
Source organism: Dichetophora obliterata (assembly GCA_963920525.1). NCBI lineage: Eukaryota > Metazoa > Arthropoda > Insecta > Diptera > Sciomyzidae > Dichetophora > Dichetophora obliterata. The sequence continues at coordinate 55,089,016 of OY986437.1, forward strand.
TATAGAACTAAAGATGGAGATATATGCTATCGTCTACCAATACCACACACAAACCGAACAATATTATTAACAATTACCTCGATTATTTTTATATGAAAAGCTAAAGCACCGGAATAAACTTCAAGGCGATAAGCAACACAAGACATAAGCAAAGCACGGCCAATCATACATTTGACATTTAAGGGCAAGTACAAATTTGTGTTGTAAAGCTTTCTTAACGTAAATCCAATTCTGGAACTTAACGCATTGATATGGGAGTCAAAAGTTAACTTATTATCAATTACAATACCAAGGCATTTTATACTAGTCACAAATTGGAGCCGTTCATTATCCAATTCAACATTTATAAAGTTACCTGCAAAACTGGAAGGGTTAAATTTAATGCATTTGGTTTTTTTCTAGCATTTAAAGTACGAAAATGATCAGACGTCCAAGAAGAAACCTTAGATAAATTGTAATTTACCAAACGTTCAAGCACATCTGTAAACAGACGCTCACCAAAAAATAATAATTGTATGTCATCTGCAAAAATTAACGGCTTGTACCCATTTAAGTCCAAAACCTTAACTATGTCATTTAAAAATAACATGAAAATCAATGGACAAAGCACAGATCCTTGTGGGACTCCAGAAAAAAAATTAGAGCAGACTAGATTCTCCGCCATTACATACGACAAATTGTGTCAGATCACAGACAAATATCTATCTTTAATTCCAGGAATGTGAAGTAAAATTTTTTTTCAAATATTTTAAAAATTAAGTTTTGGCCGTATTTTTCATGTTTGAAATCAACGTGCGGTGCCCCGGAAATCGTAGTCATCCAACATTTCTATATATGCCACGCCTTTTTTTCGGCGTTACATAGTCACAAAGTTAATATGTGGGCTTTTTAAACGATCGATTTCCCCTACTTACTTGACAGAATCAGCCCAATCATAAAATTTTTTCCCGGGGAATTGGAAAAGGGAGTTTGCATTTTTAAGATAAAGTTCAAGACCATTTTGGAAATTTTTAAAGCAAATTTGTTCATCAACCATCAATATTCATGAGCGCAAACAAAAAATATGTAATGTCTTTATATGCTATCTTAAAAATTAAAACTTTCTTTTCCGATTCCCCACATGTATATTTATCTAAATTTATTTTTAAGACTTCGTATGTTCTTTATTATTGATTTTGACTTATAATCGGGCTCAAAGTCCCTTTAATATAAAACAAAATTGTATTTGTTTTTATTATTAATTTTATTTCGTCAAATATTTCGAACTCCACCGGAGTTCATCTTCATTATCCTTCTTCTTTATTATTTCTGAAATTTTCAATTTATTATTTATTCCATTTATTTTCAGTTTAAATTAATATTACTGTAAAAGAAAATATCTTAATATTAATTTAAAATTAAACCCATTGAAGGTAAACGTTCAATTAAATTACAATTTTGCTAAAACAGCAAGGAAATATCGATTCTCCGACATATCTGACTAAATTTTAAACTATTCGAAAATAATATTTTGTTAAGCTAAAAGAACAAATTAATTCTCTCAGACATGTTGGCTTCGACAGCAATGCATTTATTTGTTTTTTTTTTTGCTAGCATTTCACATGTTAGCGTTTTATTATTTTTTCGTAAACATGTATAAATTTTTGATTAAAATCAATACAGTTGTTTTCTCCTCCTGGTAAATACGTTTTAAAGACGTACGAACACCCGCTGTTTAAATACAACATTAGCAATATTTGGCAAACAAGACAAAGTGAGTAAGATTGGTGGCGAGGATGTTTTTTGATAATGCTATGACGAGGCGAAAAATTTGTTTGAACATTGCGAAAAATAAAAAAAAAACTAAGAAAACAAAAATTAAGTAGGAAAAGCGTAGAAATAATAATTCACAGAGACGTTTCTAGAATATAGATCCATAGACTATTCAGAGTAGTATCTACTTGCCTTGTTTTCGAATTAAAAAAATATTTTCTAAAGTATTGCAACATATGTGTAAAAGAATTAAAGTTAATTAAAGTTAAACACAGTTTAAAAAATACCATAAAAAAAGACTAACTAAGACAAGTTCAATGGATTCTATTTTAAGAATTCCATCGACCAAAAATATCCAAATATGTATTTTATATTCTAGACGCTCTTTATAATATTGAATTAAATTAGTAATTTAACAAATATCGCATTTTAACTTATTCAAATCTTTGGTGCCTCTTTCCGCAAGCAGATTATCTTAAAACTATTCTTGCTTTTTTACCAAGATTATAAAGAATCAGTGTTTGTTTTATTTTTATATTTTTAATTGTTTTGTAATTGTTTTAAATATTTTTTGTTAGGAAATGTAAAATCTGCTCAACAGGTACTTACAATATTCACCAGATATCTACGCAACTCAGCATCTTTCACATCGTTCAGGGCCGCGACCAGAAGTTTAGCGTGATCCAACTTGGCGGCGTAGTAGATGGTGGTGAGCAACGATGATGGCAGATTTGCATGCGGAAATCCCGTTTGCACCTCCTCCAGTAGCTCATCCATGATGGCACTGAAAGTGAGGTCCAATTGTTGCTGTAGCAAGTCCAGTGATGTTGTGGTGCACATAAAATTGCAGCTTATTTCTTTGTAGGATGGTAGTCTAGCGCTTTTAGTAAATTCGTTTTTTGAGTATACCTTTATTTATAAATTTAAATTGATTTTTTTATTTTCGTCAGCACTTTTATTAGTCGCACTTTATTAGCGTTTGTTTTCTATTTTAAGATCACTCTGCGCCGTGAAAATTCGTTAACAACTGATAGGAAAATATTTTTGTTCCCAGCGAAGTGACAGCGTGAGAAAGTTTACAACAGCAAGCTGTTCGTAGTGAATGTGGTTGGCAACGCTGCAATGAAATTATAGCATACTGACAGCAAACTGTAGTGAAAAGTTGCCAGATTTATTTAAATTCTTTTGTTATTAATGATAGCCTAGATAGCAATTTATTCCTTGTTAATTTTGCGGTCGATTTTTGCAGCCCACGCCTCTTTTTTTTTGTTTTTTTTTCAGAATGTGTATTAAGAGTCCCTTAATCCAAATCTGCAAAAAAAGGTCGGTCTCAAGTGGTTTAGGAGATAAAAATCGTGAAAGCTTGAAAAAGTGGCTTTTTCCATATTAAAAATCTTTACTTTTCAGGCATAAGTGAAGTTCTAAGAATGCATTAGACATGTAAAATTGTGTATTTAGAGCCCCTTAATACAAATGTGCAAAAAAAGTCGCATCTCAAGTGGTTTAAGAGATTTACGAAGTAAGTTAAATAGTTACATGAACGATTAAGTTTTGAGACATTTTTAAGACATGTACAGAGTAAGTTATAAAAGCCATAAAATATTATTTTCATAAGAATATTTGAAATATTTAGGAACTGTTAAATAGGTGGATATAGAAAGCGCCGCAGGCGAAAAATTTTTTAAATATTTACACAGTAAATTCTATAGTAACATAAACGATGGTTAAAAAAAGCGCCACAGGTGAAAAATAATAATAATCGCGGCGATTTTTAATAACAATTTTTCTTGTCTTTTAAATTCTCTTAAAATGACCCAAAATAAAGAACTGTGATCTAAGAGGGTTAAGGTTCATGTATTTTTCGCGGTAATTTTAAGCAGTGGTTTACGTGTTAAATTTAAGTATTATAATGTTACAGGTCAGATAAGCTTCCACACAAACTTTGCACTGAATTATAGAACTTTGAAAAATTATAGGAAATTTTATCTCCTAAACCATTCGAGACCGACATTTTATTTTGGCATTTTTGGACTTAGGAGACCCATATACGTTTAATAAAAATAAAGAAAAAATTATTTACGCGTGGGCTGTAAACTGCACTTATGCCCCATAAAATTTTAATCTATAAATGGGTCTTATATAATTATTTTTTTTACCGCCAAAATTATTTTGGGCTTTGTTTAATTTTATTCCATGATTTTATTTTGAGTGTTATTTCCCTGGACCTCATTTGGCACTATACCAATAGATGAAAAAGTATGTTAGCCATTACAAAATGCAGCGATAGAAAATTTGGCAAAAAAATGGGATGGCTTTTGATTTTTATATCTAGGTCAGTTTGCTTATGAAAAAAAAACCAACTATTTTGTATAAAATGTAATTTTCTGGGCGATTTTTTGCTTTCAATATTTGAGAAAAATATGAATTAGCTATTAGAGATAATCATTTTTATAGTAAAATTACAAAAATTTCCCAGTTACATTTTGCAAACTATATTGTTTTTTAAACAAATTTGAGATTGCGAAACATGAAACCAATTTTATTTTTTTTTCCTAAGGAACGTTTGCGAGAAAATCACGAGTTTTGATTACCCCTGTATAGTTTATATAACAACTGTCCTTACTTCACCAAAAATAAAATAACTTTCTTTAATGTCATTTAACTTTAGTTTTCAATATTTGCAATGAAATGTGCTACTATAAGAAAAAAATTAAACGAATATTAATTAGTTTCATACTTTTTTTGGAAAAATTGATTTTTTTGGATACTTTAGAAAAACAAAAACAAATAATGTAAAAATCTAACTTTTGTTGCTATAACATACTTAATTTTAATCAGAATGAAATAGTTGCAATGTTTTTGAAAGTTTTGTTGATTCACAAAAGTAACATTTTTTCTGGAAGTTGTATTAATACATTGTACCAAACCTTTTTGAGTCAAAGCGATTTGGATCAAATTAACTTGAGGCAACGGGATATATGAGATTGTATAAAAATGAAAACAAACAGATTTTTTGTCTTTGAAATATATTCTTATAAGTGAAGCTATATGCTTATAAATTAAGAAGCAAAAATTATTTTCGTATTTCTCAACCCCATATTTGTTTAGAAAATATGCAGCCTAACCAAAAAAATTTCAATGTCGACTATAAATTTAGTATAAGCTTTTTGACAACAAATTCTATAGAAATAATGTCAGAAAAGCTCCCACTAAATATAGAGTTGACATTAAAAAGTTGTATGGTTAGGCTGATGGTTTGGAAAATGTTAATGTTTTCTAGTGCTATCTACTTTTACACTTTGTTTTGACAATAAAAATAAAAATACAGTCGATTTGGCTTACTTGTATATACTTACAATACAATTCTGCCAAATTTTAATGCAAAAATTTAAATAACCAAATTAAAGTTGTTCCGAACAAAATCGAAAAAAATATTCCAAAACATTTAATAAAATATTGAACCAAAAAATTTTTTCTCGTGAATTTAATTTGATCTATTCTGAATTTAAAATTAAATTCTGAGTTGTAATTGCTTTTGAAGCGAAGCTTTTTACAGTTCTCGTTCTATTGGTTTGATTGCGTGGAAATTTAAGAAACTGATCGATTTCTGCGACATGGTTTTCTAAGAATGTTGTTGCTTTTTGCTTACAAAATTGTAATTTCTAAAACATCTCGTCACTATCGATATTTGAACTCGCTTACCTCTCTATTGTCAGGCGTAGTTCTTACCCATTGCACCACGTAGGCACAGTAGTAGTAGTAGTACTTTATTGAGTCTTTTCTGAATCGATTTTACAGGATAATTACAAACAGAATCTTAATTGTTAACTTAGTGGCTGTTATAGTATGGCCAACATAAACTGTTAAAAATATTAAGTAAATTCATAAAGCGAACGCCACTCGGCTTGACAATTGTTAAAGACTATTCCACGTAGGCACAATGCATTTGTTTGTTGATTATCTAACAAGTATTAATTTTCTTTCCTTGTCTGGTGGATAAGCTCAGTTTAAAAACAATGCATAAGCCAATGCACACCACACTTGACGTTAGATGGCGCGTTACTAATTTATTTGACGCGTTATAAACGTTGATGGCGTTATAAACATATGCGGCATAAGCATTAAGATAGAGCTAAAATAAAGCATTATAGTAGTTTTATTATTGACGACAATACATCTAAACTAAATCTTGCTTTATCTAAATCTGAATTTTAAAAAAAAATTTTTGGACCTGGGTATCGAACCCACGACCCCGAATGCTTGCTTGCATTTGTTATAAAGCAAAGTACCGAAACTCTGTTAACAACTGCGGTAGACGAGCGAACAAGATGTCGAAGAACCCAACACACGAGAGTACATGGGTTCAGGTCAGGAGATGGTCAGAGTCAAATTGATTTTAAGTTTATGTTTATAATGCTTTCTCAAAAAAGCGCTTCTAGCAGGCTTCTTTAGAGTCGCGAGAAAGGAAGGCATAGGAAAATTTATCGTTTCATATAAAAAAGTTAATGGGCTTAGTTATGAATGCGGAAAGGCTACAAAATCCATATAAAGGCCTACTTTATTGATTTCAATTTCACTTTCACTCGGAAGTGAAATGCAAAACCTGCGTGATTATGTTGAACTCCTGTTTGATTTTGAACAGGTCGATAAAGCGATTTAGCATAATTAAGGTATGACCTGCACAATTTTTTAAAAAACAATTTTTAAAAATTTTTTTTTTGCCATTAATGTCTTCTAAAATCCTTAAAAAATAATGCCTTAAAAGGATTTTTTAAAATTCGAATCATTTTTGGAGTTACAGTCTATATATATATATGTATACTATACACTCGCGCCGAAGTGCAGTATTATAAACTTGAAATGCGTTTTTCTCGAAATCACTTTTTTCAAACTGGGTTGTCGTTTTTCCCGAGAACCAGAAGTCGGATGAAAATGCGGCGGGCGGCGATTTTTAGGTAATTACGTCAGGCAGGTAATGAACAATGATAATTGGGCTAACTCTGCTACCTGGCGAGGGGTTGGGCAAAAACCCCCAAAAAACAGCTAATTTTTGAACTTTTTTAAAAATAGCGCCATTTTGTCAATTTTTTATATTTTGGAAATATCCTAGTTCAGGACCTGCCTAACGTGATTATCAAGAAAATGCCGCTCGCAGAATTTCGATACGACATCTGGTTATCAAGAAAAACGAACCCCGTTTGCCTTCTCATTTTTACGTACCCATTTTCATTGCTCTAGGAGGTGGGGATAAAAAGTGCGGAAAAAGTTCGAAAATTACGTCTACTTTTACTTGGAAAAAAACCCAAAGATGATAAATTGAAAAACGACTGAGCTACAGCAATTTTTCTAAATTTCCAATAGAATTTAAATTTATTTATTCTGAATTTCAAATGGAATATCTGAATTTCAATTTATCTTTTCAGTTGATCTTTTCAAATGATCTATTCTAAATTGCAATTGTTATTTTCTGAATTTCTAAATTTCAATTGATGTATTTACAATTCCAACTGATTTTTTCTGAATTTCAATTGATCTTTCCTGAATTTCAAATGGGATTTCTTAAGTTCAATTGATCTATTCTAAATTTCAATTGATATATTCTTAATTTCCAATTATCTATTCTAAATTTCAATTGATCTAATCAGATCAATTTCAAATGGAGTCCTGAATTTCAATTAATCTATTCTGAATTTCAATTCATCAGTTCTGAACAGGAATTTAAATTATTATAAGCGATATTCAAAAACTCTAAAGTTTAATTATTATTATTTCAAGATTTTTATTTTATTGCTCAACAATAAAAATTATATCTTATTTCTGCACTAGTCCTCAGGCCATAATTTATTTAATTTTCTCCTCCGACAAGATTATCTTACGATTTTTATTTTTTAAAATAAAAATTATGGATAATTTTTTTCGCTCAGAAATAAAAGTTATTTCTCAATTTTTATTTTATGCTCAGACATAAGAATTACTTGAGTATATTTTTTTTTTGTACAAAAATAAAAATTATTTGTCGAGCTTTATTTTTTTCCCCAGCTCAAACACAAAACTCAGAACACCACACAGCTTGGTTGTTGCTAGCGCATTGAGTGATCGCTGATTTTAAATCTAATGTCAGATTTTCCATATTCAAGATGGCAGATGGCCACCTTAAAATTTTTTATTTTTGCGATTTCGAAGCTAGATAAAAATGGGTCGCTCATGCCAAATCCATTGTCAGAACTTACAAACTCCAAAATTTGTCAATAGGGCTACAACCCAAAAATACCCTACAAACATTTGGAAGGCGATGGGAAGAGAAGTTGATTTTGCGAAGCACTTGCGATTCACCCAATGGTTCTTTTCGATCGCCCAAGCGATGAATGTGCGATTCAAGAAAAATTTTCCTTCGCTTATTCCGGCAATCGTTGGAAGATGGATCGCTTTTCGATCACCCAAGCGATGAATGTGCTATCCAAGAAAAATCTTCCTTCCTCTTTCCGGTGATCGTTGGAAGATGACTTTAAAAATTTTCAAAATCGATCGTTGAAATATGAATCAGACTATTCTATATAGTACAAACTTCTCTACTAAATAAAGAGCTGCAAGAATACATTCGAAACATTATGGGGAACCAAGTATCCGATTTACTTGTACTCTTTTTACTCCCTTTGTTCACAACAGAACGAATAAATTAGAATATGTTCTTAAAAAAAGTTATTACTCGACTACAATCGTTTATTCTAATTATTTGTTTGTTCTCACTCGAGTTTTTAAAAAACTCCAATTACTTGTTTACTTGAAGGAATAAATCGGATAAAACGAGTAGCATTCGAAATACAATTACTTCAGAATTATTTTATGCAAAAATAAATTGAAATGATTTTTTACTTTTTGTTTTTCATCACACATATCAGTTGAGTGAGAGCAAAGTTTGAATAAAAATTGCGTGTTAATAAATTGCAGGCGTAAATTGCAGAGAAATGCTAGCAGTGTTGCATCAGAAAGAACATTTTACGCTGCTAGAAATTTAATTTCAGAAAAGAGAACATTAATTGGCAAAAATTCTGCAACAGTTGACTAAATAATTAGGGGTATTATGGAAACCGACAATTGTCAGAATCAGGTTTGAAATTGAGAGATTTCATTTTGGTGTCATTGAAACCGATTATCGATTTAGAAACTGGTATTATTTTCGAAATTGTTTGTTTTTAATCGATAATCAGTTTCTGTGACACAAAAATGAAATCTGTCAATTTCAAAACTGATTCTGATAATTGTCGGTTTCCATAACACCCCTGAATGTTCTTACACACAAACATTTCTAAAGAGGACATTTCTCTAGAATTGCAAAGAGAAGTCATAATCAATTAATTTTATTTTTAAAGCGTTAGCGGTAGATCGATTAAATACATATCGATACTTTTGAGCGAAATTATCGTATGTGGCGAAAACCAAATTTTACATTAAAGCGTTTTTTCTACTTATCTGTGCTTTGTGCTGTGCTTGAAATATCAAAACCAAATTTTACATGTGCTTAAATAATTAACTAATTTACTTTAAGGATTTCTGCTACAATATTTTACCAGGTTATGCCTTGTGGAGTATATAAAAAATTTTCATAAAAAAGTCAATTTCGAAAAAATGGCACACACGATAATTTCGTGCAAGTGTCGATATATCCAACAGATTATTTCTTAGTCTTCTTAAAAATTGGCCTTGTCCAGGTTCTTTTTCCTGTGTATGATACATAATGATAAATAATGTGTAGTAATAATAAACACACTGAAATATATATAAATAAATAAATTTTATACAAATTGTAGTGTTTTAATTATTTTAGTACAAACAAATTTGTTTATGTAGAAAAGAAATATATATCCTAAAAAATATCTGAAATACTCTTTTTATTGTATCGATCATTTCGATTCTTTCGAGTATAGCTACATCTACTTGTTTCACCGAAGCTCTCGCTTTACTTGTTTTCGTTTTGCTCTGTAATCGATTTACTCTGTGTTCGCTTTATGCTATATATTCGTTTTACTCTGATTAGATTTACTCTATATTCGTTTCACTTTTTTCAAAAAACATTGTAATCCGATATGAGAGTAGAATAGAAAAATCATTTGAACAACAAACGAATGTCTTACAAATACTCTTTACTACTAAAAACCATTTTTTGTGTTGAATTTCCGTATGGAAACTGAAAATATTCCTATCAGCACGATTTGCGGTGATCGATATTTTTGTTGAACTTCTGCCGATTCGTGTGAGACTCTTCCCGCAAACCGCTAAGGACTTCTCTTGGCGATTCGTCTGAAAAACTTCCCAGCGAATCGCGACTCTTCCCACCGAATCGCTTACGAACCCTTTAGGCGATTCGAATCTTCCCGGCGAATCGCTTTTATGGCCTCAGCTGCTCACAGTCTGTGACTCCCGGATGACTCCCATGATGCATTTTCGAAGAGACCCTTTGTTATTTTGCAACAATATGCGCCAGCAACAACAAAGCTGTTTGGTGTTTTGAGTTTTATGTTTGAGGAAAAAAAACTCTACAAATGATATTTTTTATTTCTGAGCGAAAAAAATAAAACAACAAATAATTCCTATATCCATGGCTAAAAAAACAATAAAAGCAACTTGTAGCGTTAAATTAATCACTTATCAAAATGCTTCGTTCCTACAGCATGCCTTTAGAAAATTTAATTAAGTTTTCTTCTCGTACGAGCAACTACAGTTTTTGGTACTGATAGTTACTTTGCGTTTTTTGGAATATTAAAATGAAAAGGTTTTAGAAAATTTATAATTTCATCACAGTTTCCGTTTTAAAATGTGATTAAGAATCACAGTGATAAGATGAAAACTCGTTTCACGCTTTTTCCCAAACACTTTCATAAATAAAGATTGCAAAAAATTTATCAAACAGAATATCTTGAATTTATTTCAAATATTAAAGACAGAGATGAGCACAACAAATGAATTATATCGAAAAATTAAACACAAACGATACAATTAATTTATAGAAAACAAGAGAATATGGAAAAATAGAGTATGTATGAATAAAAGTGGCTACAAAAAAACTGGGACGATGTTTGTATTGTATTGTATTATATTATTTGCTAGTAATGGACAAATCATTGATGGCACATCATAATATCATAATGGGAAAAAAAGAGAAAAACAATTAGTTGAGTGATAAGATTAAAAAAAGCATTCGTTTGCATTTCCTGTCTGTTGCAGCACAATCGTGCAGTGTGTCAAAACAATGCAAATGATTTAAGTTTAGATGATCTTCATCTGTGATGGATCATGTTTTTTTTTTTATATAAATAAATAAAAATTGTTATTCATACTCATGGTGAGGGTCTCTGTGGAGGGGATGGAAGTTTAAATAATTAGTGAAAAGTTTTTCTTTTTAAATTGAACAATAAATGATGGTGCGAGTTTTAAGCGCTTGTTTTGTGAAAATAAATGAAACTTGACACGCAAGAACAACAAATTCAAATAGTTATTTTTAGCAAATGTTGCCGTTATGCTAAAAATTAACAAATTCTGAGTTTGCAACATTTGCCATATGCGTGCGGGTTTGGTTTTATTTTGTTGTGCATTTGGACAACAAAATATTTTTAAATAGTTTGTTTTTAGCGTTATTTGGATAAAAACAACTAATTGTTATTATGAAAGATTTTTTGTGTTGTTTTCTGTCGTTTGTTGTTGTGCTATTTTGTTGTTTAAATAAAACTAAAAATAAAAACTTCTACATGTCCTGCCTTCATTATAGTAGATTAGTTAGAAGGACAGGCACTGCTCTGAGCTCTGAACTCTTTCTTTCACATGCAGGATGCGATCATTTGATGGCTTTCTTGCATTGCGTTGCATTTAATTGGCAAATCCTTGCTCCATTATGTCTGATGGAAGTAGACTGGTTGGCGAGCGGATTTGCGCTTGCGGCTTCTTTTGTTTGAATCTCTGCTTCTTCTTCTTCTGCTTCTACTTCAACTTTTTCGAAGTGAGAATCGAATTTACAAATTTCAAAACATTTGAATTTTGTTACTGGAATTTTGATTGAGGCGAACTTGTTTCATTTCTCTTGGGTTTATTGTTTATTGTTGTTGTTGGTTTATTTACTTGAATCGAATTGCGAATTTTTTATGCGATGTGCGATATGATAATCTTTAAAGATTACGCGATTTCTAAGGATTTTTTATAGTTTTCCTTTTGCTTGCATCTTGAGCTTATTGGTGTTGTCATTCTCGAGTTTGTTTTCAAGTTAAAGTTGTCATGATTTTTTTACGGTGCTGATTGATGCGATGCAATTCTTTTATTTTTATTTAAAAAATTTTGACTATTATTCATTTAAAGCTAAATTGGATAAAAAACAATTATTGAATTAGTACCAAAAGTATAATTTAAGAAAATAAGTTACTAACACTAGAAGCAGATTTCAATATAAGATATATTCAAATTAATTTGAAACATTTTTTAACAAAACTGCATCATTATGGCTTTAACATCAAAAAAGTGTTGTTACCTCATCATCTGAGAGTTTTAACAATTGGGTTAAATAAACAGCATGTTCTTAAGGGTTTATTTTTGCATCAGCCTACTGTTTAGTTAAAGTGTAGAAAAGCATATTTCCGTAAGCAACTATTTTGTATTTTGTTTCTATTTCATATAAGTTTTTTATATTTTTCCATATATATAGTATATATAATATAGTATATACAATAATGCGATTTTGCTTCAATTTTAAAATATGTTTTAAAAGAATATTAGTATATGTCTATTTGTATGTTTTAAGCATGTTGTGTTACAAAACGTATATTAATTCAATTTTTTGTTAAAGTATTTAAAGGTTTTAAGTCTTGAAAACTGATTTATAACTAATATACAAAAGCAAATTTTAAACTATTATTAACAGTACCTAATATTCATTGTTTTATAAAATTTGGTTTGTTCAAGTATTACAAAAAATGCTTTTCATTGTTTTTGTTATTCTAACAATAGTTGTTTCTTTTTTTTTGTCAAAATTACTTCAAGCTTAAATGTTTCTTAATTGGTAAAGTTAGAAAAAAAAAATACAGCTTTGCTGCTAAGGCAAAGTTAAGGCACTTTATCTGTGTTTTTTGTTTAGCGTAAGCAAGATTCACTTCATGTTCATTTTAGGAATTTCAACTTGTAGTTTATGTAAAATTAACATCAATAGCTACAGCCAAATATTTTACTTGCTTTCAAACTACTTCATCTACTTTAAATAATTTAAGATTTGTTTGGCTTTTTTCTAATAATTTCTTGACCATTAATTGAAGCAGAACTGCGAATAATGTAAGCGACACTTTTTGCAAACGCTCACATAACATTATCGCTATCAGTATGCAATAAGAGTCAGTCAGCAAAAGAACGTATGCTACGTGTCAAACTTTTTTAACGAATTGTGAAAAATTTTTATATTATGGCTTACAACTTAATTCGCGGCTCTGCTTGAATTAATGATTTTAAATATAAAAAATACCTGCAGCATTAAGCATTTTCAGTTATAATGTAAAATTATAGTACTCAAGCTAGAGGTGTGTTACATTACTTTTATATAAATGAAAGCGATAGTTTGTAAAATTTGTACAAAAATAAAAATAAAGCCAAGTAGAGAAAAATATACAAAAAATGTTTACATTGTTGCGGTGTTGTTTTATTGTTGATTATTCCTTTTAGCTTGCTTACAAATTTGATGCTACTGTGGGCCCAACAGCTACAACAGGTGGATGGGTTTGTGTGTTGTTAGCGGACCCGGCGGCTGCTGTTGGCGTCTCTGTCTTCAGAGAGTTATTGCGCGAGCGTGCATTGCGCTTGGTAGCGCGTTGCGGCTTGCCTGCGCCATTCCTGGCTGCAGGTGGTGTTGGCGATTTGGTTGTAGAATCAGGCAGCGGTTGACCAGCAGCAGCTACTTGCTTATCACCGCCGGCGCCTTGTTCACCGCTGACGGCGGTGGAAGAAGAGCGCATGTTGTTGGTGTTGTGGTTACTGCCCTCGTTTTTGGTATTGTTATTACGAACTATTTAAAAAAACAAATATTTTCATTTGTATGGCAAAAAAAAAGAAAGAAAAGAAATAGTCAATTGATTTGATTCTTTCTTACCTCCACGCCTATTGCGGCGACGATTGTTATTCTTAACAATCGGCTTAATAGTCGTCTTGCTGGGATCGAAATAACTATCAAACAAATCAGTCAACTCCGTCTTATCCTCCGGCTTGAGCTCTTCAATAACCTGCAAGACTTCAATTAAGCCCTCCTTCTGTTTCTCCGACCAGATAGCATTCAAGGTCTGCAAATCGTAGCCCTGTTCCGCTAAAATAATGCGGAATTTAACAGCACGCACCCGATGATAGAGCGTAGTCTTGAAGTAGTTCAAGAAAACCGGGCGGAATGAATTTTGGCGCTCTAGATTTTCATTTTGCGTCTGTAACTCGTTGAGATCACAATCGATGGGTTGTGCATAGGGCTGTATAGCGCCCAGAAATTTATCGATAGCAGCTGGTGAGTTTAACGGTTCTAACTTATGCTCTTGATTGCTCAGCTGTAGAGCAACTTCGTAGGCAAGCTTAGCACGCACACTAGCATTGCCATCGAATAGTTCACGCTCCTGTTGCGAAGATGATGGCATTATTTTACGATTTTGCTGTGTATCAGTGCTGCTGCTGTTACTGTTGGTAGTCGAATTGACTTCATTCTCCGAGGTGCTACCATTTTGTAGGTTGCTACCATTATTGTTATTATCAGACGTCTTTGAGCTCAGCACTTTGGAGAGCTTGCGCAGCGAATAGTGCTGCAGTGCTTCATTTTCATTGGCCTTGGCCAGATTGAGGCCATTGGCAAAAGATTTAACTGTGTGAAGGAACCTGTCCAGCAGGTTGTATTTTTTAAGCGATTCCAAGATCATATACGGTATGAACTTGCGTTCTTCGTGATAAACTAGAATGCAACCTAGTGAGTTGGCATCTTTGGCCTTAAGGGCTTCCAACCAATCGAGAAAGTCTTTGAGAGCAGCAATTTCCGATTTGGATTTGATGATCTGTGACAACAATGGCAGGTAGGGATAATGAATATGTCATATATAACAATATATATATTTATTGATTGGAATTAATGATAACTTCAGTACATTAATTGTTTACCTTATATGTTTGCATTGACTTCAACATACGATAAAATCCAATTGATATGACACGAACCTGATGGCGTTGCCTTGCGGCAGGATTCAAATTCATATAAGGCATTATATATTGTTCAAAATGATCCTTTGGCGTGTAGGCAGCTAACTGAACAATCTTAGAAAAAGCAATGAAATAAAATTTGTATACATTTACTGCGCAATTGTTTTTTCATATTAAAGAAAATAAAGTTTTGAAATATAAAACAAGAATTCTGTAAATTCTATAAACTATTAAACAAGGTTTTCCACAACGAATGGCGATAACGTTTAGAATACAATTTTCCATAGATTTCGAATATCGTATTGATTCTTTTCGATTAGCCCCAACTTTCCATGTAAATGGCAAAATTAAAAAAATCCACACTTTACATAAATGCTTATAAAAACTTTAATTTTCTAACAATGAATGGCGATTGCGTGCGTTTTGCAAAATAAGGCCACAAATTAAATTAAGAATTAAGAATTAAATTAATCTGAATTGGTATTCAGAATATATTAATTGAAAATAATATCAAATCAATTGAAATTCAGAACTACATTTGAAATTCAAAATAGATCAATTGAAAATCCATTTGAAATTGAGACTAGATCAATTGAAATTTAGAAAAGATCAATTGAAACTCTCAAAATAGCAGTTGAAATTCAGAAATGATCAATTTAAACTCAAATCTAGATCCAATGAAATTCCATTTAAAATTCATAAAAGACCAATTCAAATTAAAACATTTGATGAAATCCAGAAAATATCAGCTGAAATTTAGAAAATCAGAATTTCAGAAAAGATAAGTTGAAATTCAGAAAATATCAATAAAAACGGCTGTGCGAATAACCAAAACCCTAACGCAGAAAAAATAAAATAAACGAATGCACAAAAAAATTTTTGGGCGATCATTCATCTTACATTTTGGACAAAAAGACATTATTTTCTTGTCATCGTTCAAAATGAGCAATCGCCAAAAATTTTCAAAAATGTACAAACGCTTAAAGCAAAGAAATTGGGTAATCGTACATTATAAGCGAACGTCAAAAAATGTTGATATAATATTATTTTTAAATAGAAATGAGAATGTAACGAAATATTTCAGTTAAAAATATATGGAATAAGGTTTTCAGAAAAATGCAAACAAAGTTTTTGTGAAGTCACCAAAAACTCTACATGAAGTGGTAGATGCATTTCAAAAAGAGAACATTTTGAATAGATTTGGTGCAATCAAATACACCTCTATCCTCTACTATTTTATAAAGCTTGCATTCAGGAGGAACATTTCGTTTATTGCATATTTTCTTCACAAAAAGTTACAAGTATTAGTAAGCAGTATATTCCTCCATTACACCGGGAATTCGTCGTCGATGCAACCACGTTTAAGATAGTTCCTCTAGGTTTATACAAGCAATTCTAATACTTTACGTAAATTATTTCACCAAGAAGGTACGATACTGAACATTAGGAAATGCATAATTATTTGAGGTGCAAATTGTGTTCGAACGTAATTTGAAGTCGAAAAATTATTATTACTTGTATGTTAAAAGAAATAAAATAAGTATTTTCATTGATAATATTATCAAATTTATTATTTAATTCAATCTTATTTAAATATTCAATTACATTCAATATAAAAAACTACAACAAAATAAAAAAACAATTAGACTTATTAAAATGACACATTAATAAGATTTTCCATGTACTACTTTGCACTTTGAGCAGAATACCTCACTATTTGTTTTTTCCAGGAATGAAAATTTTTTCAAGTTGATTGCTTAACACACACTTTCGCTTTTAACATGGTCGCAAAAAAGGAAAAAGTGTATTAAGGGAAACTTTTGACTTATTACTAAAACAAGTAAGGAATTGGTTATTGGTAGTGGTTTTTATCCAAATATTTCACATTTGTAACCCACAGTCCTTTTTATTTATTAAAGCTTTTGTGTACAACATCAAGTTGAAACATTAATTTTTTTGGAATTTTAAAAGATTTTACTATTATTACGTCATTTTGTATGGAAGGTGGAACAATTTTCAGTTGTTTTAAAATTTCAAACATCGAGTAGATAGTAAGATTTAAATTAATTTCAAAAATTTTAAGCCAATGCAGTAATTTTTGTGGAATTTAAGGGGATTTTACTGATTTCATAAAGTAGCCGTGGTTTTCATTACATTTTTCCAAATTTCATACTTAAAGTACATATCGTCATATGAAATAAAAAAAACATATGCGTCGTTGCACACACGAGTGACGCGAAGCTTTTTCGCAATTTAATAGATTTGATAATTTAATGGTTTTTTAATAAAATAATTTTTAAATTCAATAATTTTATTCAACAATTTTTCAAAAAGTTAACTAAAAAAATACACGTTAATATTTACACCAGTACATTTTATTACATTACATTATTGCTTTATTTGATTACATGTTGCATAATTTTGAATTATTTTTGTAAATGTTTTGAATTATTGTTATGGAAATTTATAAATAGAATTGTTGGTTTTAAAAATGCGTTATTCTGCTGATTTGCAATTGTAAATTAACATACTAAGCAGTTTTTTAACATGAAGTTGGAAAGTTAAAAAAATATCATATAAATATTTCTTGTTCAGACCTTTTTGTGTGTTGACAGTTTTGTCAATCAGCTTTCGATATCATTTTATACTGAGAAGAAATCCTTATAATGCAATTGTCAATTTCTAGAATTAGTCAATAAATATAAGTAGTACATATATTGCTATGTATATTGATTTGCTTTTTGTATTATTTCGTTACTTTTAACAAAATGTTTATTTCATTTAAAAAAATACTAGATATTTTTATTGTATCCACTTAGTTTCAAACAATTCCCAGTGGAGAACTAATGTATCCGTCTTTCAAGACAGAACTCAGTCTTTGAGGACAGATCTCTCCAATCCTATAGCTGTGCTCTAAGACCATTTCGAACAAACTAGCCAAACGACTTGCAAGACTATTTTCGCCATGTCTTCGACGACGGATGGAATCCACGTACTGGTACGTGTTCGCTTAAAACCTGTACAACTCTGCTTGTGTTTGCCCCATCGCGCTCTCTTACTTTATGCTTTCCACTCTCCCTCATCTTCTGTTAATACTTAATATTGAATAAACCAACCAACGCATCAAAGAATATTGGATCAGTTGGTAGTGTATCGGACTATCAATCGAAGGGTTACGAGTTCGATTCTTACTACATACTAAGGAATGCTTTAATTTTATATTATTTTGGTGTAACAGACGCAAGCAAAAAGTAAAACTTCTAAGAAAAAGGAGTATGGAAAAAAGTGTCGTTTTTGCAATTTCACTCAAGCAAATCACAAAATGAGGCTTCGCTTAAAAAATCCGTAAGTTACATTAAAAAAATTTTACAAGAGAAGCAAAAAACTTTCTAAATTTCTCTAGCGCTTGCACTTTGCGCTATTACAATTTTATTAAAAAAAATCGTTTTTAGTTGCAGGAGTATACAATTTTACAGGTGCTAAGAACCAAAACAATATCAACCATTAATGTAGCACAAGCCTTAAGCAGAGCACGCATTAATTATTTTAACTTTTAATGTAGGCTATGCATTGTAAGAAAAACATTCATAAACCGTTTTTAGTGGTTTACAATGCTTAGCATGCATTAATTAATTATGTCATATTTTATTTCGTAATTCTTAACATGTAATTTAAGCCAACGAACATTTAATATTGTGTAATATTAGTTTTTGTAGCATAAGCTTTTTGTACCTATAAAAGGGTCCAATCAATATAATATTAACTATTACGTTAAATCAAGTCAAGTTGTTTTCACCAAATTACAGTCAAACCCTGCTTAGTTGGTTTCAAAAGCCAATTAAGTGTCCGCTTTTATCAAATTCAAGTGTTGATAAAAGATCTGTTGGAATCATCAAAGATTCGAATCAAATACGAGATTGGATGCCAAATGCTCAATTTGTAAAAACTAACTGTAAGATTTAATCGATCCAGCATTCTCTTTATTAACGCTCTCCACGAGCGATGTTTCGGGCAATATTGCTTGATCGGGCAGTTTTTCGATGGTGGGCAAAATATTGCCGCAATGTTTAATATTTAAAATGGCGTTGAAGGAGAAAACATTAATGCATTAAAACATTTAAGTCTTTAGAAAACTTTTAAAGTTGTATAAAATGCTTTCATACAATTTATTACTCATTTTCCACAAACATTCTTGTTTTCTATATAAGTTTCTTTATTTCATAGTTTTATTTTTCCTCCAATCTTTATTTGTCGCCATTTTTATGGCTCGCAAGAGCAATATTCCATGCAAGGCAATATTGCTCTTAAAGCGTTTGGCAATATTGCGGGACATATTTCCTTGCTGGCAATTTAGCGTCTCCACTTGTAATATGTAGAGAAATCTCATTCTAGCAATATTTCATTGCCAGAAATATTGCCCGTGGATACGCTGTGTTAAGATATTTTAGATGGCAGAATTGATTCACCCGAGTTATTTTTAATCCCATTCCACCCTTCCGCTAGACCGCTTTGGGAACATAGCACATTCATTCTACATTCAGTTCCATAGAACGAACTATGGTCATTGTGATCCTATCTATAGATTCTTTAGATCTGTGCAATAATGTCAGAATAAACTTGGATTTAGCTAAACCAGCCTTGATAAGAGCTCTGAGCGATATTTCTTATTTAATCTCGAAATTTTTATTTAATTATTTTTATGAATATTTTTATTGCCTTAACTTCGTTATTATAATATCTTGTAATTAATACATTGTTCTGGGATAAGATATTTTCTAATATGTAAGGGCTTTGTCCAGTAGGTTTAATTAATTAAAATAAAAAGAAAAAATAAAATAAAACTGATTATAAAGCCAAGTATATATAACCAAGTCTACTAGTTCCATTACTGTAAGCATTTAGCCGGTGTTTATCAAACAAAAATAAGAAGCTAGCTGAATTGATTAGGAACAACAAGAGTAAATTTTCTTTGTTAAATTTTTGGCATTTCATCTACTTCCAAAAAACACAATCGCTGCTACCTTTAGTATACTTAAACAGCAGATAAGATCATCTCTCTCCGACAAAACATACTTTGAACCATTTTTCAAGAGATTTTTGTGACCTTTTTGGTTGAAAAAAGTGACTAAAATTAATAACGTGTATTATAATATCAAATTTATGAATACGCCGCCATCGGTGGGCGGACATAATGACACCATATCTGCTTTATGAACGAACGGATATAAGAACCATGGGTTTTATAAATTAACGATAGCATTTAAAAAAGGGAAATACGTTCTTTTAAATAAAGCAAATTTAAGATTTCAAGTTTAAAACATTAACAAAAATATATTCCCTTTACTATAAATTATTTTTCTTGCACGAAAGAAATAGTGTTTTCTTAAAATTTACTTTATTATTATTAACAAAATCTGATTCCTACATGTACGAAATAAATATAAAAAATTTTATTTATTTTCCCTTTTACGAAATGTTGATGTTTTCGGTAAATTTTGTTCACATGATTCCTTACGTACAAGGAAAATAATTATTCTTTCAAAAATCACGAGATTTTTTCTTCGAAACATTTTCTACAAGGTCGTGCTCGCCTTTCACCCCCTCTCCCTCCGGTGCCTAATATAATCATAATATTTGATATGCATCGAAGGAAAGGTGCCATTTTATTATTTATTTTGGTATTATCTTTGTGGTCGCATTAAACAGGTGACACCAAACAATTTTTGAGTGTTCAAAAAAGCTACAAGAACCACATGCGACATTGAAGCGTACTGTGGAATTCTGGGACGCATGATATCGAAAAACGGAAATTTTTTAAATCCGTTAAGTTTGTCAAAGATAAAGAGTTTCTGTAAAGTCGCGATTTTTAAATGCATATTGAAAGAAGAGGAGCCATTGGAAACGAAGACATTGTAAAACCTTTAAATTGCTTGAAAAAGGAAATGCAATTCAGTTTCTGGATGGAGTAACTTACTCATATAATACGTTTTTTACGACATGGAGCCAGATGATTTATTTGTATAATTTCCTACCGATCACTCTGAAGAAGAGGAAGAACAAAATTAAGAACCCACATCCTCGCGTCATAATATGCAACTAAATGCAGACATGTGTAGTGTGTTTCAATTGCAAGCTAAATATTGTCCTTCTACAGTGTAAACACTTGCAGATTTGCAGTGAATGTAGTTTGAGGTTACAAGCGCAAAGCCTTGCAGAAGATCTCATTTAATATTCCTATCCGATGTGAAATGCATTATTGAGTTATTTGGAATTTTTACATTTCAAAAGAAGTTTAATTTTCCTTTTTTCATTTTTGTGCTCATTGTTATTATAACATCTTGTACTATAATTATTTCACCTGAATAATTTTTAATAGTTTTAAAAATGCGAAGTTCTATAATAACATGTGCCCGTTTCTTACTCAGGGCCACAGTTATCGTTCATCAAAGCTTTTGGGTGATAGTTCATCTGATAACTCTTTCGCAATCGTTCATAATGAACAATCGCTCAATACAAAACTTTCATTTTCAATTTTGGGCGATAGTTCATTTCACAAATTTTCGGCGAGTGTTTATTATGAACGATTGCCCAAAATGTGTCAAATTAACTATCGACCAAAACTGAAAATGAACGATTGCTCAAAGTTGTATATTGAGCGGTCGCTCATTATGAACGATTCCTAAAGAATTATCAGATGAACTATTGCCCAAAGCTTTGTTGTACTATAACTGTGGAAAATTTTTTTTTGGGGATCGTTCATTTTTAATTTTTGGCGTGTTTGGAGCGATCATTGCACAATCAATTAAAACTCAGAATAGATAAATTAATAAGATAATAAGATTTAAACTCCTATAAGATATAAACATTGTTTTAAACAAAATAATTAACTAATGAAATAGCTAAATTTCATAAATAACATAATTTCCTAAACTGAATTATATAGTGCTGCAAATACTAAGAGTTCAATGTACGATTACTTTTGTGAGCAGCTTAATGATCAAAACAATATTGCTGTCAGTGAAGTAATTTAAATTTTTTATTTTCGTTTTTATTTATTTGGTCAGGTTTATATTTTATGATAAGCGCACGCTGGCCACGACAGTTGAGAATTCAATTAAAAAGAATGAAACACGTTTGTGTGACGATGCATAACGGTGTTTACGGACTATTATGTAAATGTGTCAACATTTTGGAATCTTCAAAATTAATGCGTGCGCTTGAATTTCCGTCTACTCACTTACCTCATCAATTAAACGCCGTCCAGTTGTATCGATATCAATGCCCACCAACGTGTACTTTCCTTTGGGCAATGTCTTAAATGGCACTGTTCCATTGGATGAGGAAATGGTGGAGGTCATTGTTGGTGTTGTTGTATCCACAGTGCCGTTTTGAATAGGAGTTGTTGTTGTTGTGGATGCGACCATTTTAAATGCGGTTTTAAGATCTAGCGATACAAGAAAAAAAAAATAGTATAAGCAATAATATGAAATATATATATATATATAATACAGGAGGGAAGAAAAATAAAACAAGCAACAGCAGCTAAGAGTATCGTAACGTTTTATTTTTCAGTTTAAGCTAAATTCTTGCATTTATTAGACTTAGCTTTGCAAGAAACTTATCAAATTTATTTGTATTTATTTAAATATGCTATATAATCACCAACAATTACCAATAAATAAATCAAAATATTGAAATTCTAGAACTGTAGCTTATCGCAAAATATATATAAGCAACGAAAACGAAACTAACAAAAATTCATCTTATTATAGACTCTCTGAAAATTTACCTGACTTCTTGTTGTTTTGACAAAATTGATTTTCACTGCAATCCAAGGATTTTCCTTAATTTTCTCTAGCTTGTCGGAAAAAAATAACGAAAATTTTTTCCACTTTTACGCAATTGAAACGATGAAATAAACTCAAATCAAAGCGAAATTTTCTGCAACAAGAAAATATGGGAAAATTTAAAAAAATTTATGGTTATGAAAGCTAGCATAAGTTTTAAAAAATTTAAAATGAAAATCTTTATAAAGTGATTATAAAATAGAAGTTGAGCAAGTTACTGATATACTTATTTTTTGCGACGATTTGACCAATTGGAGAAACTGCGTTTTCAGCGTGTGCTTTTTATTGCTTTGTATGGCAACTCCTGCGGAAGGAAATTTTCTAAAAATTTCGAACAAATTTGTTTTAAAGTACTTATGCAAGTTCCGCGCGTTTTGACCGAGCTTTGGCTACGGAATAATATGTCTAACGGCAGAGACCTTCGGGAGTAGCTTGCTGTATAGCACAACAGCAACTGGAAGTTTAGCAATAATGGTGTTTAGCGGACGGTACTTTTCCTAGTACCACTCGAGCGCAGTATATATAACGTTTTTTCGCTGCTTTACCAACTCTGTTATATTCCAGCTTATATAAGGAGATCGAGGAGACCTAAAATTGGCTCTCTTGCTGTTTTATTGTACTAATAATTTTTTCTTCCTTCTTGCTGTTCGGAATTCCGAATTTTGGATTCTCAACTATGTCGTCGTCGTCGTCGTGGGCGTTTGCTTTGGTTGGCGTTATCGGCTGTGACGAGAGCGCAACAAGAAACGAAACAATTCGTATGAAAAACAAAAACAAAATGTTTTCCATTTTCGAGAATTTTTTATATTTTTGTTGAAAAATTTCAGCAGGCTTTGCGGCCGTAGAAACGCTTGCTTTGCAACGTGCGCAGTGCCAGTGTTTTTGTGTGGAAGTATAGCGTTAGGTTTTATTGCTGAGCAAGTAAATTTGTATGCCAATTATTATTGGGGCTGAGAGGGGAGGAACTTTTTAAGAAACAGGGAGCAGAGTCCCAAGTAGTTTCCATTATGATTTGTTGCAGCAGTGCTTATCAATTGCAGATATCTCTCCCCCGCCCACATTGCAAGTGGTTATCTTCTGTATATGTGCATTGAATAACGATTGTGTTGTCCCCAAATTAAGGTTAATTTTTTGCATATTTGAAGTTCTAGTTTCAACAAGAATTACGCTATTTAATTAGTACTAACCTTATTTAGTACATCAATGTATCACGAATGCATCTAATAGTAGTGCAGATGTTTATTTATTTTGAGTTAAATATGTAGTTTTTTCTATTTGCATAAAACTTGTTCTTTAGAAGTACACGAGCACTAAACTTTTTGAATCAGGTACTGATAAGGTAAAAGATTCCAAAGCGCAACAGTTGACCGATCAGCTGTTTTGCAAAAAATTTATTGTTCAAGAATGCATGCATCCACTGCAGCACAGGGTGACACAAAGGTCATAAAATAAGTTTACCGATATCATGGTATAATTATTTGACAATTAATTCAGTAATTGTACCATGACCGATATGATAAATGTTATTTGTAGACAAATTAGGTACCGAGAGCATGGCAAAATTAGACAAGGTAGTGTTAGGGCGCAGAGCCGGTGACCGAAACTGTCAAAACGAAGTTGTCATTTCATACAAAATCTGCAACCAATGAGAATGCAATATGAAAGCAAAAATTGGCGAAAATACCAAAAAGGCTGAGTTTGACAGTTATGGTCACTAATAAAGAGAACACTTGTCTAGTTGTACTATGAGAGGTGGCATCAAAAGGGACTTCACGGCCAGTCAAACAAAAACCAAATACCAAATATTTTAAATGTATTTTATTTTAACCTACAGCAGCTCTACATATACAATTAAAAATCAATTACATTTGCTGAGCGCCTTGTAGTCAAGATCCAAGAGCGTCATTTAAAAACCTACTCGCTGTCTGTATTGATGACGAGAGTTACTCGCAAAATGACGATGAGGATGACGCAAACCAAAGATTTAGCCTCTACCAAAATCGTTTAACGAGCCTAAAGAAGTTTTCACTTCAAAAAAATAACGAAAGTGCTTGAGTTTGTGTGTGGGTGGGGCAACGATATCACCATTGGTGGCACTTGGAGGCCATTCGCCAGCAAAGAAAGCCAATTTAACTTTGTCCACACACACGCACACACAAACTCAAGCACTTTCTTTATTTTTTTATTATCTTGTTATTTTTAAGGTTTTTAAGTTTACAATATTACAAGTTTACGAAATAAGTTGTAAGTATAAGCACTCGAATGAAATATGTCGCAAATTGAATAAAATGCAAATTAAATAAAATATTTGTGCTAAGACACGATCGAAATGTGAAATATCAAAATTTGCAATTGTCAAAATTTCATCGTCCATTTGACACAGCGAAAAAGACAAATTTATTTCAACACACACAAATTTTATTCAAAATGATATTTTCTATCCTACCACAACTGAAAAAAAAAACGGCACTTACCATTTACACGGAGGTTACACGAGACAGTACTGTTAAGACAGTCTCAACACATTCACAAATTTTTACTCACACACACTAACTTTTGCTACTGTCTGCTCTACTGCCTTAAGTTTTTTGTAGACAGTTGGCGGGACTACTGTCCTAGCTACTGCTAGGAGAGTAGAATGATATTTAGCATATCAAGTGACAGAATACGTGAAAATTTAATAGAATTAATGGAAAATTTGCACTACTTTGGCGTATTCGTAGTTTTAACAAAAATTTTCTTCATAAAATAGAAATTTTGTACTATTTTGTCTACTGTCTTGCCAACTGTCTTACCAACTGTCTGTACTCTTTTTCACAGACACAAAGTTTGACAATTAAAACGTATTTTTCACTGTCTTAACAATAATGTCTCCTGTAACCCCCGTGTTATGACAAAATTTATTAACAAAACAATGATAGTTGACAACTCTGAAAATAAAATGCCGCAGTGGTGAAAATAAATAGCTACTGATAAATACAACAAGTGTGAAAATTGTCAAACTTTGTATGTTGATATATAGGGTGTATTTCTTTATTCATTCTGGATAAAGGAGAGAACGAATAGAATAGATAGAAACATATTTTTCGTATTTAATTAAAGACAACAAATACACCAGATAAAATTTAAAAAATAAAAATGCAACAAAGCAATCTAAAACATTTAAACTAAAAAATTTTTTCCATTTTCATTTAGCGAAATTTTATTTCAAACAATCGAATATAACCTCAAACACAAGGAATATTCTTTTTATTCTTCCTTATCTGATAGTATAAAAAGAACGCGTTTGGAATATTCCGTAATAATAAAGAAATACAAAAAGAATATTCCGGATAATCAAACCTGAATAAAGAAACAAAAACAGTCATTCCGAACGTCTGGAATGAATAAAGAAATACAGCCATAATAAAATAAGAGCATGCATGTAATTATTTGAATGTTCAACATATTCCTTTATCACAACTTAAAGATTAAAATGTTAAAACACTCAATCCATTCATTATTTTTTCTTGTTTGCAAACGAAGTTCCAGCAGAAAAAAGCAGAAAAAGAAGATCGTTCCATTTTTAAATCTCACCATGCATAGCAGCTGTTTAAGTAAAAGCATATTTTTCAATAATGTTGATAAATACAACAACTGAAGAAATTGCCAAACTTTAAAAGCATATATAGACCAATATAAAGCGAATTAATAATAAGTTTTGGTTGCAAACATCTTATTGCAACCTAACTTAAGTATTTATATACTAACAAACAGATTATATGCATTAATTTCAGGAGTTGCCAAGTAATTTCTTTGTGAGCTTGCGGCCGATTAAGAACAAGAGACGATAATTGTTGACATTTTTATGCACAAATACATGCAAACATTTTTTGAGGCTATGTTTTCTAATTTTCCTATCTTGTTATGTTTGCTTTCTGTATTGATGACGAGAGTTCCTCGGAAAAATACGATGACGCAAACCAAAGATTTACCCTCTACCAAAATCTTTCAACGCGCCTAAAGAAGTTTTCATTTCAAAAATTTATAAAAAGCGACTAATTTTCGAGTCAAACAAGCAGTTAGTTTTTGATCAACTGTGAGGAGCAAAATATGCTTCCGCATACGACATGTATTTTGTTTTTGTAGATCACCAAGCCGAATTAAAAATGCCTCTACAAAACAAGCTGGGTCCCATCCAGCATATTTTGAACTTATAAAAGTCGTTTCCGACTCTCCTCCGCGATGGGAACAATCGCAATTGTGCTCATTTTCTGATGAAAAAAGACTCTTCTTGACGAGTCTTTTTCAAGTCGTTTTTTGATCCCGAAAGTTGATTAAAAAACGACTCATTTTCGAGTCATATAAGAGTTGCTTTTAATAATTTTTTTATATTTTCAAGATAAAAAAACGACTCGAAAAAGACTCTTCAAGAAGAGTTGCGCGTAGTGTACAATTTTCTCCCAAACAATGACTCTTTTTTGATCAGAAAATGAGCTCACTTTCGATTGATGTAATAGAGCCAAAAACGACTCTACAGAATACAAGGTAGATTCGGTTTGTTACAATTATGTTACGCAGCTGTTAAAAAAGTTAAGACAAATATTTGAATTAAATATAAAAGTTAAGTAGACAACTTAATTCAAAGTTTTTTGCGATACTACTTTTAAAGCTTCTTTCTTAGCTAATATTTTTAATTGTTTTGATTTTACTTTAGTTTCATATAAATTATCTACACTCACTTTATTAAATTGTCAACTTCACACCACGATTGCACAGCCGAGACTGACGAAATGGTGATTTAAAATTTCGATTGTTTTTTTAATTTGTCCAATTTTCCGTTAGTTTTCGAAAACTACGGAAATAGTAGTTTCTTATTGCCCAGCGGATCAAAATATGCTTCCGCATACGATTTGTTCAATATCCCGTTAGTTGCCACGAAAAACAAAAAGTCAGTTTTTGATCAACTGTGAGGATCAAAATATGCTTCCACACATGAATGTAGTTTGTTTTTTCAGATCACCAAGCGGACTCGAAAAAGACTTGTTCAGGTGACTGTCTAGAAAACAATAATTCTAATGCTAGGTGGGAGGGGACATATACAATCAAACACAGTTCATGTACACAAAAGAAAACTGGTTTCACGCAGAGTAGCCAGTACATTGTGTTTTTGAATAACTACCCAGCAGGCAACTAAGCGAGTGCTCCGCAAAAGAAGGCATGCTAGCACTGCTATTATTGGCGTCAACGCACCTTCTATGATCTCTGCATTGATGAGTGCTTCAGTAAGGCCTACCTTTTGAAGGTTCTGATTCTTTTCATATTATTTTATATGGTAAAATTTATAAAAAATTTAGAAAAAATTTAGAAAAAATTATACATGATCAGAACAATTTAAAGAGAATAAACTAAAAAAATTAAAAAAATTTTTTTGTCCGAGTTGGGTCTCGAACTTAGGTATCCGAAATCTAACACATGACATATCATATTATGTGAAAATAGTTATATAGAAAAACTGCACGTCTTTGCAGTTATGAAAGCTAAATTCATTAAAATACTTGCAAATTAAACATCTGATTGAGTTAAAGTTTTGGAATATGTTTATGACACCAATGGAACGATTATCTCGCTACAGAGATAAGATAGAAATAAATAAAGGTTAAGGTTCTACACCTACACTCCAAGGAATAGTTTTTATTATATAAAGGTTAAAGATAACTTAAAAAGTAGAGTTCTTAAATCAGATTTATTTAAGGGGTCTTTTTTATTTTAATTTTATTTATTTAAAATTTAGTTTTTCCCATAAAAAACTACCTACATGTGTGTAGAATACGTGTTTAAAATTTCAGATTTATATCTTTTACAATAGTGATAATATATAAATAAACATGTGTATACTAAAAAACAAAATTGTATGTCCAATAAAAACTTTAAATGGGATTTTCTCAAAACATAATTTTTAAAAATATGCCAAAGATAATTTAAAAACTATAAGTCCGATAAAGCTCAAACTTTTTGTTTTATATTTATTATAGAAATAGCTAAAGAATACCCTCAATCATCCCTACAAATTAAAAATGAGTTTTTTTGAACGTTTGAAAAATAAAAAATAGGATAATTATAAATTTTTTTTTAAATGTTGCCAAAAAATAATATGTGATCTGATTGGCTACTAAAATGTAATCTTTTAGTTTTTAATGTTAGTTTAGTTTTTAATGTTTAGTTTTTAATGTTTTAATCTTTTATATGAAAATAGATTTTTTCAATTAACTTCTTTAGAAGCTGAGAAATCGTTAGCACCATTTTGGAATTCGAAAATTAAGTCCAAACTGCTAAAGGCTTACAAGGGCACATAGAAGGGCAAAAGGACCGTTGGACCCCTTGAACCATTATTGTAAACTCTTCTTCTTAAAGTAGTTTTTTTAATTTTTATAAATAAAGTCGAACATTAGATTCTTTGAAAGTCATTATTTTTACAAGACTTTTTTAGAAATCTTGAAAGAGCTTATTTTAAGAGTCTTTTGAGAGTCTTCATTGAAATTTTATTTAATTGTTTGAATTATTGCTGTCAATAAATAACTTATAACAATTATTTTTGTAACAAATCATACATTTTTTTCAAATACTGAAATGTCAGTCAACAGTCAAACCTAAATCAGCGCGTTAGCGTTTTTTATCTGTCAAAAATTTCTCATGCCCATACGATTTATATGTAGCAAACCATAATAACGCGGCGGCAACGCTGAGCGGTTGGAAAATCCAATTTTGACAGAGCGTTAAGAAGTGAAGTTGCGCACATAAAAAGCAAAAGTGAAAGCAAAGTAATTTTAAAGTGACAACAATTGTTTATTTTTTACTCTTTTTCGAACGTTTATTGAATTTGCAATATGGAGGTAAGAATTTTGTTGATAATTATAATTTAAGTATAGTTTTAATGCTTGTGAAAATTATAGCACCTAATAGAATTAGTGCAAAGAAACCCATGTCTTTATATTAAGAAGGAACCTAAATACAAAGATGTTAAATTTAAAGAAAAAAATTTGGGAAGAAATTGGCAAAGAATTAAATCTGCCGGGTAGCATAACAATTCGCTTAATATACTATAAAATTTCTAATTGCAAAATATTTCTTTTATCTAAAGATTGACATTTGCTTGCCGCCTACCGCTTTTATTTAGGTATAGTACTTACGCGTTAACGTAAAGCGGCTATCAACGCTCCGCTCAACGCGCTGATTTAGGTTTGACTGTTATATGCTGCAAATGCACAATCGACTTTAAGGGCTGTTCATACAACCTGTCTGACAAAAATAACTAATTGCCCAAATTAGAAGCCTGCCACTTTGCATGAAAACCCTTAATATAAAATTTAAACATTTATGATGCCTAAGCAAAGTGAAAAGAAAAATTAATTAAATATTTAAAACAATCTGCATTTCAGCAGTTATTTATTGAGCATATAATAGAATCATTTCAAGTTTGACAGCTGTTAGTTTAAGCAAACATGTTTACATAATTTACGCATAGAAATTGTAGCTAAAACCTTGTAAAAAATGTGCCATACAATATTTGCTTCAAATTCCCCAATTGCTTAAAGTTAAGCAATTTAAGAGGTTTAAGCAGTTTAAGAAGCGTAAAGGGAATACCATTAGTTTGTTTAACTGAATCCAGAGCTACAGCTGCGAGCAAGAGGTTGCTTACATTTTCAGTATGATTTCAGCGTGTTCACTGCTTTTCAACTTGTGACAGTTCCAGCTACATACTACAATCTACACCATTATCTATAGACAGAATGCGTGTGCTGATAGCATAACAACAAGAAACAATAGACTGTGTGAGGAGCCGGTTTAAGCTAGTTGAAACTTTCAACAAAACAGTGCCGCCATTTTGTTTTCCCCGTCGGCTATGCCCATATTACACGATGCCCGTTTGCTCGACGTACCTCTGTCTGTACAATATGGTTGTTGTATGACCCTGTTCTCACTCGCCTTAAAAAAGGCAGAGTAATGGCGTTATTTTGACACTATGCATCTGTCAGGTGTTCTTACTACCGACTTTTTTAAGCCCGCCTTATTTTGCATTCCGAGAACAGTCCATAAATGTGGTGTTAAATTTCGGAGAATTCATTACTTTGTAAGTCTTAAATTAAACAGCAACGCAAACAGAAAACGCAACCAATGCAAAACAAAATTTATTTGCGCTAAAACATAAGAGAACCACGAGGAAAATGAGGCACAATGAAACTTCAAAGTAACAGACGTCAAAATGAATCGCAAAATTTTTAAAATTTTTGAAAATGCTGCCTCACGTAACTTGTCACCTTCCCACTTCCCACCTTACCTGTAGACGTCAAAATTAATCCGATGATCCGCCTAACGTAAGGCGCGTGAGAACAGGCTCTATGGATGTTGTTGTATTCTCCAAAATTGTTGACAGTTTCACTTTGGCAGCAACAACAAAATTATCTGTACACCGAGTAAACGGATCTAGTGTAAAATGCGCATTACCCATGTAAAAGCTGGCTGCATCAAGGATTTGAATTGCTTTTATGCGCCTTTAGTGCACCCTGTGATGTAACTTTTACTTCTGACATTAGTTATCAAATCAGCTGTTGTGCTCAGCTAAAATTTCTACCGTATTTCATAAAAATCAAAATTCTATTGTGATAAATATATGAATTTAGTTAAAACAAGTTTAAAAATACTTTCAAATTTTATTAAATTCAATATTACTTGATCTGGAACAGGTTTATTACGTGAGTGAAAAAATTGCATAATTTCAAAGACGCAGATAGAAAAATTTATAAAAAAAAAAACGTTCGACAGCGCTTTAAATAAACAAATAGATAATAGAAAGATCAAAGAGTTAAGGTTGAAACATAAAGACAACAGAATAAAGTAGAACATGTTATCGTTCTTGAAGCGAAAACTATCGGAGTCAGAGACGAGCAGCAGCGGTATTGGCAACCAAACAACAACTGCAGCGGAAACAGATATAATCACATTGTCGAGAAAGACAAGCGAAATGTCCATAGACAAGGGACCTATTGCTATAGGTGAGGAAGCACTGTTGCACGAGCTGGGCTACAAAAATGCAACTGACTTGCAGGAGACGGTATACGGTAAGTAGAGGAGTTTTTGGATTAAGTTCTTTGCAGTTTCTAATGTAAAGGTTTTTTGCAGACGCACTACGTAATATTCGTGATCCCGAGAAACCCTGCACCTTGGAAGATTTAAATGTCATTTACGAAGAGGGTATTTTTGTGCTGCCCTCAACGAAATCGAATGTCTCCGTAGTAAGTTATTAAAAACGCTGTGTAGTTTATTGAAATTTAAACGTGTTTGATTCTACAGGTGCGCATCGAATTCAACCCGACTGTGCCGCATTGTTCATTAGCCACATTGATTGGTCTCTGCATACGTGTTAAAGTGGAACGTAGTCTACCACACAACATAAAGCTAGACATTTACATCAAGAAAGGAGCACACACGACGGAGGACGAAAGTAAGATTTTGAAAAATAAGAATTGGATATCTGAAGCAGTTTGATCATGACTAAAATGTGTAGAAAATTTTTTAAAATCTTTTCAGATTAAAACTTATCAACGGCTGCGTTTACAGAAATCCACATGTTGTAAGTATCACTTTTCGCAACTTGGTGTGTCTTGTGAACGGTGATTTGCATTTTCTGTCAACACAGTTACAAAAACTGACAAAAATTCCACTCAATTCTTTAATTAAAAGTATTAATTAATTAAAATAATGATAAATTGTACTTTTCACCGAATTTTGTGTTATTTGAAGTTTAATACTTTCACTTCCCAATGTCAAACTTTGCTATTGAAAAATACAACATGTTGTTGAGTAAATGTAGTGGAAAAATAAAGCGTGGCGAAATATTGACAACATGTTGTGAGTAGCGGAAATAATACTTGCCGTTCACAAGACTTTTACCTAACAGTTTCAAAAAATTTAGTTCTGTAAACGCAGCCAATGTTAGTTTAAACATCTCAAGCAGCAGTTTTTTGTGTCATGTAACTTAGGAATATACATACTTGATATATCTCACGCCATTTCTTTCCATTTTATTTTCAGTTAACAAACAAATCAACGACAAAGAGCGAATAGCAGCTGCTATGGAGAATCCTAACTTAAGAGAAATGGTCGAAAATTGCATTAAGGATGAGGACTAAAGAAATGTCCTATTCGTTTGTTTTTGGAATTTCGGAAATAGTGTTAAAATTACCGTAAAAATAATTCCTGATACTAACTCTCAGCTGTAAATAATTGTTAAGCTTTAAATTTTAAGCGGTTTTGTAGAAATAAAAATGTCGGCGATCAAGAAGACAGATCAACAACATGTAAAAAATGCAAGTTAAAAAAATGTTATGTATTTAACGTGGACAAAATAGCTGCCAGACTAAAGTCTCAAAGGTAAAAAATATATTCTATATTAATAAACCTCAAATTGCAAAAATAGATTTAATCTCGTTCGAAAATATAAGTAAAAAAAATACTCTGGCCATTATATCATTGTTATAAAAGTAGAAAAAAATTTATATTTTATACTTTCTTACTTAAGTAAGTAAGTAAGCAAGAATATTATCCATTAAAAATTACCAATCAATTATTTTAGATTAGACAGTTTACTTTTGTAACGACGTTATCTGTGATCTTTACCCTTGATTATTACCAACTGAATATTAAGATAAAAAGTATTTTCTCTTTTTTCGTCTTGAAAGTTTAGCACTAAAAAAAAAACTGTAAATTCATTTACTATACTTCAACACCAAAAATAATTAAGCCTAGCAAATAATGATCACTCAAAGTTTTTTGTTGTGGGTTCCACAGCAACAGCAACAGCAACAGCAATAACAAGTATGAAAATTCCGCCGATAACGTTAAATCAGCATGCTTAGATATATTTATTTATAAACAAATAAGACAAAAACAAAAAATAAATACAATCGATATCAACTCCAGTCAAGTCGTCGTGTGCACCAGTTCGAGAGGTTTTAAAAATATGGCGGTAAATTTAACTGAATGAGTGGCAATGCAATGCAAGCGCCACAGTTTAACTTCATATATCTTGGCATATTCAGCACGATTCTGAATAATTTTTGGAACATTTTACCTTAAGCTAAAATGGACTTTTTTATTTTTTTTTTCAAAATGTGTAATTTGAGCTAAAAAAGCGAATAGTGAAAAAATTAGAGGTCGCTCTCAAAACGTTTAAAAAAGATATAGGGGTCCAAAGTTAGGAAAAGTGGCCTTAAAAACATGCTGTAATTTTCCTAGAAAAGTAAGCATTATGGGTACCAAAAGAAAGGTAATACGAGCACCTATTCAACGAGGTATCAAACATTAAAATCCATGCATTCCTTTTTAAGATAAAACTTCTTTTATGCTTAAATATTTTCGTTAAAAATAATATTCCGTACAAGGGCAAAACACCATTAAGCTGGAAGTCAAAATTATATAAAAAAAAGTAATAATTGCAATTTAAGTACTATTAAGCAATTCAATATACGATGTAATATATATGATGGAGGAATATTTACGAAGTAAGTTAAATAGTTACATGAACGATTGAAGAAGAAAGGGCCACACTCGAGAAATTTTTAAAACATTTACAGAGTAAGTTATACAGTTAAAGCCATAAAATACTAATTTTTTAAGAATTTGTGAAATATTGAGGAACTGTTAAATAAACGGTGAATAAATTAAACGACGCAGGCAAAAAATTGTTATTAAAAATTGCGGCGATTTTTAATAACAATTTTTTTAAATATTTACATAGTAAATTATATGGAAACATTAACGATGGTTATTAAAAATCGCCGCGATTTTTTAAATTATCCTTAAATTTTTACTCAAATTTTTGTCGCTTTTATTTAAATCTGGAATGCATCTAAAATTTTGATGCAAAATAGTTGGTACATAAAAAAGAGTTATATCTTAGAAAGTAATTAGTGAAATTTTATGATTAATAGGTTATTGAAAAGGTAATAGAATAGCCTTTCTTTTAATACTCATTTTGCTTAGTTTTGTTGATATAAAGCATAGATATAGCAAGTTTTTTAAGCCCATTTTTCAACTTTGGACCCCTATAACTTCTAAACCAGATGAGAGCGACCATTAATTTTTCAGATTTGGAATTAGAAGGCCTTAATACATATGTTTCACGAAAAAAAGTGAAAAAAATTCATTTTAAGGGAGTTTTAATTTTTAAGATAGCAGATAAAGACATAACATTTCTTTTGTTTAAACTCATGAATATTGAAGGTTGATGAACAAATTTGCATTAAAAATTTCTAAAATGTTCTTGAACTTTATCAGCCCAATTCTGAATGATTTTTCCCGGGGAATCAGAAAAGGAGTTTTAATTTTTAAGATAGCAGATTTTTTTTTACACTCATGAATATTGACGGTGTTGATGCACAAATTGACATTTGAAATTTCCAAAATGTTTTTGAACTTGATCTTAAAAATGAAAATTCCTTTTTCCGATTCCCCAGGAAAAATCATTCAGAATTGGGCTGCATATCAAAAATGAAAACTCTCTTCTCCTATTCAGAATCGAGTTGTGTATTTAAATAATTATCTGATTTTAGAGCACTTGACATGATTCTTCTGTTGGAATATCTTTAAGTAGCTTTCTATATTGTCAGTATAAACACCAGGTGTTATGTTGTGTTTTGGACCTACAACTAATTAAAACATGCTAAGTCAAAACTCTTTCGAGGGCTGAAATGGCGAATTTGTTTTTTTTTGATTCGTTATGCTGTGTTTACTGTTTCCTTGGTTAGTGTTTCATCCTTCGTTGAAGCACTCCCATTCCAATCAACACATTCACTATCACATAAACGCTACAGTTTTACTATAGACTCAAAAGTTTAATGTGTTAATATATGTTTATGTGCATCTTTGCATAAACAGACCATAACAACGATGTGTTGGCGCATTTCCCCATCCTGTTCTTGCACTTTTCGCTATGCTTACGTTTGCTGAGTATTGCATAGACTCAGTTGCTTTTATTGTTCTTGTTGCTTGCCAGCATTATAGCCAGCAGCTGTTGTAACAAGTTAAGCAATTTTTGGCATTGCGTTGATTGCGTAAATTTGCAAAAGTTCCAAGAAACTATTCTAAATTTTTTTTGAGATATCTAGAAAACTATACATATTACTTGAGGTAGTTGAAATATGTGTATATGGGCAATTCCACAGAAGAGTCTACCGTGGCCAAAAAATTAAAACTTATTTTTTGCTGATATTATCTAACAGAAACATTTTTATTTTATTAATTTAAGTAATTTATACATACACTGTTGGCTAAAACTAAAGCAACTCAGTATCAGTTTGGCGCATAAACTTATAAAATTGATATTATTAAAAATAGGGCGTAATATTTTGTTTTCTAAATATACTTATTTCTTCACTTACTGAAATAGAAACTAAAAAGTTATATAATTTATAAGTTATATAGTAAAACTAAAGCAACTTTTCAATTTCTTAATTAATAACTAAGAATAGTTCCGAGTTGAATGAT
Organism: Dichetophora obliterata; assembly: GCA_963920525.1. Lineage (NCBI taxonomy): Eukaryota > Metazoa > Arthropoda > Insecta > Diptera > Sciomyzidae > Dichetophora > Dichetophora obliterata. The sequence goes on from OY986437.1 coordinate 55,125,330, forward strand.
TATTTTGTCGCTAACTCTGCATCAAACGAAACCCAACAAACTGATGATAATAATAACAGTTGTTATCCTGTGTCTCCGAACGCTTTTCGGTTAAATGCTGTAAGTGAATTTGACATTGCCTGCATTCAGCGGAAAGAACTGTTCCACAACTTTCGGGCTGAATGGTATGCTCTTACAGAACATGTTCCTTGAGATGTCACAATTTATATAGCGAAAATATTTTATGCTACTTCGCTACTTGAGCACTTTTTCGGCTAGAATGCGGCCATTGCTAACTGTATAAAGATGGAATCTCCATTAGGTTTATTAAGCTTATTTGACCACAGGTCCTTAGTCCGCTCGCTCATATAAAAAATCACTGCTTTACCACCTCGTGCTATCCAGTGATTTGGAAAGTGGCGACTATTATTCCTATAGCAAAAAAGGCTAATGCTTGCAACCCATGCGAGTTTTGTCTAATAAGTCTTTTGTCCTCGGTTTCTAAAACATGTGAAACAGATATCTCATTATTTAAGTCTTTTTAACCTCATGTCGCCTCTCCAATGTAGTTTTCGGTCTGGGCACAGCTGTGGTCAAAATATTTTATGATATAAGAGTACCTTTTGATAATGCTGATTTGACATTGCTATGCTTGCTGGATTTCTCAAAAGCATTTGACACTGTCAGCTACTCTATACTCTGCAAAAAACTAGCTCTAAAATTTCGGTTTTAAAAGTCTGCAGTCCGTTTACTAAGAAACTATTTAGTAGGTAGGTCTCAAAGAGTTCGTGTGGGTCACAATATTTTTATGCTAAAAAGCACTACTAGAGGAGTATCTCAAGGGTCTGTTCTTGGACCGTTGCTATTTACAATGTTCATAAATGATATTTTCAGCAAGTGCTAACACGTCACTATACATGCATATGCAGATGACCTTTAATTATACTTGTCCACACCTATCGGCCTAGTTGAAGATCCATGTGCCAAAGTAAATGAAGACTTAGCTTAGGTATCTAAATGGTCAGATGAAAATATACTCACGTTGAACCCCACGAAATCATTTGTTTTGCCTAATAATAAAAATCCATACTATGTAGTGTTAAAAAAAAGAAAAAATAGTAGACGGTTTAGTAGTAAAAATGGTAGTAGAAAGTAGTAGTAAAAATATACATAACATGGTAATGGTGTCAGGACTGTTCCCTCCTAAGCTCAGTGAGCTAATGGATACAGCTTTGGGAAAACTCAGTCTCTGGGCTGCCAGGTGCGGCCTAGGAGTTAACCCTAGCAAGAAGTAACTAATGCAGTTCATCACAAAAACCAAAAAAACCACATTTTGTCCTTCCAAAACTAAACAACAAACTCCTTACACTATCCAGCAGCGCCAAGTATCTAGGGGTCATTCTAGGTTCTAAGCAAGCTTGAACTTGTATTTTATGCAAGAACTTGAAATTGACTTCAAGTAGGCTTTTGCAGTTCTCTGGCGTGCATCATGGGAAAAGCTATAGAAAGGTAAGAAAGAACAATTTTAAATACAAATTTTAGGTTTTTGAAATAAGAATAGAAAATTTTCAAAACAAAAATGTGTATTTTTACCAAAAATGTACATTTTCAAATCAAAATTATGTCTGTAAAGAAACTTGATTTCTTTAAATTAACTTTCTGCCGCACTCTGCCCGTAAAGCCGAAACCGGTTCACGCAGCAGAGATTAAAATTAAGTATAGAGAAAAATAACTTATGTATTTATATAGCATGATTTAAAACATACTAAATAAGAAAGCTAAAGATCAAGCTGAAAATCATTAAGTAATAGAGCGTGAATAAGAACAGTCTTCAATTGTCGTTTCTTTAATTTTAGGTAGATTTTTTGTATATTAGTTTTAGTTATTTAATAAAGAAAAATAAATCTTTAATTTTAGAGCAACACGTTCGAGTCTATTTTATTTAATAAGTTTTCAACAAATATAAGATTGATCTTATAAAACGACAATCTTAGTCAACAAGGTGTAAAAAAGGAAAGATTATATTTCAAATTTACAGTAAAGACATCAGATGATGGAAAAACGAATGTGAATTGTATAACCTCAATCACCACTGAAGATGGAAAAAGCTACAAGGTACCAAAAGAATTACAGCCTGTAACACATCACGCAAGTATAATAGGTTCCGCAGTTCATACAAATATCAAAAATACATTAAAAAAAAGACACCAAACACAAAACGTTTGGATTAAGGTGACTGAAGAAATGAAATCAGTTTACTAGGATACTGATGGAAATGTGGTGTTTGGAGGTGTGTACCAAGAAGAGATTACTTCTGAAAACCAAAATGAAAATAATGCAAGCTTGGCTGAAAATTCAATAGCAGATCAAATGGCAGAAGCTATTGAGATGGTAATGAACAATCAAAAAAGTAATGAACGACCAAGTCTAAGGAAATTAGCAGAAAAATTTGTGATTGAAAAATTTAGTGGAAAAGGTAGTGCTCATGTGTGGTTAAAGGCTTTTGAAAAATAATATGAAAAATTAGAGATTACAAGAAATGAAGAAAAAATTAAAATGTTAAAAGTTTTTCTGGAAAAGTCCTGCTTAGACTGGTACAGTGCTATGATGATAAAATATACTTTAAGTACTGAATGGTGTGATTGGAAAGAAAATTTCTGCACTACATATGCTAACAAAGGTTGGGCAAGTAGTAAATATGCCTTATCATTCAGGTACCAATTCGGTTCTCTATTAGAATATGCACTTAAGAAAGAAAAACTTATGCTTGAAGTTAGAAGCTCAATAGATCAAGGAACATTGATTGACATAATTACAGCTGGCTTACCAGATTATATTTCTGACAGAATAAACAGAGAAGAAATACTTGAAACAAAAGATTTGTTTAATGATATTGGAAGGCTAGAACACTTGGCAAATAGAAAAATGTCGGGAAATAAAAAATTTACAAAAGCTGACTCTAAAGCAAAAGTCGAAGATAAGAAACCATGCGCAATTAGTGATGGACTAAATAAAAAATATCGCTATCACTCGGAATCGCTATGCTGGTTTAGAACAAATGAAAGTGATAAAGAACGAAGAAATCAAATTAGAAATGTGAATAATTCAGTAAGTGAAGCCGAATTAAACAGCACCGATCAAAAAAACGATTAATTACACAATTAGTAAAAGTCAAATTAATATTAGATAATAAAATAAAAGTATTTGGCGTATATGATTCAGGATCAAATGTTTCCTTAATAAACTCAAAATTACTGAAATTTAGAAACAATATTGCAAGTACCTTAAATCATGACAATTTAATAACAATTAATGGTGTAAAGAAAACAAGTGGTTTAACAACTTTTGAAAAAAGAAATTGAAAAAAGTGTGGATGTTTACATTATAGATGAGAAAAACTTTCAGTATGAATTTTTAATTGGACTAGATTTGATAAAGACATTCAGATTAATTCAAGATAATAACTTAAAAATATTTCAGAAAGATATTTTATATGTGTAAAGAGGAAAATAAGATTTTTTATGCTACTAAAAATAATGAAGAAATAGATGAAACTTTCAACAATAAAAAAATAATTACATCGTGGATAAATATGAAAACTAAAAGTAAAACCTTCAAAGAATATGTAATAAACTTTAACAAGCATGTAGAAGAAAAGTATTTTGATATAAAAATATATCATTTAGACCACAATCAGCAATTAGTAATAAATAAACTAATTAATAAAAACAATTCAATTCTTGCAAAGATAAATATGATATTGGCACAGTTAAGGAATATGAAGCAAGAATAGACCTACTTATTGGCAAATATTGTAGCAAGAGGCCTTACAGGTGCAGCATAGACGATAAAAAAGAGATTGAGCAGCAAAAAGGAAAATTATTGGATAAAAACCTTATAGAAGAATCATACAGTCCATTTTCTGCACCAGTGACCTTATCGTTTAAAAAAAAGGACAATAAAAAAATCAAGGCTATGTATAGATTTCAGGGATCTAAATAAGATTGTAGTTCCTCAAGCTCAGCCATTTCCACTGATTGAGGACCTGGTGATAAAAATACGAAATTCTAACTTTTTTCAACACTGGACATAAATTCTGCTTTTGGGTCAATCCCTCTACGAATTGAAGATAGGAAAAAGACAGGTTTTGTCACACAAGAAGGTCATTTCCAATGGACTGTCCTACCTTTTGGACTAAAAACATCACCAGCAATATTTCAACGAATACTAAGTAACCTATTAAGGAAATATAAACTTACAGATTTTCCTGTGAACTATATTGATGACATTCTAATATTTTCCAAGTCTTTTTTGGAACGCGTTGACCATTTAAAAAAATTGCTGGAAGCAATAAAAAACGAAGGCTTTAGATTAAAATTCAAAAAATGTACTTTTGCATCAGACATGGTAAAATACCTTGGCCATATAATTCAGAATAATTCAGTCAGACCAGTAAAGGACAACTTAATTTCGATACGAAATTTTCCTGTTCCGAAAACTCAGAAAAATGTAAGACAATTTCTGGGGAAAATTAATTTTTACAATGACTACATACAGAATAGTGCAATTATTCTAGATCCACTACATAATCTACTAAGGAAAAATCAGAACTTTATTTGGTCTAAAGATTGCCAAAAATAACAACCAGTACTAGAAATTTTTGACCAAGATTTACCAATAATTATTTACACAGATGCATAGTTGGAAGGAGTGGGTGCAACTTTGAAACAGACACAACCTAACGGCAAAGAGAAATTTTAAAATTAAAATTTATAATCTAAAAACCAAAATCTATAATTTCATATTAATCACGAATCATTTTTAAAAACGTTATTTAACAACTTAAATTCAAAAATTATCACCTTTTTACAGTAAAAAAAGAGAATCATTTTCAAAATGAAAATATCTTAGTTGATTTAAATACTTTTGATTTTCGTTATTTGCTTTGTTTTTTTCTAATTTGCTTCTGGTTTTGATTTTGCGATTGCGATTGCTTTATATTTTATTTGGTTCTACCTTTGGTTTGGTTTTTGCTTTCGTTTCTGTCTTTGACTTTTAACCTCCTGAAACCTAATCACCATCCTTTGCTGTGTGGCTTCACCTCTTGAGTCGATATACCAATGTTCGTCTGTCCGTCTTTTTAGAGGTATCCTAACGAAATAAAGTAATATTTTTTTTACATTCGTACCATAAGGTACTTGGCGAATTATAATTGCATGCAACTAAATTTTGTTACAATCCTCAAGGTGAGACGTAACGTTGTCACGTCACAACACCATTTTTAGAGTACATAACCTTAAATATCTCACAATTCTGAAATGTGCCAATTTAGGGTTAATTTTTAACGGATTAAATTTATTTTCACTAAGCAAAATATAAAAAGCTATAGTATTGTCATATTAACGCAAGAGAAAATGCAATCAAGTGTGGTAAAATTAAGATACAACTTTTCAGTACACACTAAAACAAAACAAGTATTTACCTCTAGTATCCAGAGCAAATATATAAAAATGGAAAACATTGATGTGCCTGCAAAATGTAGCGAGGATTTAGGAAAAAATAATTTTGAATGCAAACGATAAAAGTAAACGGAAACGGAAATGCTCGTATGCTTTTACACTAAATTGCTCTTTATCAACATAATTTCGCTAAATGCACTTTTTGTGTGCAGCTGTGCTCATTTTTTTTTCAATTCCAAAAAAAATCTGGTTTCCTCTTAATCTTCCTTGAGTATTTTTGTTTAAATTTTGTTGTTGTTACTGCTGTTGTTACTGTTGTTGCTATTGCTATGCTGATCGTCGACAGTCTCTAATTACGTTAAAAGCTTTTATTATGGTTTTTGCTTATAGTGTTATTAGTTTTTATCTCTTATTATTTGTGGACAAGGAAGAGCAGAGCAGGAAATACGCAGCAGTAACAACAACAAAAACAGCAACAGCAGCAACAACATGGGTGGTTTTTTGCGGCTGGATTACAAAAGCTTGAATTGACTTTAGTTTTTGTTCATCTCCGTTTAAGACTGAATTTTCATTGCGGCAGCAGCATTTGTTTGCTTTGTTTTTTCTTTGCATAATTTTGTGTTGTTGGTTTCTTTTGCACTTTATTTACTTTATGATTTAACGGAAACGGAAGTGCTTTAAATTTGTTTCTTCTTTGGTTATTAATAATACAGTGCATCCAAATGAAAACTTCTTGTTAGTTAAGGAAATTCGATTTTATTTTCGCAATCTACATGCTTTTCAATCCAAAATTGCCCTCCCACTTTATGACTTCGCAGGCCTGGGCTTAGAGCAATGGGTCAAAAATGCCCAAAAGGAGATTAAAAATTTTACTTACAGTTCTAAGAAAATGGTTCATCCCTTACATTTGGTGACTGAAAACTAATCTTAGACGAAACTATGAGGAACATTTTCGCTAAATACTTCGAACTTGTCTTTTCTCTAATAAATGCTATTTTTTACAGTTGAAGTTGAGTTGATCTTCTTATTTCACGCCTGTTTTTTAATGATCGACTCCCTTAGCTCTTAACCCAGACCAGCCAAAACATAAGTTGGTGGGAGATTTTTGCTTTTTAAAGCACAAAATAAAATTGAAGTTCCATAAAGGTGGATTCACTGATCACCTTCAGCATGTTTTGAAAGTTTTTTTTATATGAAGTTTCCACTCAAAGAGAAAACTTGCTGCACGCTCTCAACTTGATAAACATTATTTTAAATCACACAAAACATGCTGAAGGTATCAATAAATTTAGCTTAAGGCATAGTACTCTGTTCGTTTGCGTGAAATTTCGCTGGCAACATCTATTTATTTGTTGCGTGAAATTTCTGACCTAAAGTTTGTGGCGAGGAATTCCTATGGTAACGTTTCTCAGAGAGACTCGGAGAATAAGTTGGGTGATTTCATATGATCTCTCTTTTTCCTATCAAAATAAATAGGCAGTACAATTAAATTTTCATGAAAAAATGTTGTTCAGAAACATGTTGCGATAATTTCACGTAGCGGAACAGAGTACTGCTCTGACGAACATGTTTTTTTTTATTTTTTTTTTTATTAATGACTTCAATTGAGTAATTTTATTAGCTGTTTATTTATTTAACAGTGATTTATTTATTTATTTAAAAGAAACAAGCATGAGTACACTAAGAGCAAGATCTTTTATAGTACAATATAAGTTAATAATAAAAGGAAATAATAACAACTCTTTTATAGTACAATATAAGTTTATAATAAAAGGAAATAATAACAACTCAAAAAATTAATTAAAAATAATTATATACACAATTTTTGAAACAACAAGTAACTTAAAGTAATTTATGCCATAATTAAATTAAAAGATTTTGCTAGAGAGTAAAGAAAAGTAAGAGTGGAAAAAGGAATACAAAAGTAAAAGAAAAGGAGTAAAAAAGAAGTAATCTAATGAGCAGAAAAGAAGGAAAAGACTGATTGCCTAAAAGCTACTCTCCCACTGGTCTCCCTAAGCCCACGTGGTAGAGCATTCGTGTTTAGGGAATGGCGTTGATGAAGAACAGGTGGGACGTGTTTAGGGAATAATGCCTCGGAACTATCGTGACATGGCTTCTTCTAGACATACCAAACTGGAGTTTATCATACAAATACCCAGGTATTTTATCATAGATTAACCTATGTAGGTATATGCAGTTTCTCGCCTTAAGATAATCAACAATGCTACAACCAAGTATTGACTTTCGGAAACTGGAAAGATGATCATATTTTAGAAGACCATAAACATACCGCGTAGCATAATTAAACGCAATCTGAAGTTTTAGTTGGGACGAAGAATCCAGTTTACTATACACTATTTCAGAAAAAGTTATAACAGGCAAGATAAGTTGAATTACCAACTTACGCCTAATCTCAATTGGAGTTACACTGGCTGACATTCTTAAGTTACGCACAACATAATACACTTTACTTACTACACTATTTACGTGGTCAACACATGACAGGGAAGAATTTAAATGGAAGCCAAGATTCACAACTTTAGACACAACAATGAGCTTATTGGCTCCGATAAACAAATCAGGAACAACATTTAAACAAGACTTAACTTTACAGACAGGAAGAACATATGATTTGGAAGAATTAAGTATAAGATCGTTTTTTGTAGCCCATTCATTTACATTATTAAGGTCTTCATTCAACCTGCAACCAAGGTCATCGATAAGGCCAGTTCTACGAGAAAGATATAACTGAACATCATCAGCGTATGCATGAATAGCAGCATGATTACAAACGGAAAAAATATCATTTAAAAACATGGAAAACAAGTGGGCCAAGTATAGAACCCTGAGGAACACCACTTAAAACTGGTTTGAACCCCGACGATAATTGGCCAATTTGAACTTTTTGACACCTATTGCACAAGTAGCTGGACATTAAATTAACGGCACTCTCACAGAAACCAAACAATGACTTAAGCTTATGACACAAAATTTGATGATTTTTCGAACGCTTAGCAAACGCTTTCGAAAAATCTAACAAGCACAAAAGCGTCATAGACCCATCATCATATTGTGGCCGTATATCATCAATTATCTTAACAACCGCAGACGAACAACTATGCCCAGCACGAAAACCAGATTGAAACGGAGATAATAAGTTATTATTAACTAAGTGGTTTGTAATTTGCTGAGCCATTAGTTTTTCACAAATTTTTGCTAGGGGTGAAAGGATGCTTATAGGCCTAAAATCATTTGCACAAGATGGATTCTGATTTTTTGCTATAGGAAGAACAATGGCGACTTTCCATAAGTCAGGGAACGATGACGACATGAAACATGAGTTAATGATGTGAGTTAGAGGGCTAATAATGTGGGGCAATAAGATTTTTATAAATTTTATGGGAATACCATCAGCAGCCATTGCATTTGACTTGATTTGCGACACACATTTACCTACATCAAACTCAACCACCGGTGAGAAATGAAAGGATTGGCACAGTAAAGGACTTGACAAAGGCAAAGAATTACTATTTGCAGAAGCTGAAGCAGCATTATTAGTAAAAAAAGAGTTTAAAACCTCTGGGTCTAATTGACTATCAACTTTATTTTTGTTGCATATCCCAAGGCTTTTGATATTGTTCCAAAGCACTTTATTTGGAAGAGAGAGCTTAAGTTTGTTCGAGTAAAAACGCGTTTTAGCTTGTCGAGCAACAAGGACTGTTTCATTCCTCGCCATTCTATAGGCTTCCCAGTTCTGTTCTGAAGGGTTTAGCCGCCAAGTTTTCCGTAACTTGTTTCTTTTCTTAATAAGAGACAAGACATGTTGGGAAAACCAGGGACACGACACATTTTTTATTCTACAAATACGTACAGGAACATGTTTGTCAAACAGAAATTTAATGGGTATTAAAAAGGAATTAAGCTTATTATTAATATTGTGTTGAAGCCAACAGTCATTAAAAGATAACAAGGACACATCACGGAAAAGAGATGGATAATTTATATTATTAAAATCACGATAAGAAAAAGTACATGGGATAACTAAGTGAGACAAATTAACATTTAACGTGCAAAAAATCAAATCGTGATCAGAGACAAAGCACAATTGATTGAAAAAAGAAACAGCAGAAGGATCAGAAACAATAAAAAAGTCAAGAAGACTGGGAGAGGTGTTGATGGAAAAGCGAGTGGGTATAGAATCATTTACAACAGACAACCCTAACGAAGATATGTTGTTATACAATATTTGCTTAGGCAGTTCGTTAGATATGAGATTTATGTTAAAATCACCACATAGTAAAATAACGTCATAATCAACAATACTATTTGATAATACAGAAAACAATGGCTCAACAGAGAAACATTTATTAGGATTATACACACACGACACAAGAATTTTATTGTTGTTGTCTGATAAACATATATTAATAAATTCAATACCTGATCCGCTAGAACGACTGAAAACATTAGCATTAAGGCTATTTTTACAATATATAGCAACTCCCCCACCCTTTTTGTCATACCGGTCGTTTCTAAAGAGATTATACCCATGAATGCTGCAAGAAACATCACTAATTTCGCTACAAAACCAGGTTTCCGAAATAATGTCAACTAAGGAGTTATCATATATATATATGATATAGTCAAGTTTAGCCATGTTCAAGCTGCGAGCATTAAAGTGAACGACATTAAGTCCACTGCGTGGCTTGCATAAAACCTGAATTACAATTTTTTGGTTTTCATCAGCGCCAGAAGGCGTTAAGCTAGAGTAGGGCAAAGTACCTGGCATCGAAGACGAGGTAGCAGCGCTGACATCACATGTATAACTCCGTAGCTCATCCAAACTACTGATACAAATGCTGTCAGAATTTTTCTCTTTTCTGATGTACACGCTGCCCCGAAAGGAAAATGCATTAAATATGCACTTCTGCCGTTTGCAAGTAATGGCAGCTTGCAAGAGTTTGCGGGTATCGATGTCAAGGCTCTCATGAAGGTAAATATTTATGTCGTAATCAAGTCCAGCATCCCTCAGGTTAACAGCAGATCTTGTGCGCCTCCGAAAATCGCCGAAAGCTTTGAGAACTCGATTTCTGTCACCAGCTGACAAGTACTTTATTATGACAATTGAGCTCTGAGTGCTCTGGCTTGACTTAACCCTAAAAATATCCCTTATAAGAGGAGGTTGAAAGCCAATGTAGTGGCAAATGCGGTTGAAAATTCTCTTCAAGTTTTCATCATTTGACTCTGGCAGACCAAACAAAACGGCATCAGAAGAGAAATCAGCAACCTTTTTGTTGTTAGCGTTGATGCTGATCGAGTTATCTCTTGAGAGTTCCACCTCATCACAGCGACGTTTAAGATCACTTATTTCACCCTCCAGCAGAACAATTTTCTTCCCCAACTCACTGCAAACAGTATTAAGAACATTTACTTCAGTCTCTATTGTTTTTGTGAATCTAGTTTCGACGCTTGCAATTTCCTCTGCTAGCTGTCTGTAAGAGCTCTCATACTTAGAGATCAGTTCATCTCTAAGTAGATGCATATCCCTTCTAAAATTAGTGCAAAGCCTCTCTTCCATTTCGAGCATCAGAGCACGAAAAGATTTCGAAGAGGTAAGATTTCGATGTTGTGAAAATTTTCACGCTTGTTTTGCAGCTGTCACTTTTTTATGGAGATTTGAGTGAAATTTCACATGAATTTGAACAGAGTACTATGCTATTAACAAAAAGTTTTTATTATGATTTGAAATAATTTCTGAAACAATAATTAAGAGGCCATTTTAACGCTTAAATAAAGTGTTATATGAGATAAAAAAGCAAAATGAGTAAAATTGGATTTCAGTTAAAAAAAAACACACATCATGAATGCACATCTGAAGGCGTGCACGAAAAAAATCTGAATGAGTTAAGCATAGAAATCATAAACTTGGGCCATCGTGTAAGATTTTGTGACATTGTCGAATCTGATGTGAACTATGTCTTGCATCATGGTGACGAACCGTTAAGATACGAAGAACTATTTGCATTGAGAAATCTTTCAGCCTAAGATAATTTTGAACATAAGGATTCAGAAACCGAAACTGGGGAAAAAGGATCACAATTTCCAGTGCGAAAATATTTTTGAAGAATTTGACATACACGAAGAACGAGTTGAGTCAACAAAGGGGTCTATTAATCTCAGCTTGCAATATTACAAGGACCTTTATACAGAGAAAACTATGTCTTTCCCTCAAAAGAGCTTAATTTTTTAGACCCATTTCATCGGGAATCGCATTGATCAAGTCAGACTCAGACCAGGCAGCAAACTTATGCTGATGATGATATGGAAACGCTCATGTCTGCAATTCTAACGTCAAGCGATAATTAAATTTAGTCTTCTATTTAGTCTTCCAAACATTTAGTCTTCTATTGGGTCTTTTAGGCCCCATACCTTTTAACCCAGACTAGCTAGACCGTAAGTTGTAAGGAGAATTTTGCTTGAAAAATCATGTAGATTACGAATATGTAATGCAGTCTTCGTATCAAATTTCTTGTTGCACTGTGTAGTTTTCTTTTTTTTTGGTTGTGGTTTCTCCTTTGCATTGGGATTTGCAAATTGAATTGTTTTTGTTGAAAATAGCGATATGTTTTGAAAATGGTTCCAAACGGTAGATAAAATTTTGTATTTGTTATAATATTTGAGCCACATGTTCCAATTAAAACTTGAATGCTTTAAAATTTATGTTGAATTATTTGAAAGAAGAAGTTTGTTAAGAAAAATACAAATAACTTTGTCAAATTAGTATTATGGTCCTTTGGGCTGCCCTCAAAGGCTATTAACACGCTCTCAAAAAGCTCTCATTAAACTAATTGGCAGGGTCATCAAAGTGTTTCGGTCTTTACTTTTTTCAAGGAATTCGTTCTTCATAAACTCACACACAAACACATACACACAAATACACATAAAATATTTAGAGCCTGAAAATATGCACAATTTCTATGGACATTTCCTTAATGTCCTTTACACCGGAAGTGGCAAAGTTTCAATCATAAAAATGCAGCGCCATTGGTTCGAGGTGAGTGTGCCGAACAGATGCTGCAGTCATAACGAGCCAAAAAGTTTCCCGACTACGCTGGATAACAAGAACATTCTTGCCCACAAGCCGAGCATGACAGCAGAACAGAGCAGTTAAAAGAGCACTGAAATAAAAAATGCAATAAAATAGAAACACCAACACACGCACACACTGATACGCAGTCAGACAAACACACAAGCTTTACAGCAAGTGCGAATAAAAAAAAAGCATAACATTTAAATAGGTTCATCATGAAACGAACGTTGCAAGGTGCATGAATGAGTCCATTAAAATTCTGCTTCTTGAGGTTCTTCCCTCAACGTTTTGTTGCTAATGGCGTCCGACGCATGCTGGACAATTTGTTGGAGAGTGGGTTAATTCAATGGTGGCAGCGTAGAGAAGTTCTTCGTCTAGGTTGCGTGTAAAGTACAGTTAAGCTGTTGTGTGTGATCTGCATACAAAGTTCCTGATTATGATTTTAATGGAAGGCTTAGTTTTTTAAAATTTTTATTTCATCTTGTGTTTTAGTTCTAAACTTTCTAATTAAAGCTGAAGTTAGAAAGAGAGTAGCTTTGATAATGTTCCTAAATTATAGCTCAATTTTTTTGTTACTTTAATGTTTCAGCTCGGAACAGCGTTATTAAGTTGAACAACTTTTATTGATAGTTTTCATCTAAAACTACATGTTTTTAACAGAGTTAAGTTTTTTTAATGATTTAATAAGACCCTTATATTTCCTAATAAAAAATTTTTTCTTATTAAGCATAGTACTCTGTTCAGTTTCATGTGAAATTCCGCTCAAATCTCCCTACAAAAAATGACATCTGCGAAACAAGCGTGGACATTTTCACAACATGTTCGTCAGAGCAGTACTCTGTTCCGCTGCGTTAAATGATTGCGACATTTTTCTGAGCAACATTTACTTCCGACAATTTTATTGTACTGCCCAGTGGTAAATGGATACATGACTTAACCAATGATATAACCGAAGTCTGCTTACAATTCTGTAATATATCTCTGTGATATTTTCTCTAGTTGTTAAATTTATTATACTGTTTATTATTCATTTTGCAATTTTCTGTTCGTGCGTTTAATACAATTATTTTTTTATTTATTTAATAATCAATGTTTTGTATTGTCGGGCCGTTGCAATAGTTGTGCAATGTAAATTCAAAAGCTACAATTCAATAAACCCTGAAGAAGGTAAAAAAATAACTACAGAAATATCGGGAAAAGATGAAATAAGGTTTTTTATTTGCATTTCACCAAAGACCAAAAAAGCCATCAACATTTATTTTAAATGAAATTATAATTGGTCAAATATAACATCAAAATCAATTCTCAATGACATTTGTTCGAACATGGCCGCTAAAACACTAATGACATCTACCTTACACAGTAAGTGATGACATTAGTAAGTGATGATGGGACCTTACACAGTAACTGATGATGGGAGAAGTTATGCAAAATATAGGTGAGAAAAAAATGACTGACGCACAAAACTGGAGAGAACACAAATAAATTGAACGAAAATTCTCTCCACGCCAAAAACACAACGAAAACAAAGAACACACCAAACATAAGCAAACACAAGCAAATGACACCACAAATTATTTTCACAATAATTTTTACAGTTTAATATACACATTTACTACCTTTTATCATAGTGGCTATATTATACAAAGGTGTCAGTTCGAAGTTTTTCAATTACAATTTACGTTGTACAAGCGTCAGGAGAATAGAAGACCAAAACAAAAATAATTATGTTTTGCCTCAATAGTTGTTTCATGCGCACCTATAGCAAAGTATAGGTAGCGTCAAAACGAACGCTGAGGCAAAGCATAATTATTTTTGTTTTTTTATTCTATTCTCCGACGCTTGTACAACGAAACTTGAGTTCGAAGAGCATTCGAAGTCGAACTGGAAACTCTGTATAATATAGCCTGTGTGCTTTTATCGAGAAGTCAGAATTTCTATTTAATAACGCTTAGTTATTTCATACATTAAAACTTTGTTTTAATTCTGGTTTTAAAATATAAATAAATCATTAGGTATCACAAACACACTTCACTCCAAAATTTACTGCAAAAAAAAACACGATGTATCTACACAGACGAATAAGGTCAAACTGCTGCTTGAACAATGAAAAGAAAATAGTTTGAGCAAAAACAAGACTTTGTCACACCCAGCTTATAAAACTGCATTACAATGTCATCACCGACAAATTTTTACAAACGGGTGCCTATTTATTTTTTAGTGAAAAGAGAGAGATTATATAAAATTCCCCCACTCACTCTCCGAGTCTCTATGAGAAACGTTGCCATAGGAACTCCTCGCAACAAACTTTAAATCAGAAATTTCACGACACAAATAAATGAATGTTGTCAGCGAAATTTTACGCAAGCAAACATAGTACTATCCCGCTTGTAAAAATCTGTCGGTGATGCCATTGTAATGCAGAACTGTAAGCGGGGTGTGAAAAAATCTTGCTTGTGCTCAAATTATTTTCTTTTCATTGTTCAAACAACAGTTTGACTTTACTCGTCAGTGGAGAAACATCGTGTTTTCTAGTAGGTAGTTTTGCAATGAAGTGTGCTTTTCAAAATTATTAATCTTTATGTTTAAACTAGCACAAATAAAATAACTAAGTGTTATTCAACATAAAATCTGAAATGCTTAATAAAAGACAATAAATTTGTTCATCGAATTGTAGAAATTATTGTGATAATTTGTGGCGTCATTTGACTTTGTTTACTTCATTCGGTATGTTCTCTTTCGTTTTCGTTGTATTTTTGGCGTAGAGACGATGTTTGTTAAATTTTTTTGTTCTCTCAAATTTTGTGCGCCATTTTTTGTTCTCTCCTATCTTGTGCATACCTACTCCCATCGACGCTTACTGTGTAAGGTAGAAGCCATCAGTGTTTTAGCGGCCATGTCTGAACACATATAATTGAGAATTATAAACAAGCTTTGGAGGCCTCCCAGCTACATTGTATTTAAGAAATAACTGGTTACGTCATATGTCCATTTGCCACTGGGATGTTTTAAGTGTAAAGCAATGAAGATTATATGAAGCTCTGAATAAAATATTGCATCTTTGATTAAGAACAAATACGTATACTAGAGCTGTAAAAGAATACAATCAATTCGATTTTATTCACAATAATTTGTATATGTGAATAACGATATAAGAATGCATTGAATAAGCATAAAAATGATCTTTGAATAAAATTTCGTAATAACATTTATAGGCGTGCCAAAATGCCCATAACAATTAAGCTAAAATAACAAATCGTTGGCACCTGCAAGTATAGACCCAACCAAAATAGACGTTTTGCTCCGTAACGAGTAAAAACGTAAGTGTTCGGTTAAATGCATTTTAATGCTGTGACCCAAAATGAGCAAACGTAAGTGAACGAAACTAAACGAAACAGTTTGACAAGACGTATTATTTCGTAAGAACCGAACTGCTAGCGTAGCAACTCGTCAATAACAGCTGTGCAGAGTGCGTTTTTATTTTATTTTCATCAATTTGTTTCAATTTCGCCATTATTTCACTCATTTTTCACAAATCTTTATTAAAAATTACAAAATGCACAATATAAATAAATAAATAATACTTGATTTCCTACTGATTAGCTGTTTCAGACGAGTTGAGCAAATCGTTTCATTTTGGGTTAAATCCGTAAACATCCGTAACGAGTGCAGACGTTCGTCAAAATGCTATCGTCTCGTTTAGTCTATTTTGGTTGGGCCTTATGTCGTCAAAATTGGTTAAGTTTCATAGATTTTCGCATTCTTAAGCGTTGCAAAGATTAACAGAATGTAGGCATGGCCAAATATTAAATAGCCTATAACGATTGGCACAAAATACAAACTGTTTAGAAGCTAAATCGTCCCAACGGTTAAGTGGTTCTCGCGTCAAACGTCTCGAACAAACAAAAAACAACCTTACAAGCAAGGCTCATTTATAAGGTTGTGGCACTTGAGAGCGAGCTTGGTCGAACTGTCAGAATGGATGAAAAGAAATCAAGAAAATGAATGCATAGAACAAAGAAAAGCACAGTGACAGTGTGTCAAAGTGCCCCATTTAAATATTGTATTGAAAAATTATTCGGTAAGTAGAGTGAAGTGTGCTGAAGTAAAGTTAAGTTTTTTAAATTTTGTTTGTGTTTGTTGTACCTGAGTGCGCCAACCGGAACGTAGTCACAGGTATGACTTATCAAAGATGTCGGAAGAAGAGTTCAACGATATTATGGATTTCTGTGACCCGATGATTTCAATAGCGATGACGACGTAGATGAAAAATCGTATTCAAAATCTTCTCCATTTGTTTCACTAAAATAACAAATTTGTAAATTCGTTTTTTCCAATTTTGAAGTGTTTACTGGTGCTGCTGATAATGTCCTTGAAGAAGGGATACCTGATTTGGGAGCTGATTCAGATGTTGTAGTCCGTTTGGCACGAAATATACCAGACTTTCGGAACCACATAGCCTATTTCGATAATTATTTTACATCGCTTGGACTTTTGGTTTAGAAAGAAACTGTAAACTATCTACGGATAAACAGCTGGCGGAGAAGAAAGTTGCACATGGATATTATGAGGAATTCGTTGTCACCAATTTTGGCATAGATATTTCTACGGTTGTTTGGAAGTTCAAAAAAGGAGTGCGTTTGGCCTTAACATCTGCAGGAGTGCAATTATTTAAAACGGATGAACAGTCTAATTGGTCGCTACAAAACTCGCATGAATACAGGTAAATGGCAATCTCGTTTATTTCACCATATGTTGGATTTAGCAATGGTAAATGCTTATGTCTTGTACCATCCCACCAGGAAATGTGAGCATTCCCGGATGTTACCAGGAAACATTCCATGGAATGTAAGAAGCATTCCCCTTTGTTGCACACTCCATTGCTTTTTTAACATAGCATGTCATTAGAGGGAAACATTCCTCCCCGCTGTGTTAAAAAGTCATGTGGAAACATTTCTCTCCGCTGTCCATAAAGTGAATTGGAAGCAGTCCTCTCCCCTGTTTTAAGAATTAATGTGGAAACATTCCTCTCCCTTGTTATGAAAATGGATTCGGCCAGGATTCGAACCCGGGACCCCTGAGCGAGAGTCGAGCGCGCTACCACTAGACTATCGAATTCTACAATAAGTGGCTAGAAAACAATGATATTAATATTTTCTATTGTCATTGCTTGACAATAAATTAAAGTTTCCACATGCATTCTTAAAGAAGCGGTTTGGAAACAATATAAATACAAAACTACCCTTAAGCTTCCAAAAGAAGCGGTGGGGAAACAATATAAATACAAAACTACCCTTAAGCTTTCAAAAGATATGGTGGGGAATGTTTATTTATCACTTTAAGATGAAAGCCTTCCGATTTTTCCTGGAGGGATCGTATAAATGACGAACAACATCAGCGCGTCGAACTTCTATGGTTTCGGGAAGAAGTATAAGAAACTCTCCTACTAATTTCCGAAAAAAAAATTTCGACGACTGAAGAAAAACAAGCCGAAGAAGCTCCACAGAATTCCAAGTTACTGTACATACGTACCTCCACCTAATATAAGATATGACTATCTCAACCATTGGCCAACTTTTCTGGAAAAAAGTAACAAACGTCAATGTCGCAACAAACCATGTCAATCAGACACTCAAGTTTATTGCAAAAAAATGTAATATACCCCTTTATATGTTCGTGAAAAAGTCATGCTTTAAGGAATTTCACTTTAAATAAGAAAAATCTATATGTATTATATAGCACCCGCTTGGACATACAGTATTTGTTTACAAATATATCCGTATATGCATTCTTATATTTTTTAATATTATAATTGTTTTGTTTGTTGGAGCGAGCGAGCGAAGCTCCCATGGAACAGCTTGTTTGAAAAATGTATGACAGAGCATAACTTCCAAATTGGCTGACCGATTTTAAAATTGTTTTTTCTAAACTGTTCTATGCTTCTAAAATTATTTCCTAACGAAGCCAAAATTTCGACATTATGTTTAGTTTTTTTTTTTTTTTTGATTTAAAGTTACTCCGAAAGCTAGGTTTCCCTAGCTCAAGAAGAATCCTCACTGAAGAGGAAATTATTTGGCCAAATCGAAGATTTATAACGCCATCACAAATCTTTTTGATTCTATTGAAAACTGTACTTTAATTCCGCATCAGCGGATGGACCACAAACACAAATACCGTTGGCTAGTCGCGCTTCACGACCTCGGTGATGAAACGACGCGAGTCGAATGTGTTCTGTTTAGTTTATAATATGTTAGTTGAAAAAGTATTTCCATATGTTTCGTTCATGGTAGAAGGATAGAGGTACATGCAGCGCTGACTGTGCTCTCTTTCCATACTGCCTTGTCTGTCAAATTTAGCTGTGTGGCGAATGGAAACAAAAGAAAATAAAGAAAAAGTTTTGCTTCGTTTTGTCAATTCCGGCAGTATGCTATAATCTGGTACATATACCTGTATTCTTCTACCATGGTTTCGTTGTTGTTGTTGTTCGCTGAATTCACTTTGCTTCAAGCTTATTGCTTCTTAATGCTTTTGTTGTGCAAACAAAACAAATTTATGTATCTGTCAAAAAACCGATCGCCATGGAAGGACAAGTTCGCGTTTGTTTGTAAGTGTACGATTAGAAAGTATCAATAATTGAAGAATTGCTCGACACCACAATTACAACACTAACGGACAAACCAAGATTACTAACAAAATATGTAGATGACTTATTTGGGATAATAAAACGCAACGCTGTACAAAAGACACTGGAAGCACTTAACGGATTTCACAAACAAATACAATTCACTAAAGAAGAAGAGACAGACAATAAACTGCCCTATTTGGACGCTTTAATAATAAGAAAAGACAAAATACTAAAAATAGATTGGTATCAAAAATCAACGGCATCAGGACGTCTAATAAATTTTTATTCCAACCATCACAGGCGAATAAAAATAAATACCGCAAACAATTTCATAAAAAGAGTCCTTAACATAAGTGACATAGAGTTCCATAAAAGCAACACACAGAAAATCAAAAAAATTCTATTGGAAAATGATTTTCCGATCAAGCTTATAAATAACTTAATATCGAACAAACATAATAAAAAACCACCTAACAACGAACAAAACCAGCAAAAACCAGCTAAAATTTACAAATCTTTAACATATATACCAAAACTTACAGAAAGAATTATACAATCGGACATATACAATAAAGAGCGTTTTCAACTAGCCATAAGAAATAACAACACTTTAAATCAAGTCTATAGCAATACAAAGAACAAAATGGACCAAAAAGATAAGTCAAATTTAGTCTACAAGATTGGATGCAAAGGGAACGGTATAAATACATGCAACAAGATATATATTGGAACTACGAAATCTAAACTAAAAACAAGATTATCAGCACACAAATCAGACCAAAAAGCAACACACAAACCAATTGAACAAAAAACAGCGCTTGCAGCCCACTGTACAAGAACTGGACATGTAGCGAACTTAGACGAAGTGGAAATACTCCAACATGAGAGTCATTACCACCGACGACTGACTTTAGAAATGCTACACATTATTAACGTTCCTGCTGAGAAGAGATTGAACTACAAAGTTGACACGGAAAAATGCGCGCAAACATATCGACACCTCATAAAGAAATATGGACAAAAGAAAATAGACTCAAAACATCAACAGACACAAAATCAGTAGACAACATACAACCAAAACAACAGCAGCGAAAAATGTGAAAAATTATTGTTTGATTCGTAAAATGTAAATTTAAGCCGTTCAATGTCAATTTAATTTTTTCTTTGCAATGTTTTATGTACTTTAAATAATATCATTATGTGTTCTTATAATGTTTTTAATTTATTGTGATATTAATGTAAGTTTTTCTTGTTTAAATTTATTTTGTCTTATAGTCTCCTGAAGATGAACAGCGAAGCTGTTCGAAATATTGAGAAAAGGGAAACAAAAAGTTTTCAAAATATAATTAATAAATAAAAAAATCTAAAAGAAAAGGTTTTTCTTATTATTATTGAATAACAGACCTAGAGCCGAAACAAAATATATATACAACAACAAAATAATAAAAGGTCAACTATTAAATTTCATACAACAGTATCAATAATAGTGAAAAGTGCTAGTGTTTAGAATATTTCACATGAATTGTTTTTAATTGATTATTAATTTGGCGTTTTTGTACCTTTTGTATTGTAAGTATTTATATTAATCTGATGAAAATTTATCGAACTATTCAAATTTCTATACAAAAAAAACAAAAAAACATATACAGAGTGTCCAGTGTAAGAGTGCGAATATTTGCGGTGGTGAAAGAGCTCGTCGAGTGAAGTAAAAAATCGTATGGAACGGGGAGGGGGGTCGATTTTCGCATCCTTAGGAGTTACGGGATCAACTGCAAACAAAACAAATTTATGTATCTGTTAAAAAACCGATTGCCATGGAAGGACAAGTTCGCGTTTTTTTGTAGGTGTACGATTAGAAAGTATCAATAATAGTGAAAAGTGCTAGTGTTTAGAATATTTCATATGAATTTTTATTAATTGATTATAAATTTGGCGAAAAAATGGAGTTTTTTGGTCGAGCTTCATGAGATCCTGCCCTTAATAAAATACTCAAGAAGTGCTCTTAGATTGCCTTATTGTGAGCAATATACTTTTATTTGACATTCAAATAATTCATAGGAACTTTTTTGATCACTCGTGCGATAAATAATAAATTCTGAATAAAATTTTGATTTATGCACAAAACGCAAAAAAAAAACAATACATTAATATTTTTAATTCGAAACGTAGACTTAAAAAAAATTTAAACAAAATGCTGAGGATTGCTAAAAGATTACGTATGACTTTGAACATAACTTTTTTGAGTAACTTATCCTTTAATTTTAGAATATGGCATTTTTTTTTGGAAAATCTGAAAAGGTCTCGAAAATATTCTAAGTACAGGGTTGCCCATATTCGACGGACCCATCTGGCAATGCCATAACTTTTGACAGAGATGTCAGATCGCTTAATGACATACCGCGTTTGAAGCGTCAGTCCAAGCAGAATTTTACCATGGAACAATACACGCCACGCGAGCGCTCTGAAAGAGTCTTCGAAATGGCCGAAGATGACGAGGAATTTTGGAACAAAATTATCATGTCCGATGAAGCCCATTTCACATTGAATGGGACCGTAAATAAGCAAAATTGCCGTATTTACGCCACTGAAAATCCTCAGGAGATTCAAGAAGTGCCTCTTCATGACGAAAAAGTCACAGTTTGGTGCGGCGTTAGTGCGAAAACGGTCATTGGGCCGTTTTTCTTCCAAAATGAAAATGGCCATGCTGTTACCATCAACCAGGAGCGTTATCGCGACATGATGACCAATTTTGTGATGCCAATTATTCGTCGAAAGCGTATGAGGCAGTTCTGGTTTCAACAAGACGGCGCTCCACCGCACACAAGTCGCATAACAATCGATTTTCTGAAGAATTTGTTTCCGGGCCGTTTGATGTCGAAAAGTGGTGATTTGGACTGGCCACCGCGTTCGCCCGATTTGACGCCGCCTGACTTCTTCTTGTGGGGATATTTGAAGTCAAAGGTTTACGTTAACAAGCCAAGGACCGTAGAAGAGCTCAAGGACAACATTCGTGAAGAAATAGCCGCTATTCCGGCCGAAATGTTGGCGAAAACGATGGAAAATGCTGCAAAAAGGGCACAATACGCCATCAACGCCAGAGGCGGCCATTTGAGAGATATCATATTCAAAAATTGATGTAAACAAATCTACTTGGAACAAATTAAATGATTAAGATTGCCAACCGCCAAATTTTTATTTTTTTCTTTGATTTTTTTAAAAAAAACATGGGTCCGTCGAATATGGGCAACCCTGTATATAATATTAATATTTTTGTCATCTAACCTTTAATATTAATATTTTTGACCAGAAAAAATCCCAAACGTCACACATTAACATTTGTATAATATGTCATTTATTCTAAACAAGTAATTTCACGTAATAAATACTTTCATAACTTTTTCAATTATGCACAGTTTTTGTAAAACGCACCGTTGTCACGTCAAAAAAAAAAATTGTTCCGCTTAAATTCATAGCTGCAAAGCGAGATCAATTTGCCATATTTTATCAACAAATATTATATACAATAATTAACATTACTTACAGTTACAACATTTACATTTAATCAATCCCATTAAAAATTCATGCTGCGTTCAGTTAATAACACCTACAAATTTTGCAAAATCTCTCATTAATATCCTTAATCCTGGCACATGGTAACTCATTTAATGAAGCCACTTAAATAAATTTATTGAGCACACAATACAATACAACAACAAAAAAAAAATAGAGAAAAAATCTCTGACATTTCTCGTTCGGCTTTCGCTGCTACTAAAAAAAATACTTAATAAAACAATTTCCTCCGACGTGTAGCCTTCATCTGCGACGTCACCACGACGCAGTGACAACATTCAGCCATGTTTTCATGTTGAAATGTTAATCATAAATAATGTGTATGCGCCAATGGTTGGGATGAGGATGTAAAAAAGGTGCCAAAGGGGCAGAACATGAAAATCCTGTGTGGCAAACCAAATAATGTAAATTGCCAGAAATGTTATATATTTCGAGGCTCTTTTGTTATAGTCGTTAACGTTGTTGCTGTTGGTGTTGTGAATTTTGTTGTGACTGTTGCTGTGACTGTTGCTGTTCAGACTGACCTACTTAATATTGGTCTTCACTGCAGTTAAATTAAATGAAACAACCTGCCAGAGCTGCGTAGCTTCCAAGTCAAGACTAGCCCGTAGGGATTTCCTCTTGCTTTGCATGTAATTGTGTTGAATTGTGCGCCATTGTTATGAGTTCTTGTTAACAACAATAAAAAAATAATAAAAACACTAACAACAACAGCTACAACATAATGTGCCAAGGCAGCAAGGAAATGCAATTGTTAATAAAAATGGGCTGCAATGGCTTCGTTGTTGTTGTTGTTGTTGTTGCTGTTCAAATTGCTCGGAAATTGACACTTGATTTTTTACCACGTTGCGTTTACATGTGACACAAAAAAATGGAGGTAAACCAGCAGAATCAGGCGAAAGGCAACGTCCTGGAAGTACCTTTGTTCAAATCAAGTCGAAAGGATTAACATGAGTCTGTGTTGCTCAGGTGCTTTTATGAGCAACATATGTACGCAAGAAAATAATTAAGCTTTGAAGAAAATGTTAGGGTTTCCAGGGTAGCAAAATAAAAAAACGCGGTTACCGGATCCATTAAAATTTATCTATAAAATCTATAAAATCTATAAAATCTATGAAATCTATGAAATCTATAAAATCTATAAAATCTATAAAATCTATAAAATCTATAAAATCTATAAAATCTATAAAATCTATAAAATCTATAAAATCTATAAAATCTATAAAATCTATAAAATCTATAAAATCTATAAAATCTATAAAATCTATAAAATCTATAAAATCTATAAAATCTATAAAATCTATAAAATCTATAAAGTCTATAAAATCTATAAAATCTATAAAATCTATAAAATCTATAAAATCTATAAAATCTATAAAATCTATAAAATCTATAAAATCTATAAAATCTATAAAATCTATAAAATCTATAAAATCTATAAAATCTATAAAATCTATAAAATCTATAAAATCTATAAAATCTATAAAATCTATAAAATCTATAAAATCTATAAAATCTATAAAATCTATAAAATCTATAAAATCTATAAAATCTATAAAATCTATAAAATCTATAAAATCTATAAAATCTATAAAATATATAAAATCTATAAAATCTATAAAATCTATAAAATCTATAAAATCTATAAAATCTATAAAATCTATAAAATCTATAAAATCTATAAAATCTATAAAATCTATAAAATCTATAAAATCTATAAAATCTATAAAATCTATAAAATCTATAAAATCTATAAAATCTATAAAATCTATAAAATCTATAAAATCTATAAAATCTATAAAATCTATAAAATCTATAAAATCTATAAAATCTATAAAATCTATAAAATCTATAAAATCTATAAAATCTATAAAATCTATAAAATCTATAAAATCTATAAAATCTATAAAATCTATAAAATCTATAAAATCTATAAAATCTATAAAATCTATAAAATCTATAAAATCTATAAAATCTATAAAATCTATAAAATCTATAAAATCTATAAAATCTATAAAATCTATAAAATCTATAAAATCTATAAAATCTATAAAATCTATAAAATCTATAAAATCTATAAAATCTATAAAATCTATAAAATCTATAAAATCTATAAAATCTATAAAATCTATAAAATCTATAAAATCTATAAAATCTATAAAATCTATAAAATCTATAAAATCTATAAAATCTATAAAATCTATAAAATCTATAAAATCTATAAAATCTATAAAATCTATAAAATCTATAAAATCTATAAAATCTATAAAATCTATAAAATCTATAAAATCTATAAAATCTATAAAATCTATAAAATCTATAAAATCTATAAAATCTATAAAATCTATAAAATCTATAAAATCTATAAAATCTATAAAATCTATAAAATCTATAAAATCTATAAAATCTAGTAAACTAAGAAAATTTGAAAAAAATCAAAAAAGTCTAAATAAAATTTATCTAAAAGTTTCATAAAATGTATGACACCCATAAAATCTAAAAATTTTATTCTTTAATCTTACATTTTAAATTCCGAATATTAAAACATAAATTTAAATTTTTTTTATATTATATCTACAGTTTTAAATCTTAAATTTGAAAGTATATCTTAAATTCTATATCTAAAATCTTAAATCTAAAGTATAAAATCTGTAATATCAATCTTCAAACCTCATCAATATATTGTCTTCAAACTTAAATCTTATATTACACAACACAAATCTGTAAACTCTGCCGTAAAATCCATTAAAATGCTTATCCTTTAATTTTAAAAATAAACCGGGTACTTATGTAACGATAAATGTGTTGAAGCCAACCCGTTCCTAAAGCTTTCGACTTAAGCTCACGTCATGTTTTCGCAAAAGACGAAATTTATAAATGAAAGAGTAACAAACACAGTCTTTGCTTCGATGTGTCCTCACCTGCTGTGATGCTTTATCCTTGCAATTATCTGCTATGGTTGTTGCTCATTTTATTGTTATTGTTGTTGTTAATGCTTTCCTGGTTCTTGCTGCTGTTGTTTCTGTTGTTGCCTACGTTGTTGTTGCAGCTGGTGTTGTGTGCTTGCCATAAGCTCTTTTAATTGCTTGTCTCTTTTTAATTTGTACTTCGTTTGGTTGTTCCTCTTCTTCTTCTTCTTCTACTTCTTTAGCCTTTCGCTTTGGCTTACTTTCTCATTTATGTTGTTGCCTCAAGCATTACTTTCTGTTGGGCAATAAAAGTTAAAGAATAAAAAAAGACTTTACTGACAAAAAAAGTAAAGAATTACCTTATTTCTGTGACAAGTTAAAATCCGCTTTTGACTTTTGTGCAGCATTAAAGGAAGCATGGCTTGCACTTCCGGTGTTGGTAAGAATTACTTCGGGCCACATGAAAAGCATTTAATTGAGATCTTGATGTCTGCAGAAGAATATTGTGTTGATGTCCTGACGCTTGTTACAAGAAGTTGAAACATCAAATTAAAAAAAAAGTTAAAAAGATTTAATTATTTCAGTTTACGAAAATGCCAAGGAGGAAAAAAGGCGTTAAAAAGCTTGTGAAAACTATGTTTTTTCTTCCAAATTGAATTAACTAACAACGAGTTTGTACTTGGTTACGAAATGGTAATGTACTCTCATCCTTGACCTTATCATTGTCTTAATTGTTTTTGATTGATCTTAATCATATATGATACATTTTTTTTTGGCTCTACCTTTCCTTTGAAGCCAATTAGGTCTCGTGGCCAGTTTATTTTCACTGTTACACACCCTAATTTATTTTTTTTACCTGATTTTTAGTCCGTTTTCAACGTTTCA
Organism: Dichetophora obliterata; assembly: GCA_963920525.1. NCBI lineage: Eukaryota > Metazoa > Arthropoda > Insecta > Diptera > Sciomyzidae > Dichetophora > Dichetophora obliterata. Next base: position 55,151,850 of record OY986437.1, read on the forward strand.
ATGAATGCAAATTAATGTTATGTGTTGCTGTTAATTGACTCTATACAGAGTTGTTGTTGTTGCCTTTTTCAAAACATTCCTGATCTAGAGCAGAGATCTGCAACGGATAGCTTTTTTGCGACTCTGAGTATATCCGAAAAAAATAAGTACAAAAACCTACTCACCCTAAGCGCACACAACTCGACTCATATTCTCTTCTACGAAGCTAGAATGCGGCGGCTCAAATAAATATGAGTATCCTAAGTCATGAGTCGGATCAGGAAAGATCGGGTTTTTTCGGTTCATAAATACTTATGGTTGTTGTCGTCTTGCTGATACTTATCTTACTTGCCCAAATACTCATAATCGACACAAGTAGCTGAATCACTCGGCTCATCTGCCACGGATATGAAAGAGAGCGCAGTAGAGCGCAGCAGTAAATAGTGAGCGAGTTTTTTGTATTTGTTTTGTGCTATTTTTTCCTACGCATATCTAAATGCTGAATAACAGATGTGTTATTCTTGTGTTGCTTTTTGTTTTTATCGTGCACAGTGAAAGCTGCGCATGAGGTAACGTTGTTAAGGCTTAAAAATAATACGCAATTTCGATAGTATCGTAAGTCATTCATTTTCTGCAATCAGCAATTATTATTAAATTTGTAAAGTATTTTTTTATTTTTCTGTAGCCTTCAGTTACCAAATCACATGCGCATAATATAAATTACACTTCTATTGCACGTGTTTACGCACAAGAAGCAAACAGACACGTGCGCCGCACAGTGGTTGAGCCCCATACAAAAGTTGTCAATAAATAGAAGGACTCATCGTAAACCAATTAAATTTTGTGTATTATTTGGAATTTGCCTTATTAGAATACACACAAAAATATTTTTAAATCCGCCCTCAATCACGCCTGCCTCCCATACAACACAAATATTTAAAACGCCATATTTTTTTTGTCTTAAACCAATACAAGAACCATTCTGTCAGAAATCTTCAATATATGTCTATTATAAAAAAAGTATTTTCTGCCACGCCCACCTCCCATACGAAATTTTCCACTTCACGTGTTTTTCCGTATTCCAAGTTCAATGAAGCGCTGCATCTAAACTGTCTAAATTAAAGGTTTATAGTATTCAAAAATATTATTTGTTTGCTTTTTATAAAAACAAAAAAAAAATCATCAAAAAAAAAGCTTATCGTTTCGTTTGAATTCCAAAAAAAGGAGTGAACCTCATGCTTTTTGCCACAAATTGGCACTGGTTGTAAATGTGATACTATCAACAGTTAAAAAAGATAATAGCATACTTTTTAGCATTGTGATAATGTGAGCACAGGTCGTGTAGCATAAAAACATGGCTTGCATACACGGAGAAAACTGTTTGCAAAATTAGTATTGTGGTTAAGCAAAACTTGCGCTTGATTCTAAGCCACTTCAACATTATGCAAAATTTTAGCAAAAACTAATCAAAATATGCTTTTCTAATATATAACAACTAAGCAAATATTTCCTTGAATTAAGTAAGCATTTGCTCCTCCCATTTATAATAACTTAGCAAATTTTTGCTGAAATTAAGTAAAAATTTGAATGTAATCAAAATTTTGCTTTTTCCTAAATAATCGAGGAGTGATTGCAATTTAGCAATCTTTTTCTTAAATCACATTGTGATTGAGCAAAGTTTTGCTGATTTGCTTTTAAGCAAAACATTTGCTTGATTCAAGCAAATTAATTTTCTCCGTGTACGTATTCTAATTCTGTTGTTTAGAATCAAAGAATATATATTTCACTTTCAGCTAATTGAAGATGTTTGAAGAACATTTCTTGACAAGGGAATTTGAATGTTTGAATAGTTTTGAAAGCATTTTATTGCGAAATTCATTAAAATGTTTCATAGTAAGCTATAAGATAATGTGAATTAATTTAACTTTATACATATCACATTACTGTTTTACTAATTCAATTTAGTTGTAATTATTTAAAAAAATATTTAATATATATTAACATAGTAAATTAATAGATTGAGAAACACACTATAGAATATTTAAGTACTCTACAAATATAAAGTATTGCAAAAGAAGAATAATAACATTTTTAAAGCATTTATCGTATTTAGTAAGTAAATGCTTTCACTATTTACATTAAAAATTTAACGATTTTAACTCGTAAGAAGTGATCGTTAAACAAAAAATGCCTCAAATAATACTAAAGAAAATGACTATAGCAATAAACCTTGAGACTAAACATATCTATATTTTCTTCTAAACGCATTTACCAAATGTTGTTCAAGGACTCAAAAATTTCTGTCAGTTTTTTTTAATCGCTCAACTTACAGTCTAATAAAAGCATTTCTTTATTTAAAATATCGTCGACATCCATAGATCATTATATTTTATTCTGCAAAAAAATAAATTTACGTTTTTTTGTCATATCAACTTTGCATAAGAAATTTATTGCAAAAATAAAAAAAAATATTTCAAGAATGCAAAAAACTTTTTCAATAATGTTTTGTGTACTTAAAAAAACCAGATTGCAATACGTTTTCTCAATTGTCTGTAATAACTCTTGAAAAATATCAATATTTTACGAAATTTTTTCAACATTTTTACATCAATCGTATATTAAGGCGTCTACACAGAAAACCTATATACATATATTTCTGATAAATATTTTGGAATCATGTGAGTTTGAATATTCTTAAGCAACGCAAAGAAAAAAAATCACAATAAGAGATCATCAGTTTTGGTATTTATTTCCAACTTTTAACCACTGTGCGCCGGCCTTTTGGTTTTGTGTTATTTTTGTTTATGTCTAACAAACCAAAATCACAAGCGTTGTTATTGTTTCTTTCTCCATAGAGTGCAACAATAAAATACCAAAAACGCGTTTTCGAGAAAAAACAAACAAAAAATGAGAGCTCACATGGCCTGCAGACAAATACTTATGAAAAGTGCATACACAAAAAAAAAACTAATTAACGCTAAGAGACGTTGGCAGAGAAGGAGCAGTACTCAGAGTACACTCAAAATACATTCGGATCGAGCGCTTTTGTAACAAACTGACTTAACGCACTCATTGAAAACGGCTCGAAGTGGATCGGATCACGCCGCTCTCGGATATGAGAATGTACTTATAACCGAAAAAATGCTAATGAGCCGAATGCCTATAAGTATTTTACACATATTATTAAGTATGGATAGAGTTCAGAACAGCACGACACTCGGGTATGATTTGAGTATCCGAATTCTGTCGGATACTCATTGCAGTTCTCTGATCTAGAGCTCGTGATTAAAGGCATGTGAAAGCATACATTTTAACACGAAAAAAACCAAAACAAAATTACGCATCAGTTACAATTGATTAAATATAAAAATATTACAAAATTTAAAATCTCAAATAAAATCCGAGTTAACTATTTTCAATATAATGCAGTGCAGCTCCATAATGTTGCATAGTGTTGTTGTTTTTGTTTTGAGAAGACAAAGCCGTACTGCAACCTTGCATTAAGAATGTTATCAGATCTCATGCTCGATGTTGTTCAATGTTGCCACTGAGTTGAAGTGAAAAATTTCATAATTAATAATGAAATATTCTGGCATCATATTTAAGGCATTTTCAAATATGTTCTTGTTCTCTTACATCAGGAACATTGTAACTGCTACTGCTATAATAGTGAATAAAGCGTAACAAATATTAGTTTAGACGTTCTCGTTTGTTTGTATGGACATAAATAGAACGAGGCCAGCAAATTTTAGGCATATCAAAATGTTTAGAGAAACAAATATTCGCTTGTATAAAGTTCAATAATATTGGTAGTAGTGCTGCTGGTTGGCGGTTTTTTGTTTTTTTTTTGTAGGCTTGTTAATGAAAAGTTTTTGCATTTTTGCTACCGAGTAGGTTCAGATTATTACAAGGCCGTCAGGCATTAAGAATTCCAATTACTAAAAATACTAGTTGGTTAAAAAAAACTTGTTTAAAGAAATGCCATTAAGTTGATTAAAAAATATTACTTCTCGACTTCATTTTAAAAATAGTTCTTAGGGTAGAATACTTAAATAATAAATTTAATGCCAGTTACTGGCCGTTTTTCTGAAAAAAATTTCAACTCTTTTATAAATTATATTTATTAATTGTCTCCTGCTTTTATGTAGCTATGTATGTGTGTGTCGTCATACTAGTTTTTGGTACTTAATTATAAATTAAATAAGTACGTTATGAATTGGCAAATTCTGTCCACAAATACACACACACTTACTTATATGCGTATGAAGTTGTGTGTACAAATTATTTATTTATATTTTAAAATTTTAGCCACTCTTTAGTTGTTGGTTTGTTTATTGTTTGAATTTTATTATTTCATTGTTTTAAATATTATTTTATTTGCGTAGCATGCAGCTTTCTGTGTTTTTGTACAATTGTGTGCGTGAATACGACCTCATTTGAGCTCGTATATGAATGCGTTAGTATTTGTTTGCATATAAATGAGCTTTTAAATAACTTTCTCTTTCATTGTATGTATTTCGAACATTTTAAGGATGTAGTAAAAAATAATTAGCGTTTGAATGAAATTTTAAAATTATGTGGCGATGTTATTTTAATAGAATTTAGAAATATGCGAAGTTCTTTTAAATTGTTAAATACAACATTTTCAAATTTTTGTGCACAATTTCTAAATAATTGATGATATGGTGTTTTATATAATTTATATGTTGGTAACATTCTAAAATGGCCTTAAGACAATGGTCGGCAAAATTAAAAATGAGACTATAAGTGGAAGTGAGACAAAACAATTGCGTATCATCCGAAACAATGCTGCTTTGCCACTGGGTTTTTGTCGAGTGAGCGAAAGAGCATAAGAATTCGTGTAACTCTTGGCAAAGCATGTGCTTTATGGGTGCCGACCGCTGCTTTAAGATAACTTTCAATGTGTACACTAGGGGGTATCGAAAAACTCAGATTGTATTCTAAGAGCTCTCAAAAGTTGCATTGGGTGGTCAAGATCTCCCAAAAAAAAAAATTTTAGAAAAAATAAGGATGGCTTCTTCTCCCGCAAGGACAGAAGATTTGTAAGAAAAACTGCATATGTCCTAAAGCAAAAGTAAATATAGACTTTAACTAAAAATATTTTGGCAAACACGATGCAGCTCACGATTTTTACCCACAAGGTCCTGTGTGAAGGATATTCGAATCTAAAGGTACACTCGAGATAGCACAGAACTTTAAATTGCTGTCTAAAATTCGTCACAGGACTGTCTAAATTTTGGTGATTGTAACGTTCCTGCTGTAGAAAAAATAACTTCGTTCGTCAAGTTTAAAGACAAACACCCGCTTTATGTTATCAGAGTAGTGCAAGAAGAAAATATCAGTTCGTGCGACTTAAAGTTCTTGCAACGAAAAAGTGACAGTCAGTCCTTCAACGGATCGTTTACTGACGATATACTACGAATGGTTTTAAAACAGTATCGGGCAGCTTTGCACACCTATACTTTCTCATCTTGAGTATGTATTAATGAGCGCTTTAAAGCTCACACTGAAAGCAAAGTAGTGCTAAAGCGCTTTTTGCAGATATCTTTCTAGGCATTATGGAAATTTTTTTTTGCTCGGATTGTATTGCGATGTCAAAAGGAAACAGATCGACAGACGGATAATGTGAAATACAGATAAGCAGACGGAAAGGTAAAAAGGCCTGATAATAGTAAAAACCAAATATGTTTTTTTATTGTGCTTATGTTGCTTATTGTGTTTTGCCAAGGCCAAACTGACAGCGTAAGATGCTTATATTATACGTATTTGGAACTGATGACTATATTATGATATGTGGACATGCCGCTTTTAAATAATTAAATAATTTCTCCATAGCATGCCCCACAATTACCTTATATTGGCCATGCAAATTATCGTAATGCCTTGTTATGCATAATTTTTTAATTTGACCTCTTTGTTGCCGCGCCATGCCGTTATTTTCTAAAAATAAAAAAATTTTTCATACATACTTCCAAAAATTTTGCATACATACAATTTTATACAGTGTAATATTACGTTACCTCTATGTCGATGAGCAATAACAGCTTAAGTCTTATTTTAAAGTTTCCAGAAATCTTGTTTCAAAGTTTTCAATCGCCATATAAGTTATATGAAAGGTTCTTTTGTTTTTGCGTCATATCTTTGGCTAAGGTCATGCTAGAAGTTCTAGATTTTGTGTGTTCATAATGATATATACGTGGAACACAACTATATCAATAACTCAGTTCTGTCTTAAATCGACTTAAGCTATTATTGCTTATCGACACAGATATAATATAATATATTCAAGGAACACGCAAGCGCAGATATTATCTGCTTGACATTCGCTTGAACACTGAAGCTTTGATCGTTCTGTAGGTGAGATAAATACATATTTTACTGCACAAACACAATCTCAAGTGTGCAAAGCTGCCCGACACTGTTTTAAAAGAAGACATTGTGTGCATTCGTCATCTACTTATCATCTACCAGAAACTTTTGGGACTTGTCTAAAATACATCTTCAAGATTGTAGCAACATAAACATACGATAAAAAATAATAAAATTTCGCTTCTACCCTCACTTTTATACCCTCATTTATAAATAGTCTATCTATATAATATAATACTTAAGTATAATTAACTGCTCCTACATTAACCCTTTGAGAACCATAAGCTTTTGGGTAATTTTCTTTTGAAATCATGGCATTAACAAAGTTAATTGAGATCCAACTAAGGCAAAAATACACAAAAAAAGAAAACAGTATTTTTCATTATGTAGTTTTTTAGTGGGACATATATGTCCCTATGGTCCTTATGGGAGCCAAAAAATCTTGTTTATTTTATATTGGTTGTTAGAGTTTTTTTTAAAGATATTTAAATTTTTCTTGTAAAATTGTACTTATAATAATTAATTATATCTGATTATGATAGTCTGCAAAACAACTACGATTATTTGTGCAACAAAGATGCACCTTACATGCATTGCTATAGTTGTTGGTGCGATTTTCAACCTGTTTTTTAGAGCAATTGACACATGTCTTTCTTATGTCGCCTTTGAGCATAGAATGTGATATATTCAACCTGTTGTCAGCAGCAGTTTTTGATTTCTGAAATGTTCAATTTCCTCCCGTTCGCATAGAATAGTCACCGATCAAATTTTTTGCAACCAATCGTCTGTAGTCAAGAGAGCTCAGCTGCGACCCTTCCACAAGATTTTTGGCTTTACATTCGATACAAATTACGAAAGCATTGTTCACGGTTATATCGAAAAAATCAAAAACAACCGAAGATTGCACGGCCGTAGCCAGGGGGGTGCTGGGGGCAGCTGAGCACCCCCAAAAGTTTTCTGAGCTCCCCCAAAAACTATGCTACTTTTCAAAACTTTAACAGAAATGTTTTCAGAATTCAATTTAAGAAAATAAGCTCCCAACAGAAAAGATTGAAGTAAAATTTAGTAAAATTTGTGTTGTTTACACGCAAGGCTGATTACTAACGGCTAACGCAATTAGAAAACTAATACTAGTGACTATTTTTGCATTACGGGATATAATAAATGGTCTAAGCCTCGTGCAACAGAAAAAGCTTTGAAGAAACATGACTTAAGCTGCATACATCTTTCTGCTATGGTTGCGTGGAAAGAACATTCTTTAAGTATTGAAAATAATCTAGAAATTTCCAGCCTTCTTAATAACACTGTCTTTGAAAAGTGACAATATTATGTCAAAGGGATTCTTTCTACAATTTTTTTCTGGCTAAGAATACGCTGCCTTTTCGAGGAAATGGGTTATTTGACGAAGAAAATTAAGAGTCAAGACTGTTTCATTACATGTTTAAAGTTTAAAGACATGACCGAAGAACACAATTCGGCGAATGGGCTGAAGCACAAATTGATATTGATTTTTAATTTCCGTGGAAAATTTTGTTTTCCGATGAAGCCCATTTTTGGTGGAATGGGTACGTTAATAAACAGAATTGTCGTATTTGGAGTGAGGAGAATCCACAAGCTTTTGTCGAAACACCATTACATCCACAGAAAATTACTGTTTGGTGCGCTTTATGGGCTGGCGGAGTCATGGGCCCATATGTCTTCAAAAACGATGATGGTCAGAATGTTACTGTCAATGGTGAAAGGTATAGAAACATGATTCGAAGTTTTTTCGTACCTCAATTAGCTGGCATTAATCTTGCTGATATGTGGTTCCAACAGGAAGGAGCCACATGCCGCACAGCGGGCGCTACAATTTATTTGCTCAAGGAAACTTTTGACGAAAAATAATTTCACGAAATGGCCCAATTAATTGGCCCCTATGATCGTGTGATTTAAACCCCTTTGGATTATTTTCTTTAGGGTTATGTAAAGTCACTTGTATACGTCGATAAACCACAAACAATTGAACACCTAGAAATCAACATTCGAAGAGATATCGACAAGATACGGCCGCAAATGCTGCGAAAAGTTATTGAAAATTGGTGTTCCAGATTGCGCCTTGTGGCGGCCAGCCGTGGGGACCACATGGGCGAAATCATATTAAAACATTAATATCATAAAATTTTCTATCCAATAAAGTCCGTTTCATTGATATTAAAAATATATTAAAAAACACCCTTTATTTAAAGCAGCATGAATTATATACAAGGTGCCGTAGAGATAGATTTAACTACCTCAAGTGGTGACTTTTCTTGATTAGGCGAGTAAAAATATGCAAGTATGAGGTTCATTCCCTCCCCCTTTGAGAGCTAGAGAGGAAAAACTTAAAAATATATGTCATTACATTTTACACCATATTACATTATATTTCTTAGCCGATTTCCAAAGTTTATATTTTGTTAAGAAGACAATCAAATTTACATTAAGTTGTTTTTAAAACGTTTTGCATAAAGTCACAATTAAGAAAGTTATGAGCAACTAAATTCTAAAAAATTTTTTTAATTCTGTTTTTATAATAAATATTTCGACTATTAAATAAATTTTTTGATAATTTTTATGATATAATTTTTGTTTATGATAGAGTTTTCTATTGACTTCGTTTCTGATCTTGTCACAGTACTTGAGTACTTAATGTAAACATAACTACTTTTTCATTTTAAATTACCACACGTAAAACAATTAGCTTTTAGTGTGGTACGATTAGAAAAAGTTTTTGTATCATTGGTTTGAAGGTCATGTTGTCTCTTTCTCAAGATGCTATTGACTTTGGAGATCGGTTAAGAGATAAATAAAATATAGAGTAAGACGTTACGATGCATATTATCAAGTTGTTTTCAATAATACAGGTGTCCCTGTTTATTTTCACATCACTGTATCTCTATCCAAATTTTTGACCTTTTTTTCATTGCCAAACATACTAGAATACATATATGCAAGAATTTTCAAACCTTTATTACTGCAATTTGGTAATTGCATACCTTTGTGGTAAGTAGCGTTCTTGGCTTAGATGTCTTTCAATAGAAAAAATTCGTTTTTATAAGAACATGCAAGTTGCTTAAAATTTCCAAGAAATTGACACCATACAAACTTTCTTACCTGAAATACACAAAAAGGTTTAAGTTCTTATTTTGTTTTTTGGTGAAATAGAAAAAAACTCTATCAAAAATTAAAGTGTTGGCTTTCAAAGTAAATAACTCGGTCGTTCTACAAAGGATTGCATTAATTTTTTTGTTTGAAATTTTTATTAATTGTCCGTCAAATCTTGTTTCAATCCTTTTCATTTTCTTTTCCCTTCTAATTTTTATAATTTTCCAAAAAAAAAGTTAACGAATTTCTTTATTTCGCAAAAAATGTTGGTAGAAATATTTGTTGTTGAAAAATATTCAAAACCAAAAATGACTTTTTAATGTTCTTTCATATGGCATGCATAAATGTTATAATAATAATAATAATAATAAACTTTCCATTTCAGCCCTTGGAAGGACTTTGACCTAGCTCGTATTTATCAATTGTGTTGTGCGTGCAGAGATGTGACGACCGAACAAAAAAATTAATTTAATTGAAAAACCTTTCTGTCTGAGCTGGAATTGAACCCGGGCTACCGCGGTTCTTTAGCTTAGGGGCCACGCACTCTACCCACTAGGCTACGGTCGCCACTCATGCATAAATGTAGGTTTGATTTAAAGTTTCTATCGTAAAAATTTATAAACGTTTTATACGATCGAAAAATCAAGCCTAAAGGCTTGATTACCCAAGCGTAACGTGAGGTGGCGCAGCGGGATGTAGCGTAGTGCGGCGTTGCCTCGAGGTTAAGCGATTACCGAAATCGTAGCCCAACGTAGTTCAGGCGCCGTAGTGCAGGGCACTTATTTTATTTTAGTAGGCTTATTAACTTCTCCTCTTTAATAAAAGACTGCATCCTTTCTTATATAGTATTAAAATTTACAATTTTGTGAAAATATACAAAATTTTTCGCCTGTCACACAGCTGTCGAACTGTCAAAAATCGTAACGTTGCGTAGAAATCTATTTTCTACTGACTTATACGCTGCGTCACGCCACGTTACGATTTCGGTTACGACTTGTACACATTTATCATTCAACAGATTTTAGCTTGACAGTTCGCAACCTTGTGCTACGTTACCTTACGCTTGGGTAATCAAGCCTTAACTATCATCAAAATTTAAGATTTTTTTTTGTTTATTTTTATTTTTTTTGTTTGCATAAAAAGTAATGGTGTTGTGAAAGAATCATGACGATTTCTCAATTAGATTCTGAGTTATACTCTCAAATATCCTTTTAAACACCGGCACAGCAACAACAGTGCCACCAACCAGGTCAAACTTAAAAACAAAACCATCTACAGACCCAGCCGCACACACACCAAATTTCATCAAAATTGGCCCAGCCGTTAAGGAGGAGTTTAGTGACAAAGCCATGTACAGAAGAATTTTATATATAAAGATATAAAACTTCCTGATTCACAGTGATCAGTGATATATTTCATAACATTTTGCGCTTTAATTGCAACTTTAATGTTCGGTCAACATTGCGTATGGGTAACATTTACTAGCATATAAAAGCAAATAAAAATATTCTCACTCAACAAATTGGATTTTTTTTTTATTAAATAATAAAAGTCTGCACATAAGCGAATTTCACTATAATTCGCATTACACACCAGCAGTAAATTGCTTTCCAGCAGTGATAGATGGCAGCAAAACATGTACTTGTATAGTTGTTGCAACGCAGGTTTGAGTAAGTTTTTAACTTATTAGCAGCAAAATGTGGCAAAAGTCAAAAGCATGCACTGAAAGCACGTACTGAAAATGAAATAACTATATAAAAAATTTTTTAAACTTAAGTTAATTAATACATTTCATGACAGCCAAGCGCAATATTTCAAAAATGTAGCAATTGAAAAGATTGCAAAAAAAAAGACAGCCAAAGCAGAAAACTTATTTCTATAAAAACTGATGAAAATTCATTGAAAGTTTTGGTTGCTTTGACAAATTTGCAGAAAGTGCAGCATAACAGCCGGATGCTGACTTCCATTAGCAAATAAAATAAATAGCGTGATTCGAAAAACTGAAGAACTAAATAAATGCTGGAAAAAAAATTGTAAATTAACATTCTTTTTCAATTTTTATAATTAATTCCAAGCAAATGCAATGACTTCTGCAAAAATGCAAAAATATGTTTTTTTTGTTTCAATACAAATTTGATCAAATACAAAACTATTGTAAATTCAATTTCTTCAACTCATTACAAATGCAGCATATCCTTGAAGTGTCACAGTGCTGTCCTGCGGTTTTTATGCTTGCACTTGTGTCTCTTCTCATACATACATAGTTTTGTAATAATAGCGGCGGCAAAAGCTTCAGCAGCGGCTCCACACTTGCACACAAAAGTGACAAAATTTGATAGTTTTAATGTTGTGCGTGCGACAGCTCAATGTCAGAGCCGTGCAAGTGTCAATGCGGCAATGTTCTATTTTACTTCTCTCCGCACCCCCTTTTTCATATAAAAGTGATCTGCTACAATACATTGAAATATGTGCAATGTCCTTGAGTACGCGAGCGTGCATGTTTGGCACTGAAAATTTGTGTCTAACGGCTCAAAATCACTTGGGTACAATTTTAATGAACACCGCATTGTTTATTGCTGCATTGAATCATCATTGAATTGCACTACAAACTGACCTCTGGCTGATATTGAGTAACACACACCCACACACGCACAAGTACCTCTTGTACCAAGTGAGAGTGTGTTTTGCGGCGTATGAGTGATATTTATTTCGTTATCGTCATGCGGAAAATGGATCAGTTCAGTTTATGTGAAGCGATTCAAATTGGAAAATCTTTTGAAATTCTACTACATTGGTTAAGCACTTGATTGGCATCCAATTTTACAGCGGAACGAGTTGCATTTCAGCATAAATACACTCATTTATACATGAGAGCATAACGGCATCGACAACAACATGACGTATGAGTGACATAACTGCTCATAAAGTTGCTGGTGTCCGTTCAATGGCGGCAGCATACCGCAGTGCGTATGAGAATAATTTTTCATGATGCTTGTTTAAATTGTGTTTAGTGGCGGGATAAACATGAACAGCCCTGGTATTTTGTAACAATACGCTTTGCTGCACAATATTTGATATATCTTGACTATTGAATGAATGCACTTAAATTGTGCATCGATTACCATATTGATTACTTTGGACGTTGCTTTATATTTGTGTCTATTAAAAAAGTAATATAAAATTACCATGTTAAGAAATGCAATTGCCTCTCTGAAGCGTCTGAGAACCTTGATATTTCTGCTTTAAATTTTTAACTATCGTTTATTTACTAGACGACTTCGAAGAGTCAATTAAAGTGGACTGCAACTTCATTTGATTCAGTTATTAGTAAATTTTGATCCCTGGAATTATTGTTTTTTGTAATCTACGTTAAATTCGGAGAAAAAAACCTTTGGGGAGCATATGGATATGATGAATTTATTTTCTCCAAAATTGCATTTAAAGAATTTGATTTGATATTGAAGTGCACTGTGGCGTATGAGTGATATTAAATTTAATAATATTTTTCCTATTTTAAACTTTAATGTAGATGAAAATAGCTTTAGATTGTACTTATTCATCCTTTTTAATTAACTGTTAAGCACTAAATGAAATGTTACTATAGTCAGTAAGATTTATAATCAGTAGAATGAATAAATAAATAAATAAAACAAAGTGTTCAAAAAGGTTAAGAATAGTAAAGGGTGTTTTTTAGCTGCATGAGAAGTTTCGATGGTTGTTGTCTACGATTTGTTAGTTGAGAATGTTAAACTGTGTTGAAATTCCTTTTCAGTAAGGTTTGGCAAATCATTATGAATCATTTAAAGCCAGAACAACGCTTCCAAATTGTGGAATTTTACTTTGAAAAAAAGAAATCTGTTCGCAGAAAATCATAGAACACTTTTAACGAGGAATTGTGTTTAGTGATGAAGTTCATTTCTGGTTAAATGTCTTCTTCAATAAGCAAAACTGCCATATATAGAGCGAAGATAATGCTCCAGCCATTAAATAATCACCGTTACATCCATTAAAATTGACTGTTTGGTGCGGTTTACACGTTGGCGGCATCATTCTTTATTTATAAGTGTTTTAGATTTTATTGCCTAAAATATTTTAAAAATGTTCTAGATTCTATTTTCTTAAAAAATTTTATAAAATACTAAGGCGATGAGGTGAGCAATGCGGCGGTGATTGAGGTTGTTGAAGTTCGACTGTCGTTCGAAAGTGGGTGAGGTGGTTGACGGAAACTCTGAGGAATCGTCGTTGTGGTCCTTATGTCCTAACCATGTGCTCCCCGGCTAGAGTATGTCCCTTGCGATCTGACGATGCGCCTATAAACTATGTGGTCCCTTGCGATCTGACGATGCGCCTAAAAGCTATGGGGTCCATTACGATCTGACGATGCGCCTAAAAGCTATGTGGTCGTCTATATGCTATGTGGTCGTCTATATGCTATGTGGTCTCTTGCGATCTAACGATACGCCTATGAGATATGTGGTCCCTTGCGATCTGACGATGCGCCTAAAAGCTATGTGGTCGTCTATATGCTATGTGGTCCCTTGCGATCTAACGATGCGCCTAAAAGCTATGTGGTCCCTTGCGATCTGACGATGCGCCTAAAAGCTATGTGGTCGTCTATATGCTATGTTGTTCCTTGTGATCTGATGATGCGCCTTAAAGCTATGTGGTCCCTTGCGATCTGACGATGTGCCTAAAAGCTATGTGGTCCGTCTATATGATATGTTATCCCTTGCGATCTAACGATGCGCCTATAAGCTATGTGGTCCCTTGCGATCTGACGATGCGCCTATAAGCTATGTGGTCCCTTGCAATCTGACGATGCGCCTATAAGCTATGTTCGTGTCCTTTGTCTCACCTGTTATCCTTGTCACCTTTTCTTCAGAATGTTTTTACCGCAAATTCCTTCAGCAGCTTTTGTTTCCAGATTTCTTTACCAAGTCCTATATTATTCCTCTTCGCTTTGATGCCTCGTCAGCAACTGCTTAGTCAGATCGACTCTTCCCTTCGATAGTTCGTCAGCCAGTGTTTTATATGCCCAACCGCTTGCTTTGATTGTCTGCCAGCAACTGTTCAATAAGCCCAACCGCTCGCTTCAATTGTCTGCCAGGAACTCACTGTCTCCTCATCATTTAATTTCATTGCATACCTCTGCTGGTTGATCGTAGCAGCATCGCTATTAGCTAGTTATACTCATATTTTCCTTAACATGTTGACACCGCTCATTAGTGTTACCATACACTGCTACTCATGCTCTCGTCGACATGTTGATACCGCTCAGTAGTTTTCGAAAACATACGCATCGTGTTGCTGGGTCACCCTGGTCTCCCATCGAAGTACTCGCGGTCCTGTTGGCTCTTAATCAAATGTTGCTTATTGCTGGTGGCTTCCAGAGAACTGCAACAAGTAAATTGAAAATCAAGCTACTTGAAAAATATCAAACTTTGATACAATTCGCCTTACAATTCGCGACTGGCTTCTGAAAAACGAATAATATGTCTGACGTGATTCTATTTTGTTTCTAACCCACATGAGTTGGTGGAAAAAGTCAAGTTTTCTGCTTTTCAACTCTGGTTTCGACTCTATGCGACTGCACTGCCGTTGGAAGCGACTAACGATCGTTTGTTTCGTTGCGGAGTTCGTGTAAATTTTTTCTGTTGTTATTGCCATAATATTAGCTGGCAACCCTGTTTCAAAATTTTATAATTTGGAAATTATGGCAACGGATTCAGATTCAGCGATCCATTTTTGGTGTACCATTTTTTTGCCAGTCCTGAATTCATAAAAATACAAAAAATCAAGGTGGCAACTCTCTTGAATTTTAAAATTCTGACCTTAGATTCGAAATCAGCGAACCCTTAACACTGATAAATGATGTTTAAAACTCTTAAAAATACATATAATTAGGTGGCAATACTGTCGTAAAAATTTAGGTGGCAACCCTAACCTCCATCTAAAATTTTAAAACTGTGACATTATATTCGAAATCAAATCCGTTGTCAAAATTTCAAAACTACAAGAATTCAAGCTCATTGAATTTTTTGGATACTTGCTTTAATTGGATACTTGCCTTCAATTTTAAGCTTTTCAAGCTTTTCAAGCTTTTTGCCGAAGTCATCAAGCTTTCCTTTACTTGAAACTTCGTGCCGTTCGCTTATAAGCTAGCATACTTGCAAGTCGCAAGCTGTCGTGGGATTTGACAGTGAAAATTTATATTACAACTATTTATATATTTATTATTTATTATATTAAATTACAAGCTATACTTGATTCAAAATTATTAAGCTCAAGCTAGCTTGAACTTGTATTTTAAGCAAGTACTTGAAATAGAGTTTCTGGTGGCTTCTCTGTTTCGCTGTTAGTCATTCGTACTCATGTTTACGGTAACATGTTGACACCGCTCAGTAGTGTTGCTCCGCTCTGATTCTAATGCTCTCGTCGACATGATAATACTGCTCAGTGGCTTTCGGAAACATACGCATCGTGTTGCTGGGTCACCCTGGTCTCCCATCGAAGTACTCGCGGTCCCGTTGGCGCTTAATCTAATGTTGCTAATTGTTGGTACTCATGTTGCTCTTGGTCTTTAGCTTTGTGTATGCTGTTCTTGTTGTTGCTTAATTTTGTCGCATTGATCGTTGCTCACACCACATACAGTATCGGACAAAACATTTGCAACTGTGAAACATTTCTTAAAAAATCATAAAAAATCCAAATATTTTTGAAAAATAATGTTTATTTGATTTGAAAAGTAACAAACATGTTTTAATACTTTGTTAAACTGAGGTAATTAACATGAAATATTCTTCTTTAAAAAATAAAAACTTTACTTCACATCAAATCTATAGATGGACTAGACAAAACATTTGCAACTAATTAACATTTGAGCAAAAATATTAATTTCAATTAATATTTAGTAGCGAATCCATTATTTGCTATAACTTCCCTGCAGCGACGTGGCATTGAGCTTATTAAGTTGTGAATAATATCGATCGGAATTTCATTCCAGGCCGTTTGAATCCGTTGAAAAAAATCTATCGAATTTTTCACATTTTCATGGTTTATTCTGCGTTTTACTATCTCCCAAAGGTTCTCAATGGGGTTAAGGTCTGGGGATTGCGCGGGCCACTCCAAAACATTAATCTTATTGTCGCTAAACCAAGTTTTTATAAGCTTAGACGTGTGTTTGGGATCATTGTCTTGCTGGAACGTCCAGCGCAATGGCATTTCCCATTCAGCAAATGGCATCATCACGGTCTCTAATATACTTTTGTATACATGCTGATCCATAATGCCGTCAATGCGGTAAATAGGGCCTACTCCTGCATCCGAAAAACATCCCCAGACCATAACATGCCCACCACCATGCTTGACAGTTTTGACGCAGTACGATACTTGAAGTCGTTTTCCTCTGGGTCGCCTAACCCTGGTCATACCATCACTGCCAATCAAATTGAATTTCGATTCATCCGAAAAGAGGACCGATTTCCATTGTTCAACTGACCAATTAAGGTGTCTTTTTGCAAATTGAACACGTTTGCTTTGGTTCCGCTTTGAAATCAAAGGTTTTCTGGCTGGGCGACAAGAAGGTAAGCCAGCATCAACCAAGCGACGACACACAGTTCTTGAAGAAATTGGCAACTGGTACTCTTCGACAAGTTGTGGAGCAGATGCAAAAGGTTTTTTCTTCACATGTCTCACTAGCAAGTTGTCAACTAACTCTTCGTGTCGTTTTACGTGGGCGACCTCCATGGTGCTCCACATCAATTTTTTTAGTTTTACGATACCGAGATATAATTCGCGAAATTGACGACTTATGCACTTTATACTTTTCTGAAATGTCTTTTTGGGAAAGTCCGCTATTAAAGTCATTAATTATATTCGTACGGAGTGCTTTTCCGAATTTGTTTGGACTCATTTTTTCGAAATAGTTCTTTTTTTTTATTATGTGGCTGCACAACCTTTCTTGCAAAATTGTTTTACAACTAACCTGAAAACTTCACCAACTTAGTTAGAACTTGGAATGTTCTGCATAATTATCTGTTGGAGTAACGGATTTTTGTTGTTGCATATGAGTTGCAAATGTTTTGTCTCACTCAGAATTTTATGAGATTAGAATTTTAAGAGAAGATCTTGCAATTTAAGAGAGGAACATGAAATATATATATACGCTTGATGGTTTAATTACAAACAAAAATTACATGCAAAAAATAATAGTACACTGTAAAATATTTTATATTTTTATCGAAATCCTTATTTTCGTAACGAGTTGCAAATATTTTGTCCGATACTGTATATATAAATAATGGTTAACTATTTATGTTGGCACAGGGTGCTTTGCTCAAAACATATATACAGTTATTATAGTTATTTTAAATTGTTTCTGACTAATTTCCATTTGTAGTAAATAATAACTAAGTATTAGTTAAGTAATTAATTAATATAATATAAAAGAAAAGTATCTACAGATCAAGTACTTCATGTTTAAGATAAAAAAAAAAAGAAATAGTTTGCTTATTATAACTCATGTGCTACACACTTGTTGATGATGATTATGCTTGTGTTGTTGTTTCTACATGTGCGGCAAAACTGGGGAAATGTTTTGTTTTGTCACACAACAAAAATAAAAAAATATTGTTTAATATTAGGAAATTTTTGTTTTCGTATTTTAAAAGTTGAAAACTTGAGAGCTCAGTAGTTTAGTTTGCGATCTCAATTAATGCGATTTCATTAAAGGATAAAGGCCTCACATTATTTAATTTATTAAACTATTAAGAATATTTGCTTTAGCAAAAAGTACTGAAATGTATAACATGAAAACTAAACTAAATTTTTTTTTAAATATTTCGGATGTGACACGAGAATGATTTTTACACTTTCTTTAAAATATATAGATTTTCTGATGTATACAAGCGTGTGTCAACAGGTGTAGTGTGCGTATCATGTTTACAAAATTAGTACCAGTAATCGTGGTAAATAGCATTATATAGGTTACGTTTTGAGTATGTTCATTCTTGATTCCTTTATGCCTTTTTTCCCCCCTAAAACAAATCCTGCGGACGCCCATGTTGGTGGGTAAATTTTTCTCACTTTTGATTGTTTTGGGCTACTTTTATTGATATCTTTGAGATATTTAGATGATATTTGGGTTGGTTCTTAAAATGATCTAGTGCGAAGAAAGTGTGAAAAAGCTGTAGTAGCTGAACTCTATTGTAAACTCTATGATTGCATAAAAAGTTTTTTGCACTTCAGTATTAAAAACAGCAACTTCTCTTCTTAATTTATTACAATAATTGCATTGTTGAAATAACAAGCCTCTTATTTAGTTTGTTTTAATTAAACAATTGTTAACATGGTTTTAGTTATTTTACATACTTTAATTGCTACATTAACAACTTCTACTCTTGTAACTACATTATAAATTGTTGGTATTATTAACAACTTGATTGCTGTAAAATTAAATAACTTATTTTGTTAAGCCCAAAACAAATGTAAAAAATACATTAAATTAATTCTAAATATTTTGCATTTACGATTTTTTTCTGGGTGGATGAATTAGATATACAGTTGCGGTCAAAATAATAGCAGTGCTTTTATATTTAGACATATCTGGATAAATAATACTAGTCTACAAAAGTTCGGATCCGGTAAGCCCATTATAATTCCTATATATATTTTCAACACTGGCTCCGAATCTGTACTCAGTTTTCTTCTATATTGTAAAATGTTCAAGATACAGGGTGTTTTACGCTTTTGCCAAGTTTTTAGTATTATTGATCTAGAATCTAACTACTAATCATAAAATAAAAAATAATATTTTCTATTTTAGAAAAAATATCAACTTTTTCATCAATATATCAAATACTTTCGTGTCATGTGCTGTGGCGGAGTTAAAATTTTCAGATTATTCAACGAAATATTAACAAATTTTGTATCTTTTATTTTAGCGGAGCTGTTAGCATCCAAAGTTAGAGTTTAGAAAAAAACCTGTGATGAAGTGTATTTTTACATGAAAAACAGACATTTTAAATTTGGACGATTACAGCTCCGCTAAAATAAAAGATACAAAATTTGCTGATATTTTGTTGGATAATCTCAACATTTTTGCTCCGCTACCGCACATGACACGATAGTGGTTGCTATATTGATTGATAAGTTGATATTTTTTCTAAAATACAAAATACTATTTTTTATTTTATGGTGAGAAGTTTAGATTCTAGATCAATAATACTAAACACGTGCCAAAAACGAAAACACCCCGTATCTGGACATTTTTACAATATAGAAGGAAACTGAGTACAGATTTCGAAAGCAGCTTTGAAAGTACTTGTAGGAGCGATAATGGGTTTACCGGATCCGAAATAAGTAGACAAGTATTATTTATACAAACATATCTCAATATAAGAGTACTGCTATTATTTTGACCACAGCTGTAATTCAAGTTTTCCATCAGCTTAAAAAAGAAAAAATCATATGGAAAAACTTCGTTTGTATAGCTTTTTACAACCTTTTTTGATGAAGAGTAGTTGAATAAAACAGTTTTTCATAACATTAAATATCTATCTCATAAAACAGCCAGTCTAATAAATGCCCTAACATCATTCGAATTGGTTTTTGTACAAATTGCAATTTTATAAATTTTTTATTTAATATAATCTAGTCATTCATTCATCCATGACAAACAAGCAATGACTTGAGTGTTTTGTCGTTCTTATTTATTTGATACGTCAAGTAAGTAAATAAAAAAAAATAACTTTCAACAGTGGAAAAATATTATTTTTCTTTACACCAAAAACTCCCAACATTGACACAATACAGAAAGATGTGCCTTTATTGTTAGGTTTTAATATTAATTTTTGCACTTAAAATGCAATTTAAACTGAAATTTTGGGCAAATATTTCAAATGACATTGCAAAAGTGGCACCATTTTTCAATGAAGAAAACCAACCAAACACTGCTGACATCCTTGCCAACCTCCACTTCACCGTCTACCGGCAATATAACAACACGCTTTAACCAAAACTTAAACAAGCATTCATTGCTGCTCATTCTTTGCCATGACAATTTATTTTATTTCTGCTCTTTTCTAAATAAATTTGAAATATTTTTGAAAATTCTTTGAAGTGCACTAGCAGCAGCAACAGCAGCGGCACCAAAATGACAGCAACACATTTGTTGTTATAACTGCCGCTGCTGCTGCTACTCATGTTGCTGTTGTTGTTGTTGCAGCAATATTAACAAAGAAATGCCGCATCCTGTGATTCCCAACAGGAAGCAACTAATGTGTGCTACATTCAAAGTTGTTAAATGAGTCAAAGCGGAGCAGCAAACAAAAATATAGAATATAAAAAAATCCAGCTAGTGAGGCTGTGTTACGGGGTAGACTGAGAGCGAGTGCAAGAGTGAGAGAGAGAAAGGGCAATACAAAGCATTCACGTTTGTGAAAGAAGAAAAATTACATTTTATTTCTCAGCCATAGAATTTTTCAATTTCATTTCGTGACTCAACGTGAAAAGTGTTAAGAAGAAACATTACGCTGTCAGTGAGTGTAGCTGTTGCAGTGAGTGTGTGTGTGAGAGAAAGCTTGAGTGTGTGTGTGTATTGCTGTGTGCAAATATTTTTAACATTTTCATTTCCGTTTCATGTTACATTGTTATGTCGCGCAAATTACAGTTGTTGTTACTGCTGCTGTTGCTGCTGCTACTGCTACTGTTGTTGTTCTTGTGATTTGTTATTCGCATTTGTTGAGTGCAATTTAAATTTTTTGAATGCAGTGTTTGCGAAACTTTTTTATAAAGATGTTTGTTTTTATAAGATTAATTTAATTGAGCTATGTTTTCGATATTTTTATACTTGATTCGTCAGACTATGTTTGCTGTTTCGATGTTTTAATGTTTAATATCCAAACAATGCTTTTGTTTAAATCTATTATAAATGTTAACACGATATTTTCGTAAACTAGATTTTTGTATTTCTTATGCATCAGTTTCAATAGTTTTTTCATTTATCACATGTTAGATGATTTATAAATACTAGAAATCGCCAGTGACCTTTCGACCTACATTGCTTTAGCGGAGCTGTAATCGTCCAAAGTTAGAATTTGAAAAAAAAACTGTTGTGTAAACCGGTATTTTGAATATTTCTATGTGTTTGCTGTAATTTTTTGATTTCAAAACAAAATTTGAAGCTCAAAAATAATAAATTTTGACAAAAATTGTCAACTGCTTTTCAGTTATTGACAATTTCATTTAAAAATTTTGCTTTTCGAGCTTCAAATTTTGTTTTGAGAACAACAAACATATAGAAATGTAAAAAATACTGGCTAACAATTGTTTATTTGCCAAAATAGGGCTAAAAGTGTATTTTACATGAAAAACAGACATTTTCAATTTGGACGATTACAGCTCCGCTAAAATAAAAGATACAAAATTTGTTGATATTTCGTTGGATAATCTCAAAATTTTTGCTCCGCTACCGCACTTGACACGATAGTGGTTGATATATTGATTGAAAAGCTAATATTTTTTCTAAAATACAAAATAATATTTTTTATTTTATGGTGAGTAGTTAAGAGTCTAGATCAATAAAACTAATCACGTGCTAAAAACGTAGAACACCCTGTATATTCAAAATGTTATTTTGAATATATTTATTTATATATTTATTTATTTTATTGACATACTAATGCAACAAGACATAGATCTTATAATTAAAGCACTAGCCTCTAATTTCATCAGTACTTGTGATTACAGGGTTAATTATACAAGTAACTATTAAAAAACTTAATAATAAAGCTAATATAAAACAGTAATGTTTGAATTTAAATTCGAATGAAAATATTGCTACATAGATTAAATTACAATTCTGCTTGTGTAATAACTGAAAATTTACAATTATTGCAATGAGGAGAAAAAAATATTCAATCGAAATTTAAATTGCACAGCATTGGTAATTGTTCTTAGATCAGTTGGTAGAGCGTTCCAAAGACGGATTGAATACACAAAAAATTGTCTTTCCGATGCCAGACAAGAATGACGCATTTGTATAATGGCGTTTGATCTTCATGATCTTGCAAACCCAAGTCTGTTGTACAGATAAACCGGCTCCTTAGTATAAACCATCTTGTGCAGTAAAATTAGTGAACGAAATTTCAGTAAATTGTCGAGAGTCATATTGTATAAACGTTTTGCATGCACGGAGACATGATCTCTACATTTTAAACCATAAACATAACGAGCAATGTTGTTGAAGAGAACATTTAGTTTGTGTTTAAATAAACTGTCACAGTTAGCAAAACTGAGTACAGATTTGAAACCAGCGTTGAAAGTACATATAGCAATGAGCTAAGCGGATACGAAATTTGTAGACTAGTATTATTTATCCAAACATATCTGAATACAAGAAAACTGCTATTATTTTGCTCGCAGCTGTCGATAAGGAAATGACTTAAAACATAGATTTGTGTACATAATTTTGGAGTGGTTTGAAATATTTGAACAATTTTTTTACAGAAATAATTTTTTAAGCTGTAGAATTTTGTAAAAAATATAAAAATAACGTTTTGAAAAAATTAATTTTCATCAAAAAAATCCTCATGATTTTCGATGATAGAAACGGTTTATGAAATTATGTGTCAAAATGCAGATAAATGATATGCCATATAGAAGAGTGTGGGAAAAAGAAAATTAAAAAAAAAATTTACGACAAAAACAACTTTTGGTCTACTTTTTAAGCAAAAATTAAATATTTAAGAGATTGTTTGAAAACAATATAAAAAAATTGAATGGAGGTAGCTGTAAATATTTTCTTATATCTTCGGAGCCATTTAATTGAACTTTTAAACAAAGCAGATTTGATGAAAATCGATTCGAAAAGGGCTGAGATATTTGCTTGTAAGCTCAAAACTTGAAACTTCAATCGATCTTTCTCATTCTGAGGTGATGACTTTGCTTCAAGGAAATGCATTGTACTGAGAAAATCTACAGTTTTTGAGATATCGCAATAATTTTGATGTCATAATAATTTTGATGTGAAAAATATTACCAAAAAAAGCTTTCGTATAACGTTATTTTTCTCAATCAATGACTTTTCATACAAAAATACGTTGTACTGGAAAATCAAGAGTTTTCGAGATATCGTCATAATTTTGATTTCAAAATAACGAATATTTTACAAAATTTACTGTTTGTATGAAGTTTCACAATCCCAATGTAAATTCGCACATGTTACATAAAAAAATGCTTATTGTAGGGTATCCGTAAGAAAAAAATGTCTGTATTGTTTTTATGTTGATTAAGATATTATTAAATGTAAAAATGACCATATATAAGTAATTAACCCATTGCGTCTCCAACCTAATTTTTACATTGTTGAACAAATAATTTTTCCAGCTTTAAGAAAAGTACTATATCAAATTTTTGAATGGTATTCTGCGAACCCCTTCTTTGAAATCAATTACCACAAGGAATGGAGCTCCTAACCACCTAAAATCACCAACACTTTCTCAAAACTATTTTTCGATTTAAAATTTATCTATGTAATGCATGTAATGCATTCAATACGCATAATATTATTTGATGCAAGCGACGTTTTATGTAATGTTTTCATGTTGTATACTTTATAACTTTAACGTGTTGTGAGCTCATTTTACACTCAAAACATTTATTAGTAAAATTTCTACGAATGATATTCGTAAACAAAATATTCCTACATTCTACAAATATTCGTACAATATACAAAGTATTTGTATTGTGATATCTTTACGAATTCATTCGTAAAATGTTATTAATACCTGATGTAGTATCTACGAATATATAAGTTTTATGTACTAATGATATTCGTAAACAAAAATAAATCAATTCGTATTAGTGCATTGTACAAATGATTGTGTACATATAAATAATAATATTCGTAAATTCCTCGTACGAATAACTTCGTAATTTTTATCATTACATTTGTAGTATTTCGTACGTAGGTTGACTGTACGAATTATTCGTAGAATATACGAATTATTAGTTGAGTTTAAAAAATTTAAAACCGAAATGTTCAGCCTGCCTTGTCGAACAACTACAGTATATAAAGAACTGTTATACCAAAAAATTTGTTAGTAAAATTTCTATGAATGCTATTAGTAATCAAAATATTCGTAAATTCTACGAGTATTCGTACAATATACAAAGTATTTTTATTGTGATGTATTGTGATGTGATGTATTACGAATTCATTCGTAAAATTTTTCTAGTACCTTATGTAGTATCTACGAATATTTTTGTTTTATATACTAATGATATTCGTAAACAAAAATAAATCAATTTGTATTAGTGCATTGTACGAATAATTGTGTACATATAAATAATAATATTCGTAAATTTCTCGTACAAATAACTTCTTAATTTCTATCATTAAATTCGTAGCATTTACTAGTGCTTTCGTACTATTTACGAATGAAAGATAATATTAGTAGAAACAATTCATTCGTAGGCTGACCGTACGAATTATTAGTAGAATGTACGAATTATTAGTAGAGTTTAAAAAATTTAAAACCGAAATCGTTCAGCCTTGTGTGTCGAACATCTACAGAACATAAGGAACTGTATGATTATAAAGTGACTGTAGCCTACCGGTAGAGTGCGTGGTCCGTAAGCTAAAGAGCCTAGGTTCAAACCCCAGCGCAGATAGAATTTTTTTTTGTATACATTTGTTTTTTTAAGAATACGAATAAAATATTTGTTATATGTTCTAATATACGTCGATTCTACGAATCCTATTCGTGGCTGAAAACTACGAATACAATTCTTAGAATGGACGCAGCTATTAGTAATATTTACAACCAAATATTTTTGAGTGTATGATTGTAAAGTGGCTGTAGCCTACTAGTAGCGTGCGTGTCCCGTAAGTTAAAGAGCCGAAGATCAAACTCCAGCTCAGTCAAGAGTTTTTTGGTTGAAGGCTGGTTTGTCGAACAACTACAGAATATAAGAAACTGTATGATTGTAAAGTAGCTGTAGCCTGCTGTAAGAGTGCGTGGCCCGTAATTTAAAGATACGAGGTTCAAACTCCAGCTCAGACAGAATTTTTTTTGGTTTATAGGATATTATGATCATTCGTCAATGTAACAAATGTATTCCTACAATTTGTTTTTGTACGAATACGAATAAAATATTCGTAATATGTACTAATATACGTCGATTTTACGAATGCTTTTCGTAGCTGAAAACTACGAATAAAATTCGTAAAATGGACACAGTTATTAGTTATATTTAAACACAAATATTTTTGAGTGTAAAAGACTTAATATTGTTTGTTTTGTTATGTGCTCTCATGCACTTCGGAAGCATTTTGAAAGCTTCCATTTTAGACTTATGATATTTTAGACTTATAATTTACTCTGATTCTCAATTCTATTTATTGAACTAATGTGATTGCTAAGTATATCCTTTTTTCTCACTTAAGTGAGTGTCTCATGAATGTGATCCATTTACTCTTTGGCTCGCATTTTCATTTAATTCGTGTTACGCTGTCACGAAATGACAATTTGTTAGCTCCAAAACTGAACCTGACTGACTCGTTGTTCTTGTTTTTGTTGTTGCTGCTTGTTCTTTCTCAGCAACAATTTCTATTACTTTCTTATAATTTTTCTCTTCTGCTCTGATTCGTGAGATGATGAACGAATGCCACGAATGCATTTTCTTTCTGCTACTCCCTCGGCAGCCGCTTTTGTCCCATTCAACACCCAACTAATTAATCATCATTTGTAAGTTGCAGCGACAACAACACAAATACGACAACAACACCAACAACATTAAAAAAAACAAAATAAATAAAGTGCAAATAATTTCAATTACGTTGTCGTTGTTGCCAGCATGAAAAGTTGTTTTATTGCTACGTTAACATCGTGCTGCTCTTATCGTAAAGTAACGGCAAAAATTTATAACGACAGAACAGAGTGTAAACGGAGTTAAATTATGTTTACTTTTGCGTTGTGTAGCGTTGCGTTACGTTGCGAAATATGGCCACCTGACACGAAGAAAACAACCCAAACTAAAAATAAAAACAAAATAAAAGCCAAAAACATTCACGCCAACGGCTGAGGAGTATTCAGTGGATGAGAGTTTGTTTCGTTCGTTGCAAGTGAAAAGTTTGCCTATTAAGGAAACATTAAATGCAGTCATTTAGTACCTGGGACACACACAAACACACCCACACACACAAGCACAAGATGAGGTTGGCATGGTTCAAGTGCAGCGATGCAGCACTTCACCCGTTCGTTCGCTCGTTCTTTCAACTTTATCAGGAAGGTAATCAAAGTAACTAATTACGAGTGCAACTCATTCTGTTCTCTTATAACGAAACAACAAAGAAAAACAAAAGAAATAAAAACATAACTAAACTCATTCATGCAGGTAAATCCTCAGAAAGGATGGCATTTCATCAAGCACATGGAAGTTGGTTGGTAAGAGAAAAAAAAGCAAATTACTAACATAATTCGCCTAAAGTTAAATTTAATAGTTGGGGATAAACCTAAGCCACGCACATCTAAGTATGTAAATGTTATTTAATATTTAACTCTGAGCAGTCGTGGTTATGAGCAAACGGAGAACTTTAAGCAACACAACATTATAATAAATGTTTCAGAGAGTGAAACACTATTCATTGGGCATGTTGAGGAGGTACCGAAGACAGGATTTTTCAGGGAAAGAGGTGTTGATAACGAAATTGTGGTATTTACCAAAATGATATTTTAAATGAAATACATGCAAAATTTATTATATTTTTTGTTGCACTCACTATCTTACTTACTTACTTACTTAGTTGGCGCTACAACCGTATGTCGGTCTTGGCCTCATCTAAGAATTTGCGCAAGCCATTTCTGTCTTTCGCTTGCTGGCGCCAGTTGGAAATTCCAAGCTTCGTCAGGTTGTTCTCTACTTGGTCTTTCCAACGAAGATGCGGTCGTCCTCTTCTGCGTTGACCGCCGCTGGGTACCGAATCGAATGTTTTCTTCACTGGAGCATCGTCTTTCATGCGCTGAACATGACCAAGCCAGCGAAGCCGCTCGATTGTAATGCGCTTGACTATGTCGATGTCAGCGTACAGCTCATACAGTTCATCATTCCACCGTATTCGGTACTCGCCATTGACGCAGATTGGTCCGTAGATCTTACGAAGAATCTTTCTTTCGAATGCTCCTAAAGTCTTTTCATCTAAACTGCTCAGCGTCCAGGTTTGTGATGCGTAAAGTAGGACGGGCATGATGAGCGATTTATAGAGCGTGATTTTCGTTCGTCAAGAGAGGGCTCTGCTTCTCAATTGCCTACTGAGCCCAAAGTAACACCTGTTGGCAAGAGTTATTCTTCGTTTGATCTCAATGCTGATGTCGTTGGTTGAATTAATGCTGGATCCCAGATAAACGAAGTTCTTCACAACCTCGAATGAGGTATTGTCAACGGTAACGTGGGTTCCAAGACGCTGGGACTGTTTGTTTGTTGACACCAAGTATTTCGTCTTATCTGCATTCACTGACAGACCCATTCGAATTGATTCTCTTTCTAATCTGGAAAATGCTGCACTGACTTCGCGCGTATTATGGCCAATGATATCGATGTCATCAGCATACGCAAGCAGCATAACACTCTTGTAGAATATTGTGCCACTACGTCTCAGATCAGCAGCTCGGATGATCTTTTCCATCATTAGGTTGAAAAAGTCGCACGATAAGGAATCACCTTGTCTGAAACCTCGTTTGGTAATAAATGGTGGGGAGAGGTCCTTCCCGATTTTAACTGCGCTGCTGGTGTTGCTCAGTGTCATCCTGCAAAGTCGTATTAGTTTTGCAGGAATACCAAATTCAGACATGGTGAGTACAGGTGCTTCCTTATTGGGCTGTCGAACGCGGCTTTGTCGACTTGTTTTTCTTGAGTCTTCTCCAAGATTTGTCGTAGCGTGAAAATCTGGTCGATGGTGGACTTTCCAGGTCTGAAGCCACACTGATAAGGTCCGATCAGTTCGTTTACAATGGGCATCAATCTTTCACATAAAACGCTCGACATTACCTTATATGCGATATTAAGAAGGCTTATCCCACGGTAATTGGCACAGATAGTGGGATCGCCTTTTTTGTGGATTGGGCAGAGCACACTGAAATTCCAATCGTTCGGAATGCATTCTTCCGACCATATTTTGCATAGAAGCTCGTGAATGCATTTAAGTAGAGCTTCACCTCCGTTCTTAAACAGCTTAGCAGGTAAGCCATCAGCTCCCGCGGCTTTGTTATTTTTAAGCCGAGCTATAGCTGTCAGAACTTCATCATAGTCGGGCAGCGGAACCTCGACGCTGTCATCCGCAATTGGGGTTTCCGAAATATCATCTCTATTGGCGGGATTGTTGTCAGCGTCGCCATTTAGAAGCTTAGAGAAGTGTTCCCTCCATAACGTCAGTGTACTCTGGACATCTGTCACTAGATTCCCGTTTTCATCCTTGCAGGAAGAGGCTCAGGTTTTAAAACCATCGGCAAGGCGTCTTATTTTTTCGAAAAATTTTCGGGCCTCATTCCTGTCACCATACATCTCAATCTTCTCCTGCTCGCGCTTTTCTGCTTCTCTTTTTTTCCACCTGAATATACGTCTCTCTTCCTCCTCTTTTTTTTTGTATTGCTCCTTAGCAGCGTGCGTTACAACCGACTGTAGGGTGACTTTGTAGGCGGCGTCTTTCTCTGCAGTGGCGTCGCGACACTCCTGGTCGTACCACTGGTTTCGGCGAGGGCGTTGGTAGCCAATCACCTCTTCAGCAGCCGCACGCATGGAGTTGGAAATGTGTGTCCACTGCGCGCATATATCATCGATTGGAGGAGTGCTTTGAAGCAGGAGTGAGGGTCGAGTGGCGAAAGCATCGGCTGTCTGTTTCGATTGCAGCTTGTCGACGTCTAGCTTTCTCTGTGTAGGGTTGCGTGTATTCTTAGCTGCGCACAGACGTGTACGGATCTTGGCTGCAACAAGATAGTAATCCGAGTCAATGTTTGCACCACGGATCGTGCGTACATCCAATACACTGGAAGAGTGCCTTCCGTCGATCAAAACGTGATCAATTTGATTTTTTGTTTTTTGATCAGGGGACAACCAGGTGGCTTTATGAATACTGAGATGCTTGAATCTAGTGCTACTTACGACCATGTTTCGTGCTGCGGCGAAGTCAATCAGCCTCATTCCGTTATCAGAGGTGTTGTCGTGGAGGCTGAACTTTCCGACTGTTGGACCAAAAATATTTTACTTGCCCACCTTAGCGTTGAAGTCACCAAGCACGATTTTTACGTCGTGACGGGGGCAGCGCTCGTAAGCATTTTCAAGGCGCTCGTAGAAAATTTCCTTGATCTCATCGTCCTTGTCTTCTGTCGGAGCGTGCGCACATATTAGGCTTATATTGAAAAATCTAACCTTGATGTGGATTATGGCAAGTCGTTCGTTCACAGGTGTGAATCGCAGGACGTGGGGCCGTAGTCTCTTGCCAACTACAAATCCGCATCCAAACTCGTGCTTCTCCGCATGGCCGCTGTAGTAGATATCACAGGGTGCATGCCGAATGCAACCCTGTCCCTTCCATCGCATTGCTTGGATAGCAGTGATATCAGCTTTGTATCTTTCCAAGACATCAGTCAGTTGGATAGAGGCACCTTCCCAATTAAGGGTTCGGACATTCCAGGTGCATATCCGTAAATCATTATCAGTTTTTCGTTTGCGGTAGTCGTCATCAGATTTGGGGATCATTTTTCTTCTTTTCTTATTTGTTTTCATTGAAATTTGTTTTTACGGGTGGGCTTCAAAACCGACGCACAACCTATTTTAAGCCTAGGGAGGCCTGCCGACTCACTATCACTGTCGACTCACTATCTTAGTCGACAACTATTTCGTTGATCGCTATATGAACTCTTCAGCAGTCTTCTATGGCTTTTGCAGTACATCCACTTTGATAAGCTTATACGCACAACTTTTTTTTAATCAAATCAGAATTATTTGTGCGTTTTGCCTTTCAAAGCAATTTTGTTCCACTATTTTGCAAATGTTTTTTCTTTCGTAAACAACAATTACTTTATAATTTTGCCACAGTGGTATTTTCTGTTTGTTTATATTTTCTCTTTTAATGTTGTTGTTCATTAGAATGTGGCCACATAGACCAGTGGTTTTATCCGTTGTATTGCAACCCTGTTGCAACTCACTCCTCCCCTCCTGCTCTCCTAGGATCTATCGTGAAACCAACTGTACAAATAATATATAGTAGTATTACATCCTCAAAATCCCTAGGATCATAAAAAAGAGGCTACCTAGATGCTTATGTCTGCGGAATAGAGGAGATGCGATAACGCCTGCTCTTCTTCCTCATCCCTGCAACCCCTGCAAAAGTCATTTGCATGAACCCTGATTTTTGAGGCATGACTTCCTATAAGAAAATGCCCTGTTATAACTCCTATCAGAATGAAGAGATTTTTCCTCGCCATTTGAGAGAGTTTCTTCGTTCGTTTTTCAGTAAAACTAGGCCAAATTTGTCTAGCTGTGTTAAAGGTATGATTACACCTGAAATTAGTCATTTCTGTGGTATGTTGCCTTAGGGCCAGCTTGCAAGACGCAAGAGGCATGCCTAATGTTTCCATTTCAGGCAGCAGCGTTACCGTTTTACATTTTCTAGCGAGCTTATCCGTTCCTCAATTTCCAAGAATTTCCCTATGCTTCGGTACCCAGACCAGATGAATGTCGCACTTATCGGTCATCTCATTAGGAGACGAGTGACATTTAAGGGCTGTTGGTGATGTTAAGACAAAAAACAAGGGATTTTATCGCTGCTTGGCAGTCCGTAAAAAATTAGATATTTCTCACCATACTTCAGCTATTCCACAGTTCTATAAATGGCCATTATGTCAACCTGGAAGACGCTGCAATGATCTGGTAATCTAAATGAGGTTCTGATGTACAGCTCCGGCACAATTACCATTTCCGTGGCCTTAAGATATGAATATGCAGTTTTGAAGAGCTCATTGAGAAAATAAGATTCACCGAAGGGCTTATCGATATATCGATTTTCAAAAAAATTTTTACTAAAAGAATTCTTAATGTAAATTCGACTATATCTGTGCTAACATTTGGCCGATCGGGATAATTTAGGTATCATTAAAAAAAAAAAAAAAAAATAATTGTGCAATTTGTAAAAGGCAGAGCCACTTTTTTTTATTAAAATTAGGAAAAATTTAAATATGTACTTCAGAATACAACAAACTATCTTCGATAAAAGTCTATATGGCTCCTTTTACAGAAAAAGTAAATTTTCTAATAGGCAGAACGATTTTTTTTTCGTTCTATATTAAAAACATTTTAAATATCTTTCGAATAACACCTTAATCATTCAGATTGGACAAATATTAGCAAAGATATAACCGAATTTAAATATTGCTTCCGTTGAGTAAACATTTATGTGAAAAATCGAAATCTCGATAACTAATCGATATATCGATAAATCCTTCGGCGAATATTATTTTCTCAAAGAGTACTACAAAACTGCATACTCAAATCGAGGGGCCACGGAAATCGTAATCACCCCCCAGCTCCGTAGAAAAAACGCCTACCCGAACTTTGCTGTCAAGTTTTGAGCCGTCAGTTAAAATATGCGCGCAAACCTGGTTTAGCGGCGGTAACCCGTCCCATTCTAATCTGGTTGGGATTACTGTGTGAAAGCCATTATCGAATGAAGGAGTGGCAATAGTGCAAGGTCGATAACAGAGGAGTGACCTGTGCAAGTGTAAGTCCACTGCGAGGTAGCTCTAAGGCGGATGGCGGTTTCCTGTGCCATCCTTTTCCCCCATAATATCGTATGGGTATTAAGGAAATAACTTCATTTAGAGCGCCTCAGATGAAGCGGACCTAAGCGTTCCGCTGATACATATAGCCGAAGTTCTTTGTAATTTCCGTAGCAATTTGCAATCAGACTGTGTTTTTTTAGTGCTGTCCACTACACACAGACACCATATAGAAAGATTGGCCCCACGTTAATTGTATAAATCCAACGTTCAATATTCGGAGTAAGTCCCCACGTTTTACAAAGCAACATTGGCTTTCCTAATTTAATCAAGATTATTCGGTTTCCAGCTAAATTTTCTATACATAACAACTCTCAAGTATTTTTTCTCTTCCACAAATTAAACTGCGTGAAGATAAATTCGTCAATCCGACGCTAACTTAGCAAAGACTCAAACCAAAATTTTTGATCCGCAAAAAGTTAAATTCGTACTTTTTGCCAAGTACGAATTTAACTTTTGGGAGGAAATTTCCTCCAAAAATTAAATTCGTACTTGGCAAAAAGTACGAGTTTAACTTTTGGGAGGAAATTTCCTCCAAAAATTAAATTCGTACTTGGCAAAAAGTACGAATTTAACTTTTTGCGGATCAAAAATTTTGGTTTAACTTTTGGGAGGAAATTTCCTCCAAAAATTAAATTCGTACTTTGTTCGTACTTAATTCGTTACAAAGGTGATTTAATCACCTTTAATTTGATATACTTAGCAAAAATGTGTAACGCACAGATTTTGAGAATTTATGTTTTGAAAATTAGTTTTATTAGTGCGGCAATTCCACTACTTTAAAAAAAAATTTTATGGCAAAAGTCTTAATTGTGCACTCAAAATTGTGCCAAAAGCTTAATTTGAATCAAAAGTTTAACTCGTACTTTGCAAATAAAACGAATTTAATTTTCTCCCAAAAGTTAAATTCATACTTTGTAAAAAGAGCGAATATAGTTTCCTCCCAAAAGTTAAATTCGTACTTTGCAAAAAATTTTGGTTTGAGTCTTTGCTAAGTTATCGTCGGATTGATGAATTTATCTTCATGCTCTTCACGAACTATAGCTGAGTGCCATCAAGACGTGGAGGAATTGTGTGCGGAATTTTATATTTTTGTCGTAAAAAGGGCAAGTTGAGTTTTTTAGGGGATTTACCCCCAGCCCACAGCTTTTGTACTTAATATAAAGATCGGAGAGCGCTGATCCAAGCAGTTCTGAGAGAGTGTCAGGAAATTTACCCTGTAATAAGCAATAGCTACAAGCCCTGTAGCAATAGCTACGTCATCCGCATAGGCAATCATCTTGCAGCACACCTTTTCTATTTTCCTCAGTAGTTCATTGACTACTAAATTCTATAAAAAAGGTGATAGAACACCCCCCCTGACGAGTGCTCCTACTCATAAATATCTTGACCTTTGAGTCACCTAGAGATACACTGAGGACTTTGCTGAGGTCAGCAGGTTGTTTATCAGCGCACAGAGTGACTCAGCCACCCGAAGATTCATGAGTGCGGTAATGATGATATCTAAAAAAGCTTGCATTGTGTATTCTTTGTGAAGAAAGGTATTTTCTTTAAAGCCTAATAGGGATTGCGGTGCCGTTTCTACAGCCCAAGCTTTCCTGTAAGCATGTTGTGAAGCTGTAAGCAAATAGTTTTGAGTCGATGTTACAACGAATATGAGCGTCATTCAGACTTTTGAGTGTTTTCAGCTAAAAAGATAATAGACTAATGGGTCTTCAGTCCTTTGGACTCGTTTTCGATATCCTACCCGTCTTAGAGATAAATGCTACCTTTACCTTCCTCCATTTCGATGGTATGTATGCCACTACACGGCATCCTTTGAAAATGATAAAAAGCCAAGGAAGGATAATGGACGCCGTGTGCTATAAAGCGGCCAAACCTTTACCATCAGGCCCAGCAGACTTATATCGTTTAAAATTACACAGAGCCCATTTTATCCTGCTCTCGGATATAATTTTTTAAGGATTACTCATCGCCTATGAGTGAGTGGGGTCAACAGAGCAATCCGGGAATTGGGTACTCAGAAGAAGATTTCGGGTCTCCTTGCTAGAGAACTATGCCGATCATAACATACTCTAAGGTCGTGCACTGCAAACTTGACTCTCGGTCCCTACATAAGATCCTGGTAGCTTTTAATAATGCAGCTCACTATGTATACGGTCTTAGCAAGTTTGATCATATCTCTGTCTATTGTAAAAAATTATTTGGTCGTGACTTGCCTAGTTACCTTGCAGCTAGAAATTGCATTTTCCTACACCGAATTATCTATACACATAGTCCTGCATATCTTTTTGATAAGTTGAAATTTTGCAGGTCAAGTAGAAATATGAACCTCATTATCCCTAGATACAATTTCCTTAACTCCAGTAGATTGTTTCTCGTCAGTGTCATTTTGTCGAGGAATTCATTACCTAAAAGTATTAAAAGCGTTCTAAAAAAAGCATTTAACTAAATTTAACATTTTAATTTAATTTGAATGCATTGTTAACTTTAAGCATTTAATTTTCAAACACTTCTCTTAACTTCAAATTTCTCTCCTTACTCTTTCTTGTTCTTCTCTTACTCTCTAATTACTTTTTAAGGAATAATTATTCATTGTTTAAATTTAAGTCTTTTACAATAATTAATAATAAGTAACATTAATTTGCATTTCGTGTCTTAAATGTTAATTCGGCATGCAAAAGAACTATTCTTATATGTCAACAAGTTTTTAAAATAAAATAAAATAAATAAATAATATCCAAGTATCTGATTTCTTCATGTAGCTTAAACAGCAAGGATTAGAAGCGAGGATCTTACGGAGTCTTGATGTTTCGGAAAATTACTCTGTATTACCACAGAGAAGCACTCCGGATGCTTTTCGCCTCATTAGCTGGTTTCTCCTTCTCCGTCCTCTGTGGTTTGACCGGATCCAGACGATGCCGTCTTACCCCTAATGACCCATTCACGGCTCTAAAGCTGCTTGTCTTGTCCGATAGCACAGACTTTGCAGCGGGCTCCTTCTATCAATGCGCGAGGAGCCTAGTCGCTGTGCGCAATTCCCTAGCGTGACTAGACGAGCCCTTCTGGGCAAAAAAAGAGACTTTGGATTCTCGGATTCTGAGTCGCAGCAGAAACTTCACCACTACACTCCGGTTTCTGAGGAGGTCCCGACTTCTTGTTTTTTGTGTTTCTTGTTTGTTTTTTTGGTACATAATAGGAACCACGTGTAGCGGAGAAGTGGATGTCCATCTGTGCAGAGATCTGCTTATCTGACAGATAAGGCTAGATACATCCAGAGGTAGCCAGGCATCCGGATGGCTCCGTGAGTGACTGAACTAGTTTATTAAATGGGCCTCCAGCCTGGTTAATCCTCGGCACGGGTTGCATGACACATTGATTCAGAACATTACCTCAAGCCGATACACAGTGTGGGATTTGATCAATCTAAGAGGACGAAAGTAAAAAAAACCATTTGCAAAAAATCCTTTTTTTTTTGGTTTTGTCCAAAAAAACAAGGACACACATGAAGCCATGTCAAAAGTTTAAAAACGATTGCTTTTACCGATATATTTAAAACGGTTTTTAAAATGATTTTAAGCACCAAAATAGCAGTTTTTTGTATTAATTGCGCTGATTAAACTTGTTAACTTTTAAACTTCTTTTGTAATTTTTTTTTTTGAAAAATCAAAGAACCAAGGCATGCGCCTTATACAAACAAGTTTTGGTATTTGAACGGATAGATTATTTAGAGGACTTGGTAAAAACCATACGTGAATTATTGATTAGGAGAAACAAACGTGAAATACAATATTAGTTGCTTTTAACCGAGGCTAGTGTTATGCCTTAATCTCGGCAAGAATTTCCATCCCTTAGTTGTTCCTGTCCTTTGATTCCAGTTGTGGAATTAAGTTGTGGATTTATAGTTTTCCTTAATACTTAAATGTGGGAAAGAACAAAGAAAGTGAAAAGAACCATGCCCGAACCCGGATTCGAACCAGGGACCTCTGGGTTGATAGTCAAGCACACTCTCCACTAGACAACAAAGGCCGACAATGGAAAACCTTTGAGAAAATATGAATATTAATTTACAATAAAATTAGTTGCTTCATAAATCTGGGTTGTATTTAAATTGACGGTGGAGAGTAAAGCATAAATAAAAAAGATAAATTTAGCTAACACTTTGATGGATTGCCAAAAATTTGGTTCACATATGTTTGGATACAAATTGAATTTGTTGTTAAGTTTCAATCTCATAGATAGTTCATAGAATTATTCAGCTGCTAGTTTTTGTAAGTTTCTAAAATATTTGCATTTTAGGAATAGGCCTTAATACTCAAGAATTTTTGTATTTTTACAGCTTTTATGATAAAAATTAAATATTTTTTAAAGGTATTAAATGTAATAACAGGGAAGAAAGTTACAACATTTTTTGTTGTTCTAATACAATTTAGTGTTTTGAAGACAAAATTCAAAATGTGAATTTTTCTCCATAGGCAATCAGCTGGAACCCGGTGCGTTACTGCTACGCATCCCTGTCCAACACCCATTTTAGTGGTGGTCAAAGCTTAACAAGTAGAGTGCGTGGCCCGTAACTAAGGAACCGTTGCAGCCCGGGTTCGATTCTCAACTAAGACAGAATGTTTTTCAATTAAATGAATATTTCTGTTCGATATCGTAAATTTGGGTTGTATGGGAGGTGATACGCCTCCTCCATAGCGTCCTTATTTGGGCTAATACGAAACCTTTAAGCCCAAAATCGTGAAAACCAAACGATCCGTTCTCGAGTTATGAGTGCACACACGGACTGCAGTCCCTTTTGTAGATTCAATGAAATACCCTGTAACCAAGAGTGTGTTTGAGATAGACCCCAACCCAGGAACAATTTTTTTTTACGAATTAACCAAGGAATTATATCACAAATATTTAGAAT
Source organism: Dichetophora obliterata (assembly GCA_963920525.1). NCBI lineage: Eukaryota > Metazoa > Arthropoda > Insecta > Diptera > Sciomyzidae > Dichetophora > Dichetophora obliterata. The sequence goes on from OY986437.1 coordinate 55,189,089, forward strand.
TTTGTCCTGCTAGATTGGTCAAATCGCACACTGTGCGATGAGTAGGACCCGTCCCAGGCAGCACTATGCCTATGGAGAGTCGGAACACTGTGACTTGCGTCCTTCCCTTTGCTAACCACCGGTCTACAGAGTAGCTTGACAACCCCTTAACTAAGGATCCTGAAGTAGCTATTTCCAGCGCCACCTACTAGGAGGGTTAGGCGGAGGATTTTTGCCAACTCCGCCAGTTTGTTATATACAACAATTGGTCTCAACTAGGGATGGCAATTTTTGGAGTTTTTTCGATCCCGGGATCTGAAAATATCGTCCCGAAATTCGAGAAGTTTTTATTTCGCTATTTTTTTGCCAAAAAGTGAAACACATTCACTTCTATTCTTTTATAATACATACGCTGTATTAAATTGATATAACAAAGAAGCACAATTTGTACCAATTCAACAAAAAAAAAAAAAAAAAACCAAACATAAAATTTGACCAATCATATATCTTCAGTAATTTATAACATAGTTTTTGTAATACATGCACAAATAAATATTTTCGGTTTAATCTTAGTATGCTGTAGAAGCGAAAAAAATCTTCCGTAAGAAATGCATTGCGTTTTTGACAACGAAAAGGTAGTGAATTTTTTTTGTTGGTTAGTACGCTGTTGAACCGAAAAAATTGTTCAATGCAGCCAAGTTCACAACCATGATTGGAGAGTTAAAATGTCAAAATTTCGATGCCGTATATTGAATTGGCGTGGCCGTTTATATGGCCGTACATTGAATTGGCGTGGAAATTTGACATTCAACAATAACGTTCAACTAACACATTCAACAAACACTTTATAGTAAGTATGTGTTAGTGTTAAGTCTACACCAAAACTTTTGCGTGTAGAATTTAATGCCTAAAAATTTTTGTTCCTACAGCATACTAAGCTTTAGCAGTAACTGCTTGCATAAAATTATTTTAAATCAGTATTTAAACAGCAATTGTTTTAAAATTAAATTTTTTATATTGATTATTGTTCAATTATTCTTCAATAAATCAATTCCGCGTATAATACAGATTCTACAGCGCTTAAAACCTGGTGCGCCAGAGTAAATTTAACTAAGAAGAGTAACTTTAAGCGCGATTTTTCTTGAAACATACTTTTTCAAAACTGGCTACATTATTGAAAACAAACTAATCGACCAATGAAAATTTATTTTAATCTGTTCCTATTATAATTCTACACATCTTTAACCAAAATGAGCGTCTTTGGAAAATTTTTCTTGGTTTTACACGCAACAATGTGGTCAGATATAATGTCAATTTTTTCCACTTTTTTTCCACGCTTCGTAATTTGCTTAATTTTTCATTTTGGTAAAAGATGTGCATTCAAGAGTCTTTCTTCGAAAAACATTTCATTTTCAGGCGATCAGTGTGATGATGTAAAATTAACATGCAAATTAAATTTTTTGTGTTTACAATAAAATTTTTTAGAAAACATCTTCTAAAATATGCCTTAATTTTAACCACTTTGACCTAAAACCTCCCTTTAATTATTTGCTATAGCACATTCTAATTAAAATAAAAAAGTCAATACATTTAAGTAAAAAGTAAATACAATACTCTTTCTATTTATAGCTTAGTAAAAATATTCCTTCTTTTGATCAAAATACGATCTTTAAGAAATTAAAGCATTAATGTTTTCATCCCCAAACTTAGACCTTAATTTATTGCATATAAGAACTGCAGAGAAGAAGCACCGCTCCGCCTCAATGCTTGTTAGTTCGATCGTTGATCGTTGAAGGGGGGGATATATGTGATGGTAGTTTGAAAAATTTTAGATTTAATTAGATTTTAGAAAAATTAGATATTAAAAAAATTGTTTTCAACAATCCCGGGATATTCGGGTCTTAAAAAAGATCGGGATCCCGAGATATTGCCATCCCTAGTCTCAACACACTTGTCTAACGAAAAAATTAGAGAAATGTTCCCATACCCACAACAAAAGATATAAGTAAAAATCTAGTGCGGTTATTTTGAGACGGGGCTTACATTTTTGTGTTTAAAACATTTTTTTTTAAATAAATTAACTTCATTTTATATGCGATCTTGTTTTGCACGATATGACGATTGTTTATATATTTAGAGCAACAAAATACGAAGGAATCTTAATTGACGCTTGTGAACGTAGAACCGACGATTGTTGAAAAAAAAGCAAAGAATGAAAAGAAGTTCTTTCACAAGATTTTAATTGTAAGCTATTTAGATTATGTACTTTTTGAAGAAGGCTACAACAACAACAACAAACTCAGTATAGAGTCAATCACACAGCAGACTTGACAGACTGTTTAAGAAGAAGCTAAATTTCCATCATCAGTAGTCTTGAGTGATTGAGCTGTGACCAACCCACTGTTTAGTTCTTATTTGATTTGACACTTCTTTGAATAAATTCCTTTGTTGAAACCGCACATATTCTTTTCTCATCGGCTATTTTTCTTTCAGTTATGTCGTGGATTTCAAATTAAAATTCAATTAAATTAAAAATGCTGTCGTAGAAAGCATTGGGGCTATGAAGTAAGCGGGAGTGAAAATTTAGAATCGATTAATTGTGATAGAGCATTTGTGACAGTCACATTGAGACAATTTTTATTTTAGTACTAGCTGATATACCCGATGATACTCGAGAGTCATTTATATAAACATTTTAATATATACTTCTCGTTTAAATGTTTTTTTAAGTTCTGGAATAATGAAAAACATGTTGAATTTTAAGTTTAAGGTACCGTTAGAAAGGTAAATGTACGAACATTAATCCAAACAAGTTTTCGAAAATTTTGGTTGTTGGGGGTTCCATCTGTTGCGGTGAGCTAATTGAATTCAAAGAAGTGGCACGAAAAACATATTTTAAAAATTAAGAATAATTTAAACATTTACTTAATCTTAAAGCTAGCAAAATGACCTTTTCTACAATATAAAAATTATGGTGGGACTCAATGGGTCCTTCAGATATGGATATTTAAACATCTAAACAAAAATTTATATTAAAATATATATTGAACTTTTTAAAAAAAAAAAAATTTAATGAAATATATTAAAAAAGGCGGAGAATTAAAAAAAGTAAAAGAAAAGTAATAACTTTGATTTTCTTATAATTTTTTTCCATTCTTCGTAAAATTCGTTGTACTAAAAATGATTGTACTAAAATATATATTAGCTACTTTTTTCTCATAGGAGACCAGGATCATATCATCGCGTTTGCAAGCAAAGCAAAAACAACAAATGATCTAGCAAGTGAACTTGACATTTAAATTGATCCAATTTTATGTTTTGAGGCCGCAACTGAAAAAGTAGACAACACTTAGCCGTTTTTGACGGCCAAATGACGCTGCGACTGAAAAAACTGGCAGTACTGCATTATTTGACATTTTAAAAGTTTGGTTGCAATAGCATTTTCGTAAAAAATTTCGCAACACTTATCTGCCAGCTACATAAGAACATCAGATGTTCATCTCTAAGCAGAAAATAGCGTCATCTGTCTGTAACTTGAAAACATAGCAAAAATTGATATAAAGCATTATAGCAAAAATTGATATAAAAAGTTATTTTCACAAATGATCTGATCTCCCAAGAAAAAAACGCAGCTATTGAGCCAGCCAAACGTGTGAGCTTAAATTTGAAGAAACTTGTGGTAGACATCATTCGGCTATTCACCGCAAGGTGTATAGTTACCCACATACCCACAGCACTTACAAACGCGGCGCCATCTATCTGTGAATTTAAAGCACAGATCAAAACCAATGAAATAATTGTGCAAAACAGATGCGCACATGTTTTATTCTATCGCTATATAGCTGAAACTGATTACATGAAAATATTAACTCTTACAGCATTCTATTCACGGTAATCTTTTCGATGAAATGATGATATAAATACAACATTTAAAGAACTGAGTGACAACGGTGACACAATAGTGAGAAGAATTGGAGCCATTACAACAAAACAGTTTAAAAGGAGGGGGTGGGGAGGCAAAAAATTAAGTAGATTACTATAAGGAAGATTTTCTGTAAACCAAAATATTTGTAATTACTCTAGACATACAACTGCATTCTTAGAGATAAATGGGGACGTTCAATTATTTAGAGAATTTTAAAACAAAACTACGTTTTATAAATAGTCTGGTATGAAAAAATAGATTTTAAGCCATAACTTTTGATTGGAAAGAGATATTGGGGTAATTTTTTCACATAAACTATTTTCGAGACTTGACTTTTTTGTAAAAAAATTAAAGACAACATTTTGGAAAAAATAAATTTCGCGAAAAAAATCAAAGGGGGTGGTAGGTTCTTTTGATAACAAAAACAGTAAAATAATTTTTGCGCTTAACTGGAAGAATTTTTGCTAATAAATGCTATGTCATATGAAAGGTAGCCAGATGTGCAATTTTTAATTGATTTCGTTTTTACAACAACAACAATTTTTGAGTCATTTTTTGAGTAAAAAGTCAATATTTTGGACCTTTTTTGACATAATCATAAAACATATATACACTAACTTAACGGTACAGTTCAACCTATTTTTGTAAAGTGATTTTATTGAACTTTTGAACAAAAAAAATTTGAATGAAATATATTAATGGACAGCGGAGATATTTGCATCGAAAGACCAAACTTTGATTTTCATGTCGTTTTTTTCTCGTTCTTAGGTAACGATGTTTTATGAAAAAGTCGTTGTACTGAAAATTTCTCCAATTTTGAAGATATGTGAGTGTTTTTGACGTCAAAATAACAAAAAAATTTTAAAATTGAATACACAAAAATCTCCGATTGTAAAAAGTTTTATAATAACAAATTTACCTCTAGTTGAAAAATTTCAGAAGGGGCGTGGCAAAAACTAAGTATGTAACATTTTAAGTTGGAATAAACTTAATATGTGTACCTAGTTTGAGAGAAATCCGTTGAGCCGTTTAGATTTGTATAAAGGCCAAACAAACAAACAAACAAACAGAAAATGAGTTTTATTACTATAGATAGTCAGTTGTATGAAAAAAATAGAATTTTAGCCATAACTTTTGATTGGAAAGAGATATTGGGGTAATTTTTTCACATAAATTATTTTTGAGACTTGAATGTTTTTATATACACCAAAATGTTTATAATTACTCTAGACACACAACTTCATTCTCTATATAGAGAATTTTAAAACAAAACTCATAAAACATATATACACTGACTTAACGGTACAGTTCAACCTATTTTTGTGAAGTGATTTTATTGAACTTTTGAACAAAAAAAATTTGAATGAAATATATAAATGGACAGCGGAGACATTTGCATCGAAAACCAAACTTTGATTTTCATGTCGTTTTTTCTCATTCTTAGGCAACGATGTTTTATGAAAAAGTCGTTGTACTGAAAATTTCTACAATTTTGAAGATATGTGAATGTTGTTGATGTCAAAATAACAGAAATTTTTTAAAATTAAATACACAAAAATCTCCGATACTAAAAGGTTTTATAATAACAAAATTACCATTAGTTGAATAATTTCAGAGGGGGCGTGGCAAAAACTAAGTATGTAACATTTTAAGTTGGGATGCACTTAAGATGTATACCTAGTGTGAGAAAAATCCGTTGAGCCGTTTAGATTTGTATAAAGGTCAAACAAACAAACAAACAAACAGAAAATGAGTTTTATTACTATAGATAGTCAATTGTATGCAAAAATACATTTTTAGCCATAACTTTTGATTGGAAAGAGATATTGGGGTAATTTTTTCACATAAACTATTTTTGAGACTTGACTTTTTTGTAAAAAAAATTAAAAACAACATTTTGGAAAAAATAAATTTCGCGAAAAAAATCAAGGGGGATAGGTTGTGTTTTTGTTTTGATGACAAAAACAGTGAAATAATTTTGCGCTTAGCTGGAAGAATTTTTGCAAATAAATGCTATGTCATATAAATGGTAGTGTGATGTGCAATTTTTAATTGATTTCATTTTTACAACAAAAACAATTTTTGAGTCATTTTTTGAGTAAAAAGTCAATATTTTGTACTTTTTCTAAATTTTATTATTGCATATTTTATTCACACTATCTTTTGCACACATTTCTGCATTTACAGTTTTTTATATTTTTTTTTTATTTAGAAGTGATCAAAAACAGTTATTGCTCGCCGTACTAGAAATGCTCTGAAAAAATTTGTTTTTTGCTCTCCTGAAAAGTTACTGAAAGACTATAACTGTTTTTGTTGGCGCAGCGACAATGTGTACCTAGCTTAGCAAAAAATACTAAAAATTCCATTTTTAATTAAAAATTATAGTATTTTGTACTTAAAAATTGTGTGGTCAGTTTTTGAAAATGTCGTTTTAAATAGTAAACATAGATTCTCCAACATCAAATTTTGAGAATGCATTAAGAATGAATGCGTCAATACGATAATATTTTCAAAGTGCCAAAAAAATAGTGATGCTGACTATGAAAAATGTGAATAAAATTTTTAGTGGTCAAAAAATTTAAAATATTTTACGAAAGTGTTGGCAAAAAAGGACAGCACAATAAAGACCAATTCAAGATCTTTAAAATATGTCGCTAACATTTTTTTGTAGGACTAACGGTTTAGAAGATATTGTTTTTTGAGTACATAATTTTTCACTTTGTGCAACTGCAAACAAAAAAAAAACATATGCAAATATTTTTATTTCTTAAAGTTCTATCGACGTGAAAAATTTGAAAAAAAAAAATCGAAATAGTCAAAATTAGTTTTTGGACAAAAGCGTCCGATTTGATATGGAATCACCGATATGTGAGTGTTTTTATACACAAAAAACCGTTACCGTTATTTGAAAAACTTCGCAGGGGGAGTGGCAAAACTAAGTATGTAACATTTAAGTCTAGGATTGACTTAATATAAATACGAAGTTTGAGCGAAAGCCGTTCAGCCGTTTAGATTTGTATAAAGGCCAAACAAACAAACAAACAAATAAACAAATAGAAAATGGGTTTTATTACTATTGATATCGATTTTTTGAAGCTTCTCGCTTTCTTCTTAGCCATAATGCTTTCGACGACAGCATTTTTAATTTAATTTATGTGTTCAGGCTACAGGACAAATTTTTTATATGTATTTTTATTAAAGCCACAAGTAAATTCAGAGTTCGATAAAAAACTCAACAATTAATATAATTTAATTTAATATTTTTTATAAATTCACGACACAACTGAAAAGAAAACAATCGTTGTTTCCGCATAAAAAAGCATCAATTAAGATAGCTACTTTTTTATTGTTGTTACTCTAAAAACAATCATCATATGGTCCAAAAAAGAATCGCAAAATAATCGCGCTCATCAAACAATCGCGTTAAAGCTGGTAGGGTATTAGCAAGTATTTAATTGAAAAGCAACTGCCAACTTTAATACTGATTTTAAAAGCTGATTACAGAAATAGTTTTCAAAATGTTTCCAATATATCCTTTATGGAAAAGAGCGAGAATATGTTTGTTTTTTTTGTAAAATATGTTCGCTCGTTTGAGTGCAGTGTATTTTAGAATGTGCAAATTGCAAGAGTTGAGTGCATTTAAGTTTGTATTTCCACTTGAAATATTTTTTAACTTTAGATAAATGTTAAAATCTTCAAAATGGAAATATGCTTTAATCCCTAGGTCCTTAACAAAATGCTTGTTAAATCTTATAATTTTGATCCTTCATTTTGTACATTTCCTCGCTATTTATTCAGCGCTTATCTGTGCTCTTCACTTTTCGAGTAGCAGCTCCTAAAAGTATGCATCATAAACAAGCGTGCTATTATTATTGTAGCATTGCTTTTTTTCTATTTTTTGCCTGCACTTCACACTTTCAGCTTACAGCAGCAGCAAAACGAATTCATCTGTTCGTATTTTTTTTTGCTTTTTCGTTCATATGTCTCCTTCATTCTTCATGCTCCTTACAAAGTGAAGATTTTTTCTGCTTGCTTTAAGTGTGCGCTGCATGTTTGCACATTGAAGCGTTGATGCAATTGCAGCTGATGCGCTGCGTCTAGATGTTTTAGCTGCTGTTGGTGTTTTTTTCTGCTTTCTATTTTTGCTTGCTGCTGCTATTTGTCTCCTGAAGCGCTATTATGATTACTTTGATAAGTGTTGTTGTTGTAATTTAAACATGACATTTAGTTTTGCTGTTTTTTTTCTATTCTCGCGGTTTGTTTTTCTTACATTCAGACATACTATAGTTATGTATATGTTATTTGCACTACTCAAGGTGTTTTTGTTGTTGTTGCTGCAGCATTTGCCGGCCTTGAATGGTTGAGTATTTTTTTAAGTGCCTGCGTACTTGTAGGTTTGTTTGTATGTGTGCGCATGTGTAGAGCGCTAAGCTTTTATAAATGGTTCTCAAGAATTATTGCACACTTTTAGGCGTATTTAAGAAAATAAATAGCTATACAAGTTGTCTGCTGACGCTGATTTATAAATAATGTATTTAACAGGAATTTCTTTAAATAGTCTTTAAAGCAATGCATACTTTAAGGGGTAGGTGTTTTTTGTCAAATTTTCAGTAGAACGCGTTGATATTGCATTGGTTTGAAAACGGATTTCATAATCACAATATAACAGTTGTGTAGGTAATATGTTGGAAATATTTTGGTTACATTTTTTAAAATTTGTGTTTATTAGATCACCCGAAAATGCAAGTGTCTTTTTCGCTCCGACAGCGAGGTTAAAGAATAAGATCTTCATCAAAAGATTGGTATCGTTAGTGGAAACCTAAAAAAAATTACCAATATGAAAAAAAAACTGTACCATATTTTTCTTATATGTAAAGTAAATAAGAGATATATATTTTTTCATTTTAAAATAAAATTAATATTTATTACACATTTAATTTATAAAAAAATAAAAACATAAATAAAACATTTATATATTAAAACCACATTTTTATAATTTAACTACATGACTTTGCCATTCCAACCGAACAAAAATTTATTAATACATTTTTTTTTAAAAACTTAATATTCGCTTTAAAGTATTTGCTTCTTTGTATTAAAAATAAATAGGAACCAGTTGCATATTTTAAATTATAAAGTTAAAATAAATTAATTACAATAAAAGTTTAATACAAAAATATTTTTTTTTTCAACCACACATAATTTCGCTTATTTTTTACTTCGCAAAGTTCTTTGGATAGCCTAATGCTATAAATGGTTCTAAAATGCAACTTGTTTCGAAGCTTCGTGTTATTTAATGCAAATTCAGAAAACTTTCCTCTGCTGCAGTCGAGCTGTGAAGCAGCGACACCAACTTAAAAAGAAAATCTGTTAAATCCTTACAACAGCTTTTTCCCATGCGGTTTTATTAATTTCGGAGTTTAGCTAAATCCTTAAATCGGAGTTGAGTTAAATCCTTAAAACAGCTTTTTCCCATGCGGTTTTATTAATTTCGGAGTTTTAGCTAAAAAATTCATTTACTCGTTGAACATATCGCTCGTTTCGTGCAAGACTGTCACAACTCAAAATTTTGTATTATTCAGAAGAGCCTTATGAAATTTTGAAATTGCATCAAGACCATTTATTGTAAAGGTAGACTGAAAATTGTTCAGAATATTTGTAGGCCATTATATTTTCTACCAAAAATATCTTAAATTTTTCAATATGCGTCAATAGTGCATTTTTAAGCCATATTTTTGCAAATGTCTTTTTGATTTGTGACATTATTACTACAAAACCTCATTTTTAAAAAATGTTTCATTTTGAGTTGTGACGATTCTGCTACAATATGATAACATACTTTTGAGCTAGAGAGATGGTACTTTATTGCTATAAAAAATATTACGCTACTTGCTTGTATTTTTATTTTAAAGGTGGTTTATGATATATTAAGTCGCAAAATTATGGAGAAATTTAAAATAAATTTTGGTACAAATAGAAATGAAACGTTAATGCTACAAAAAAATGAGGGCATTTCTAAACGTCAAAACGACACAAGTACCTGTAAAACCGTCAATTTACAGCAAATCGGTCTGGAATTTACTAAAATTAAAGATATGATAACAATGCATATTTCTGTATATTTAACTTTAAAAACCCAAATTTTGAGTTGTGACGGTCTTGCACGAAATGAGAGATATGTATGTATTAACGGCTTCTTATTTCAAATCTGAAATAATTAACGGCCGCTTTCATCTGGTTTAGAAGTTATGGGCCCTAAGTTGAAAATTGTTTTATATTATATATTTTAGATATTTTCCGTGGGATTTTTGAAACCAAAACCCAACCACTTCCTACTTCCAGTGAAAATCAGGAAAAAAGATATTTTACGTGAGTAAACAACCTTCCCCCCTAACCTCAAAAACCATTCCATTCCATGGAATGTCTTCTTAACCCTCCGTCATGCACATTTATCTGGCCAGATATTTTACGAATTTAACTGTGATTTAAATATATTTCTTATTTAGCCAGGGCTTTCAGTCTTCAGGTACCCTCTACAAATATTGTTAGGTATCGTTTTATGAAAAAACACATTAAAAAAAAACAAAATTTATGTGGATTTTTTCATCTATGCATCGTATACGTAGCGCATGTATCTGGCCAGATACACACACATTTTGTATGAAGAGTACTGTACTTTATTGGTATTTTTTATTTTTCTCTGCGTTTGTTTACTCAAATCACTCTCACAGAAATGGAGGCAAACACAAACAAGGGTTTTTTTTTGTTTTTTATATTTTTTCGCTTCAGTTGCATAGTGAACTTTGAAAGGTACAGACAATAATTTACGGAAGAATTTTTATTTATTCGAAAAAAAAAATGGGTGAAGAAGTACAGTTTGTTTATAATACTCCATTTAGTAGTGGTAATGTAAATTTCCATACACAACTAGCAGAAGCATTGGCTAATGAGTTAGAGCGTGATAGAGCCGCTGAAGAAGTGGTTGCAAATGATGAGCTTGATGATTTCCCAGGAGTTGACGAAGATATGGATCTAAATTATATGCCAGACGATGGCGATGCCTCAGATGTCGAAAATGATTGGGTTGTCGAAGCAGATGAAGTGTTTGATAGGGACGATAGTGACGACGATGAAGAAATTGAAGAACAGCATGCTACCGACGATTCATTTCTTGGTAAGGACGGTACTATATGGTGTAAAAATGAACCAAATATTGGAGTTCGTTTACGTGAACACAATATCATGCGTTTTCGAAGGAACAAAACAGTCTTCCAATTGAGGTGTTCAAAAAATTTTTCACACCAAATATAACATTTATTATCATTTCTGAAACGAATCGCCATGGAAAAGCTGTAGTCGAGAAGTGGAATGCAGCTAATCCCAGTAAAAAACAAAAAGTTTGGACAGATTTGACCGCAACTGAATTAGACGCATTCGTCGGCATTCTTTTGGCAGCTGGTTATTCCCATAATAATATGCAAACCACAAAAGCTTTGTGGCAGTCAAATAATCCACCCATATTCAGAGCAGCCATGTCTTTTAATCGATTCTCTGCACTGGCACGATACATTCGTTTTGATGATGGTAGAACACGCGCTCAACGATTGCACGATGACAAAGCTACACCCATTCGTGACGTTTGGAATTTTTTAAATGAAAATATTACCAAAAACTATAGTCCGCTTGACAGCATAACAATTGATGAACAACTGTTCCCATATCGTGGAAAAACTAAATTTACTCAGTACATACCACCAAAACCAGCGAAATATGGAATCAAAATTTGGTGGGCTTGCGATTCCAAATCTAAATATACACTGCAAGTAAAGGTTGACAAGAAGGAAAAGAACGGGAAGTAAATCAAGGTGAAAATGTTTTGATACAACTCGCAAAGCCGTACAGCAATACTGGCCGTACAATTGTAGCTGACAACTTTTTTAATACTTTAGAAGGAGTAAAGCGTCTGTCCAGAATTGGACCGGCATTTGTTGGTACCATTCGCTCCAATAAAAGACGTATTCCTAAAGAAATGAGTAAGGATCGTTCTCTTCCTGTTTTTTCATGGTGATTTGGATTCCACGAAAATTTGGTATCAATTTTCAGCTACGTGCCAAAAAAATAAATAAATGTGTGAACCTACTTTCGACCGTTCATTATACGAAACATTGTGAAGGGGAAGCAATGAAACCCGAAGCAATTTTCTTTTACAATGAAAATAAAGCTGGCGTAGATTGTATGGACCAAATGGTTACACATTTTACCACAAAGCGGTCAACAAGGCGATGGACTTTTGCGTTTTTCTGCAACATGTTGGACACCATGGGACTGGCTGCATTTTGTATTTGCAAAGAAGTTGATGGTCTCAATAAAACTAGTGCTAGAAAAAATTTTCTCACTACGTTAGCTGATACATTGGTTCTTCCAAATATTGAAAACCGACTGAACAACATTCACATCATCAAACAGTTCAACACTCGTTTGGCCATGGAATCGTATTTTGAAAGACCACTAAATGCTAGTTTGATTGATATAACATTTGCCCTTCATTACATCTCATTTTCCTCCTTTTTCTTTTTCATTTCAGATTCCAGTAGTAGTTCCTAGCTCAAGTGGTGCTCATACTCTACACAAGAGAAAAGTTGTCAGCTTTGTACATTGGGAGATGAAAATATTCGCCGACTAACTCGTTTTTTTTGTTCCAAGTGCTCGAATCCGGTGTGCCTACAACATTCAAAATCAGAGTATACATGTTTAAGTTGCTTACCTGAAGCTGTGTAAGACTTTTTTAATTTAGAATTAATTAAAACTTACTTTATAACTACTAAATTTAATTGAAATGAACTTTAAAACAACTATTTTTTGAAATTAAACACAAAAATAAAATTGTTCTTCTTTCTCATTAATTTTTTTTTGCACGGGTAGGTGGTTTAGAATGTACTAAGAAAAAAAAATAGAAAATATATATCTGCCTGGCGTGATAACAATATAACAATGTAATATTATCACTAAAATAACATATTTTTCATATAAATGTACTGAAATACATAGTGTATCTGGCCAGATACATGCGCTACGTACGTGACTATCGGAACATGTGCATGGCGGAGGGTTAAAGTTCTCCTGAAAAACACCTGCCATAATCTTTTCATTGAAGGGTTCAAATAAATCTTCCATTGAAGAAATTCTGGATAGACTTCTAGAGAAGACTAAGGAAAGCATTCCTTCCAATGACATACATATGTTAAAGGTATGCATTCTAGGTATGACAGTGGAAGGGATTGAATTTAAGACTCTACCTTCTTTAGAAAGCAATTTTTTGCTGGATACTGGCAAGACCTAAACAACAAGGTAGATCCAGTTAACTTAAATATAACAAACATTGAGAATAGGAGCAATGGAACAATTATAATACAAAGTGAAAATGATGAGGAAAGACAAAAAATAAAAAGTGCTATTGAAAATAAAATGAGTGAAGCATATGAGATAAAAGCGCCAAACGAAAATGATATGTCGGTAATAATAACAGATATGTCATTTAAATATACAGAAAGTGAATTAATAGACAAAATAAAGAAACAAAATCAACAATTGCAAGAAAATGAAATGAAAATAGTGAAATCTTATGAATTTAAAAGAAATAGTAAAATACTTTATAATGTTAAAATTAAAGTAGATAAAGAAACATACTCAAAGATTAAGACAGCACAAAAATTAAACATTGGATGGGAAAAATGTAGAATATTTGATGAGACCGATATAATTCAATGTTTTAAATGCCAAGGATATAATCACAAGGCGGGTGAATGTAAAAATAAAGAAACATGCTATAGATGCCACGGAAACCACAAATCCAAAGAATGCACAGAGGCGATAATAAATAAAAGTGTTAACTGCATAAAAACAAATAAAAGACTAAATATGGGACTTGATGAAAATCATGTCTCATCGAATAAAGAATGCCCCGTTTATCTAAATAATCTCAGTATAAAAAAGAAAAGACTAGGTTTAATAGTTTAACAATTACAGGAGATATATGGTATATACACAAATATATGTGGATTAATCAATAACTACAATCAGTTGGAAATAATAGCTGACGAATAAACCCCAGACTTCATAGTTCTTACAGAGACTCATATAACAAAAGATATAGATGAACGAGAAATACAACTGCAAGAATATGATCACTATAATACAAACTCAAATCAAACAGGACCGGAGGAATTATTATTTATTTTAAAAAACTATGGAACGTTACAAAAATTGGTGAAAAGATTTATGATTCGAAATTCTGGATAAGCGCATATATGGTTAAACGTGAAAAAACCCAATTTATAATAATAGCGGTGTATAGAGTAGTAGTGAAGTAGAATTTTGTGAAGTTTTTGAACAAATAGTAGAAGATATATCTGAAGCAAATTATGACATAATAATAGCTGGTGATTTTAACATAGACTGGAGCAAAGAACAAACATATAAAATCAGAATAGAAAGTATTTTACATGATAATGGATTGAAAAAAATAGTAAACGAATATACCAGAATCGCAAAAAACTCGAGAACGATAATAGATTATGTGATAACAAATAGTGGCAACATATCTACAAAAAACAACAGTGCAAATAAAATAGCAGATCATGAAGCAATCGATATAAAAATCAAGTATATGAATAAATCTCAAAACCACACAAATAAAAAAGAAATTGAAAAATTTACATATAATAAAGACGTTTTCAATAAAGAACTAAGCGCAATGATAATATATAATGAAAATGATAATGTAAATAGTAGCGTGGAACTAATTGACAATAGCCTTGAAAACACTATCAGGAAATTTTCAAGCAAAAAAATGGTTAATACAAGAAATGATATAAACAAATGGTTCCACGAAAACTTAAAAATAATGAAAAGAGAAAAAATTATTAAATACCAAAATGCTAAAACAGAAAACACAGAAAATGCATGGAATGATTATAAAGCAGTAAGAAATATATATAAAACCAATATTGAAATCGAAAAAAACAATTATGTTAATAATAAAATAAATAATGCCAAAGATCAGACACAAATGAGGAAAGAAATAAAAGACTTAGTATTAAAAAAGAGCAACAATGTGATAAAAAGTGTGATATTTAATGATATAGAGTATAAGGATAATTATCATATCGCCACCCAATTTAATAATTATTTTGTCAACAGTATAAAAGCAATTAGTGATACAATAGAAAAAGTGCAATATAAAAACAACATACCTGAGATAGCCTCTAGATTTAAATTTCGTGCAATATCTTTAATAGAACTTAAGAACACAATAAAGTGCTTAAAAGACAAACCGGACTTTAATAAAGTCTCAACAAAGATAATTTTAGATAATTGGAACACTATCAGTAAAAATATGCTCAACATCATAAATAAGTCTTTCGAAACTGGTGTCTTTCCTGAAAATTGGAAGTACTCAATGGTAACACCAATAGAAAAAATATCAAAAACTAACAAATGTGAAGAATTCCGTCCAATAAACACCTTGAAAACATGTGAAAAAATTATAGAAAAGATTGCTAAGGAACAGTTGGAAAATTATATGGAAAAAAATAATTTGTTTTCAAAATATCAATTGGGTTTCAGAAAGAAATACTCATGTGAAACAGCAGTTACTTATGTGATAAATAAATGGAAATATAGACATAAAAAAAATAAGGTAATGGCAATTTTCCTAGACTTCAAAAGAGCATTCGAGACTATTGATAGGAAGTTACTGATTTCAAAACTTTGTGTGTACGGTATTAGAGAAAATGAAATGAAATGGTTTAAATCATATTTGACAAATCGAAAACAAATAACAAAAATAAACGGCGTTAAATCGTGTAAAATCGATAATAATTTTGGGGTTCCACAAGGGTCAATATTAGGAGCATTATTGTTCATAATATATATAAATGATATGCCCAGTATTATAAATAAATGCGAAATAATCATTTATGCTGATGACACATTAATTTACGGTGAAGGAGACACAGAAGAACAATGTAAAGATAATTTAATACACGATATCAACAACGTAAATAAATGGCTGAAAATGAACAAATTAAAACTAAATGAAAGAAAAACCAAAATAATGGAAATAAACATGAACAGTAACGAAATTTTTAAAATAAATAATGAAGTAGTTGAAAAAGTTAAGCAAATAAAATATCTAGGTTTCATTATTGACATTAACGCAGCTAAGCGCTCGAGAGCTGAGCTTGACTGGGCAGCCTATAAGGTATCCCTTAATAATTTCAAAACTGAAACCAGAAAAGCCAAAAGATCCTCTTGGAAACGATTCTGTGAAGGAATCGAAGAAATCTCAGAGGCTTCTAGACTGCGCAAGATTCTCGCTAGCACACCATGCACACCCGGCTATCTCAAAAGGTCGAACGAAACATGGACAATGTCAGGTGAGGAGTCTCTTAACCTCCTACTAGATACGCACTTCCCTGGTAGTAGTGCGCCTCCTGGTGCACAACTGCCTAGTACTAGTCGTTCTACGCAGGACACCGAAGGCATAGTCTCCGACAGGAAACTAAAATGGGCGATAAACAGCTTCAAGCCCTATAAATCACCAGGGCCTGATGGTGTTTACCCTGTAGAAATAAAAGAAGCTTCGAAATATATTTTGCCTTGGCTTCGTATTATCTTTAATGGCTGCATAAGCCTCACTTATATTCCCAATGCTTGGAATAAGGCCAGAGTGGTCTTCATACCCAAAGCAGGGAAGACATCACATACCACCCCCAAAGATTTCAGACCTATAAGTCTAACGTCATTTCTGTTGAAGACGTTAGAACGGCTACTAGATCTATATTTACGGAGCAGTATCCACCCTGCTCTCTTATCGGCATCACAGCATGCATATAGCAAGGGAAGGTCCGTGGAAACGGCTTTACACTCATTGGTCGGTACCATTGAAAGATCCTTCCTGCATAATGAATTCACTCTAGTTGCTTTCGTAGACATAGAGGGAGCATTTAATAATGTCACGCCACAATCTATACGACTAGAGTTGCGTAGGCTAGGTGTGAACAAAAGCATTACTGATCTTATAGATGAGCTGCTCAACTGTCGAGTAATCTTATCAGACCTAGGTGCGTACAGCGCTGTAAGATCGGTGACAAGAGGTACGCCACAGGGTGGTGTGCTATCTCCACTCCTCTGGAATCTGGTAGTGAACAATGTACTGCTGTCTCTAGAGAGGGAGGGCTGTGTTGTGGCAGCATACGCCGATGACCTAGCAATCGCAGTCAGAGGCAAATTTCCCACTACCATACGCGACGTCATGCAAAGAGCTCTTTGCAAACTCGAGCAATGGGCCAAATCCTGTGGTCTTGGAGTAAATCCGGCCAAAACAGACTTGGTCCTTTTCACAAGGAAACATAGAATTCCGTCTCTCACACCAATCGTGCTTAATGGGTCTGCATTGTCCGTATCGGAAAATGCAAAATATCTAGAACTCATTCTTGATAGGAAACTTAGCTGGAAACTTAATATTCTTGAGCGTACGAAGAAAGCGACAGTTGCGCTGTACACTTGCAAAAAAGCTATAGGGAAAAGATGGGGGTTTTCCCCAAATATCGTTCACTGGCTGTATAAAGGGGTCATTAGACCTATACTTCTATATGGAGCATCGATATGGTGGCCTGCTTTGGACAAGGTCACATATTTCAACCAGCTCCAAAAAGTCCAAAGAATGGCATCTATTTGCATCAGTGGTGCTCTGAGAACAACACCGACTGCGGCTTTAGAGACCTTATTGCACCTTCTACCGCTTGACTTGGTTGCTAGGCAACAGGCAGCTTGTTCGGCGGTCAGACTTAGGGAAACTGGAGTATGGAAAAGCCTGGGTTCAGGACACGCATCTATACTCTACAAATTCAACTTCATTCCACCAAGGACTGATTATTGTAAACCACTGCTTTCCTTTGATGGAAACTACGGTACGCTTATTCCGCCTAGAACATACTGGAATAAAGGTGCGCCGTGGAAACCGGGGTGTCTTTATTTCTATACAGATGGGTCAAAATTAAATGGCAAGGTCGGGTATGGGGTCTACTCAAAAGAATTGGGGGTATCCTTAGTTCGTAGGCTGCCGGATCACTGTAGTGTTTACCAAGCCGAAATGATGGCGATTAAAGAAGTTGCAACCTGGCTCTCAGAGAACGTCATCTCTAAACGAGAAATACATATTTTCTCGGACAGCCAAGCAGCGATCAAATCGATTGAGCAGGTATCCATCAACTCTAAAGTAGCCAGAGAATGCCGTGCTGCATTAGGCGAAATGTCAAAGTTCTTTGACATCAGCTTAATCTGGGTACCCGGGCATAAGGGCATACGTGGAAATGAAAAAGCAGACGAGCTTGCTAGGAAAGGTACATCGGTGACTCTAATGGGTCGAAACTCGCCGAGCATCCCGATGGCAACTGTCAAAATGCTACTTAATGAGTACACCACATCTAAAGCCAACTCAAGATGGGCTGAACTCTCAACATGCAGAACAACAAGGCTTATCTGGCCGACTCTAAACCCAAAGCGATCGAGAGTCCTTCTCTCGTTGGGAAGATCAGAGGTGGCTACGTTAGTGGCTGTTACCACAGGGCACTGCCTAATAGGCAGACATGCCTCCAGATTGGGAGTCATCACTAATGACTTCTGCAGAAGCTGCAGGGACGAGGAGGAGGAGGAAACTATCTCCCACCTTCTATGTTCCTGTCCCGCGCTTGCGAGAAGAAGGCATAAACATTTGGGGTCATTCTTCTTTTCGGAGCTTGACGACCTGTCGGAGACAAGCGTCAAACGTCTAACAAGCTTTATTAAGAGCTCAATGTGGTTCCACTCGGACTGAAGGCCAAGTGTGCAGCGGTATCACAACGGACCTCACTGGTCTAAGTGAGCTGTGGTACGTGCGTTTTGGTTTTAAGCACGTACAGCGGCTGCCGCCTCAACCTAACCTAACCTAACCTATTATTGACATAGACTTAAAATTTAAACAACACGTTGATTATATATGTAAAAAAATTGGCAAAAAAAATCGGATTTTTTAAACGGGTGCGCAATAAAATATCAACAATAACGGCAATAAATATGTACAATACAATAATAAAACCACATTTCGAATTTGCCACCACAATTTTATATACTTGCTGCACAATAACACAATTAGAAAGACTACAGAAACTTCAAAATAAGGCAATGCGGTCAATATTAAAGTGCAACAGATTTACTCCTATTCAAACAATGCTTGATACACTGAAGTAGCTTAATATACAACTAAGACTAGAAATAAACACGCTTAATTTCATCCAAAAAATGAAGATAGGAAAGGCTCCAGAATATTTAATCGAACAAATGAATTATGTTGGAGAAGTACAACCATATGCCTTAAGAAATGCAGAAAACTTCAGATTGCAAAGGGTGACAACAACAGCAATGCAGCGATCGCTTTTCTTCAAGGGGCTAAAACTATATAATGCGCTACCTACTAATGTAAAATTAGAAAGAAATACTAATATATTTAAAAGAAATATCACACAATTTGTAAGAAATTCGTAAGGAATGTAGAGAAAAACAAAAACATAATTGTTTAAAAAAATAGTTATAAGTTTAATTAAAAGTATAATAAATACTACTAATACACTCAAAAAAAAAAAAAAAAAAAAAAACTGACAAAGATAGACAAATTTTTGCCAAACAAGATATGTGAACCTTTTTCTTAGCTTTCGAATATTGTTCACTTAATCTTAATCATATCATTTTTAGATTGCGAAAAATAGAGATTTCACTCAGTTGTTGCAGTATAAGCGATTAAAATAAATATTCTTTTTTACAAGCAAAAAATAAAAAAATTTTCGAAAAATCCTTGTCTTAAATTGAAATAAAAATGCGTTTCAAATATTTTTGACTAATTGACTAAAACTTTTGGTGGCAAATATTGTATGGAATGCCTCAACTCCTAATAATTTATTGAAAATCTTAAACTTTTTTAAAAAAATTTTCACAAAAAAATTTACTAAAACTATAAAGAATTTACAAATTACAAAGTAAAAAATTTTCTACCAAAAATTGTAATATTTTACCAAAATGGCAACCGTGCACTCGCCTACTCCTTTGTTAATTTGCTCGAAACTCATACTCACACCCACATACACAGCGAACTCGCCTGTTAGTTTGTAGTCTTCTCGATACTCGCACGCATACACACACGGCAATCTCACGGTTACGTGACGATTTCTACAAAATTAAAAAACCCGCAAGCCGCGTAATGGAACGTCGTTCCAATAATAAAAAAATATATAAATTATTTATTAAATTTTGGGGAATTATAAAAAAATAAATTTTATTTATTATTTGTTAACGTTATTTCCTACATGAGTTCCTGCCATACTAAGAATATTCTACACAAAAATTTCCCTTAAAAAGGACCAATAATCTAGAAAATAATTGGGCTGGCTGAGACCTGGTCTAGAGACCAGCCGACACCTTAGCATAATCTAACCTTAGTCCAAAAATACTGTTTCGAGAAAAATTCATATGGTTTTTGTCTTAAGTTTTGTTGTGCGTTTAAGCTTACCTTTGCTTTCCCCTCTCGTTAGCCTTTTTTTGACCTTGGAAACCTTTTAACCCGGATTTGCGGTTTTTTTTTTCAAAAATTACACATTTTTGTTTGATTTTGTCACCCAATTCCTCCCTTATACTATGTTTCCATTTGCTCGAAATCTTAAAATTTTGTGAGGTTTCGCAAAATCCATATCGTCGGCCTAATTCTAATAAGACGTAAGTCAAAATTATCTATTGTTCAGGAGGCAAAGAAAACTATTTATTATTTGTAAGAAGTTCATACGATAATGTACTGTTTCAAACGCTCTACCTCCCTTTTTTTCATACAAACATTAAAAACTAAAAAAGGACATAGATGTAGTTTTGATCAATCTACCTAAACCACTAATAAACGCTACTTTGCCCAATTTTTACTTACATCCTATTAGAATTAAGGCGACGATATTGAAATCAACAGAGTTCTCTATATAAGTTTAAGATTTGAAAATCGTGTGATTTCAACAAAATCTAATAAAAAATCTCATAAAATGCAATGCGGTATTCCTGAAAATTTATATCAGTATCCAGCACTATTCAGCTTATGTCAATTTTTTCATATTGACAATTTGCAATGACAACTAATTTATTGTTTAAAAAACAATAACAATAATAATGAAAATGAAAATGCAAAACAAAGAAAGTATGATAATAAAAAGGTTTGGAGCTTCAGTGAGGAGCAATTGCTAGTAGCAATTTTGGAAAAAATTTTTAAGAGCTCCGGAAATGGCAAGAAGAATGCAACAACGGAATTTCTCCTTCACGATTTGCCAGTTCTTAAATTTATCAAATTAAGTCTTAATTGTCAAATGAAATCTAGCTGTCATGACATGCCAGATGGAAACACTTTGAAATCACTTTTTTAAAATCGCAAGATTTCGAGCAGATGGAAGCATAGTATTAAGTCTTTTGTATACTTTTATTAAAGGCTCAGTTTGAAAGCGGCAATGTTAAGTAACTATCGAGCCTTATTTAATCTGGCCAAAAGTAATGAGAAAATCTCATCTTAAGTTATCTATCTTAAAACCGTGACGATTTTATTAAAAGCTTTATATTTTACAGTTACTAATTTTTCATATTTTCGAAACTATTTCAAACTCAAAAGTATGATAATATTTTATGTCCTTTTCGTATGTTATTCAAAAGATCATATTTTTTACACGCTTTGTAGATTTTTTCCTCCACTCATTTCGTAAGTTTAAGCTATTTATGTTCATATTTCAGCATTTTGGTTTTAAAAGTGTTTCATGCTGCAAAGAAAATAATCTTTTGTTGCATACTTTGCGGCACTTTTAATAATTTATATGCACAGCCCTTTAAATACTCGAAGACTGGTTGCATATGTGTTGGCTAGTGTTTTTGGTATGTGTTCCTAATTCTTATGAAAACTTCAATGTCTCCAACGCACTAACACACACACACACTCACATTAAAATATAAATGCCGCCACACTCAAGCAATCGTACTTGACAAAGTTTTTCATGCGCAAGAAGCTTCACAATTTCTATGCTGAAAACTTAAACCAGCATTCAAGGTCATATTAACTGGGCTCTGCAGCATGACACACTTGAAGAGCACATTCCCACATACACACACATACATACAGAAACAGGCTGACATTCAGCAGCTTCAAATTGGTATGCTACGAACACATAAAAACGCAAATGCACACACATGCATACATAAAAAACATATGCTCTTATATGCACCAACACATGCTTAAAATGTTGTTAAATAAAAATTTCCTGCTTAAATATGTTTTCTTTCCGTTGTTCATTGATGTTCTTGTGAAATTCTTTTACCCGTTCTGGTTTTTTTTGTATTTTACAAAGCCATACGTACAGTACAAACTTTCATATACACTCATAAGCAGGCATTAAGACACGCGCACTTATATATATATATGTTTACACTACAACACATTCTCGTAGTTATAAGTGCATAAGTGATGAGCAGCCACTTGAGTCTGTGTGCCATTTAAACAGTTCATATTCATATATATATATACACAGCTCATCCCAGTTGGAAAAGGAGCCCTGCTGTAAGTTTGCCGGCAACGTGCCTCGGAAGGACAGGAGACATGCCCGCCTCCATACCCGCTTATATCTTTTTTGTATAGGCATGTCCTTAGGCCGGCATGTCTGTCAAATTAACTGCCGTAGCAGCAATGCAGCATGTATCTAATGGTATGAATGCAGAAGGTATACAGGTCTACCAAATTAACTGCTGCTACGTCAGTTAATTTGACAGACATGCCGGCCTAGGACATGCTTATAGAAAAAAGATATAAGCGGATATGGAGGCGAGCATGTCTGCTAAATTTCTAACTAATGTTGCCGGCAATTGAAAAAATACCATTATCCGTAGACGAGCCTCGGCCGCGTGAGTGTGGATATGTGGATATGCTTATTCATTCGATCATCGCAGCTGTTAACTAATCCTCGTTTAATTTGCTTCATTAAGAATAAACGTACGAACTAGAGGTGGGTAACAGTAACAATTTTTGTTGTGCTGACTCAGTAGCACATGTGCATCCTTGTGTGTCAGCACACTGTGCTAGCACAATTGTGCCACAATCGAAAAAAGCACTTATAAAAGTGTCGATAGCAAATAGAGTGCTTGTAGCTGTAAGGTATATACCAGATCTCTGAAAATTGTGTGATAGCTTTAAGTGTAATAACGTTTTTCAGCTATAAGTAAATAAAAATTATTAAATAGAGTGCTAACACCCTTCTCAGATCTCTGAAAATTGTGTGATAGCTTTAAGTGTAATAACATTTTTCAGCTATAAGTAAATAAAAATTATTAAATAGAGTGCTAACACCCTTCTCTATTAATTTGTTAACAATATTCACAAATTCCATATTGTCAATTATTAAAAGTGAACCAAAGTAAAACAAAAAACAACTTTACTAAGCAAGAACTTAACAAAATGTAAGCAATGCAGAGCAGGCGTGGATCCTGAGGGTGATATGAAGGCTGAAGCCCCCAGACGCTTAATTTAATATTTAAATAAATACTAGTAGTAACCCGCGGCTTTGTCCGTTGTAGGCTTGAGTCATTTCAGCATTTATATTTTTGGAAAGGAGCAAGAAGGAGCGAAAAGCTTAAAATTGTAAAAATAGTAAGTGGCTCATAAATAAGTGTTTACTATAAAATATTAAAATATAAATAAGCAAAATATTTTTGAAGGTCTTTCTTTTTCATAAAAAAAATTAATTTTGTCCAAAATGTTATGAAGGTGCTTGATATTCTCGGTTGGCTCTTATATTCGGCCTACATTCGGTTTTTGGCAATTTTTTTTAATTGAATTAAAGAAAAAAAAATATTAAATATCTACAGTCATTCAGCTCATGTAGTCAGTGTTTCCAAATAACCAATGTTAATCCTTCTTTCAATGTGATCGATGCACTAATTCCTACGCGATAAAATTATAAAAAATCATAGATTATTGACAAAAATTTCTATTGATTTGTTTTTTCAATTAGTTATTATTGCAATTCACTGACATAAAATAAGCATATAAAAAAAAAAAAAAAACAAAAATAAAACAAAAATGACACAAAATCGGCTAAATGGTTTAGCCCTATCAAACATTCACAAAGAAATTGATATTAACCCGGAGGAAATCGCTGAAATTTTTGTAAATGAAAAAATTTCTCGGATGTTGAAGATCCCAGAAGAATTTTATACAAATAGCAAATAGCTTAATAAAGAAAGTAACAAAAAAAAAAAAATAAATAAAATAAGCATTTAAGTGCGTGAAGATAAATTCGTCAATCCGACACTAGCTAAGCGAAGACACAAACCAATACTTTTGGTCCGCAAAAAGTTAATTTCGTACTTTTTGCTAAGTACGAATATAATTTTGGGAGGAAATTTCCTCCAAAAAATGCAAATATATCGTTATAAAGGTGGTTTAATCACCTGTCCAATGATATGCATTTCAAAAACATTCTTCGCTCAGATTTTGAGAATTTTCGCATTGAAACTTAGTACCATGATCGCCAGTTTCACTACTTTTTAAAAAACATATATGGCAAAAGTCTTAATTGTGCACTCAAAATTGTGCCAAAAGCTAAACTCGATTCAAAAGTTTAACTCGCACTTTGCATATAGAACGAATTCAAGTTCCTCCCAAAAGTTAAATTCGTACTTTTCAAAAAGAACGAATTTAATTTCCTCCCAAAAGTTTAATTTGTACTGTGCAAAAAGAAATTTCTTCCGAAAATTAAATTCGTACTTGGTTTGAGTCTTCGCTAAGTTAGCGTCGGATCGACGAATTTATCTTCACGCACTTTAAGAATTTTAAGTTCAATATAATCATTAGCTACTTCTTTTCTTTCAATTCTTACAAATCATATAAATTTTAAGCTTTTGAATTATATTTAATGATTTCATGATATTTAAAACGTAAATATAATTTATAAAAATAAGTTTACTATGTCATACATCAAAAAACACAATGAATAAAAAAACTAATTTGCTTATTTAGGCTCTCCCCCCCCCATTTCTCCCCATTTCTCCCCATTTCTCCCCATTTCTCTCAAATTTCTAGCAATTTCTAGATCCGCTACTGATGCAGAGCACAGTAGCATACATCCCAACACTGCACACAAAAGCTATTTTACGCGCAAAAGTGCGTCTAAATGCGTCTCTTCTCTTTGCGTGCTATTATGCCACTATGTGAGTCAACGTAGTGTGCTAGCACACATGGCGCACTACAGAGAGTCAGCACAGTGTCATAGCACAGAACTGAGTTACCCACCTCTAGTACGAGCACAGAGTAAGAAAATTAACACGTTCGCATTGTTACTATAAGCAATTAATGCAAAAAACTCTAAATCACTCAAAATCACTAAAAAAAACAGAACAAACTAAAAAAAAAACCAAAACAAAACTAAAAGCCAT
This sequence comes from Dichetophora obliterata, assembly GCA_963920525.1. Taxonomy (NCBI): domain Eukaryota; kingdom Metazoa; phylum Arthropoda; class Insecta; order Diptera; family Sciomyzidae; genus Dichetophora; species Dichetophora obliterata. Next base: position 55,214,530 of record OY986437.1, read on the forward strand.
TAATAAAAAAAAAAAAATTATGTCTCTGATAGAACTTGAACCCACTACTCAAGATTAAAAAAAAAAAAAAAAAAAATGAAAAAAAACTAAAGCTTATTTCTGAAATTGTTGATATAATATACATAACAACAATGTTGCTTTCAAAAGTGCTTCAACGATAACACAAAAATTCGGCGAATTACAAAAATCATGAAAATATTGAAGTTGTTGTCCCTTAAAATTAACCGGGACAAAAAAAAAAATACAAATTATGTCTCTGATAGAACTTGAACCCACTACTCAAGATTCCCAAAAAAAAAAAAATGAAAAAAAAATTAAAGCTTACTTCTAAAATTGTTGATTAATATACATAACAACAATGTTGCTTTCAAAAGTGCTTCAACGATAACACAAAAATTCAGCGAATTACAAAAATCATGAAAATATTGAAGTTGTTGTCTCTTAAAATTAACCAGAATTTTGCAAAACATGTTACTTTATTATGACACAGTTGTTATTATACTTATATTGAATGTATCTATGTTGTGCTATAAAAGAACTTAGTTTTTACTGTACTGATGCTTTTTGTTAATAAATAATAATAATGCACCTCACTTAAAAGTAAAGAGGACATTTTTAAAATTTAAAAATATAACTCTTAGCATTAAAATTATAACCTGCTACATTCCTTTCATCGGCAGGCCTGCTTTGTTTTTCATCTGGGATATGAAGCACAAATACATTCACATACGTCTTGCTTGCAAGCGTGTGCACACATATGAATTTTTTGTTCGCTATTTTCTTATGAGTAATAAAAAGAAGTTTGTTAAATGTCACAAATAATGAGTTAAATAAAATGCATTAACAGTGCTGCCAAGTTCAGTGCAACTTGCTTACATTTTATTTGGACTGAGAAATCGCTTTCATGCCGAAGTTTAGTACTTTAACAGTGTTGTTGGTCTTTTGAAATCAGCAGAAAATTAGTTCCGAAAAAATTTTTAATCAAACTTAACTTGTTTTATAATTCTGATCCCTCTCTCTATACCTTTGAAGCGCTTAAAAACACTTTATTTACTCTCGCTTTATAGGAATATGAAGAAATGTAAATGTATAAGAAATATACTCTTACTGAAGTTCACAGGTAAAAAATATTGCAAAATTTCAATCCTATATTTAGAATAGCAACATTAGCTTTAACAATTTTATTTTTATACATAGGCAATAGTGTCAAAATCACTCAAAATAAAATATTGTGTGCTCAAATAGTGAACAATATTTGCGTAAAATGAAAAAATAGCTCTCAATGAACTATAATTAAGTGGTTTATTCTAATAGCTATATTAAACCGATACTTAAAAAAAATTGATAAATTATTATTGTAAAAAAAGAAAAATATTAAATAATATCAATTTCCATGCGCTGCGCCAATTTATGTCAAAAAAAAAAAGAAAAAAAAATTAATCCTGCAACAAAATAAAGCTGATATTTAATCACACTACACTGGGAGCTCTTCGTATTGTTTCAATAAAAAATTTGTCAACGATTGATTTTCCAATTTATATTATAAAATAAATTCAAACACATAATAAAAATTATCTACATTTCAATCAATTGCGGTATGAGTTATGTGAAAAAAATTTTAAAAAAAATTATTGATTAAAAAAAAAAAACTTAACTTAAAAAAATATAGCCACAGTTGGATTACGTGGTACAATGTGAAATATTTGAAAAATTTATTTGAAAATAAATAAGGGTTGCAAAAATTAATTGCTAAGTAACTTATTTTGATTGTATGAAAACATTTTACTTATTTCTAAAAGAATGCCACTTCGTCATAAAAACACAATGGAGCTTGTATTCAATTTTAGTTGAAGCTAAGTATAACTTTTGAAGTATATCATGAATTGCTTACAACTAGTTTATTCTGATTTCTTTTAATCCTGTGTGTATGTGTAAAATAGTAAAATGGCTCCAAGCCAGACTGGCTAACAAAGTGTTTTTGTTATATACAAATGAATACAAGACAGTGGTTTAATATAAATATCCTGTGTTTATGAGTAGTAGTAATATACTAATACAGATACAATATGGGCATTTCCATAGAAAAGTCTACCGTGACCAAAAAACTAAAACTTATTAAAAACTTATTATTTGATGATATTATCTAAGGAGAAAATTTAATTTTATTAATTTAAAAAATTTCTGCATAAATTCATTATCCATGATGATCAAATCGTCTGCACAGTTTCACAAATGTAGTTTTTCTTTTTCGTAAATGTTTAGTAAATGTTTCGTAAACTTTTTGTTTTAGTAAAAATGGAAGGTATTGGCTAAAGATAATAAACAATGGTGGGGGGCAAGGAAAGGACAATATATTAAATTTGTTTTTTAATTACAAAATTACATAATTTCTTAACTACTTAATTACTTAATTAAACTACAAGGGAAATTTAATTAACGTAACGCTAGTAAAGTAACGCCAGATAAAAAAGCCTTATAAGAAAAAAAACCAGAGAAGATTTTTAAATTCTATTACTTGGAAAAAAGCTTATGTTAAGTCCTTCTAAAAAAAATGTATACAAAAAGTCTTGCCCAAATCAGAAAGCTGTGCAAATTTTGTAATCCAAGTCAAAAATCACTTCCGTTTTTTGTAACGTAGCGCCAACACATATTTTTACTTATATCTTAAAATCCTTAGGGTCGATTGTTGTCATTGTTCTTTGATTAAGGTTTAAATAGTTGCACTGTCTTGCGGTGTTTTCTTTCATAGTGAATTTGATTCCTAAGTGTATTGGTAACTAGACAAAAAAAAATTGCTCCAATTTTGCCCTTTTTGAGCAATTTAAATTTTTATAACGTAGGTGCATGGCAAAAAATATTGCATAAACATTATATATTTTTATTCTTCTACTAAACTCTGTTGATGCAGTCGCAATTAAAAGTTCCCTTAAAATCTGTATGTGTCTCATATACATGTTTGTCTAGAAGAAACCAGTGGCGTAGTAATGTAAAAGGCGACCTTGCTGTCCTTTCTAACTCATCACATATTATGAACTTGTGTTTTTGGCGTTTTTATGGCAACTTTGCACAGTTTTTATCGTATTATTCAAAAACATATGTTTTCTGGCTTATATCAGAATTTTTCAACAAATACGATTTTTGTGTTGATGTGTTGTGTTCCGTGATCATGGTTTCATATGTGGAGTATGTAGTCCGCCCTATAATCTCACGCATGTGGTGCCCCACTTTTACCACATACAACAAAACACTTCATACAAACTATTTTACTTTAAATTAAAATTTCAGATTTAAGATTTTATATTTAAGATTTCAAAAATTATAAAAATTTCTATCAGTTTGTAGAAATAATCTTAACAGGTTTGTAATATTAAAAATAATAGATTTTGAAAAAAAGTAATTTGAATGATTTATTGAATATCATAGAAAACATATTTTTAATTTGGCTTTATTATTGAAAGAGCCAAAAAAGTTACACAATTTTGAAACGCAATATCGTATTTTTTGAACTTTAAAAAAAAATTAGTACAAAACTAAAATAGATTTTGGAAAAAAAGTAGTTCAAGTGATTTATTGAAAATCATTGAAAATACATTCCGAATTGGGCATAAATATATAAAAAGAAAAAAAATTTACGGATTTTTTAAAGCTAAAATCGTATTTTTTAAATTTAAAACAAAATTTTGGTACTAAAAACTAAAATAGATTTTTAAGAAAAGTAGTCCAAATGATTTATTGAGTACCATAGAAATTATATTTTAAATTTGGCTTAATTATTGCAAGATACACGAAAGTTAGAGAATTCTGAAACGCGCAAGTCAAGCCATAATCGTATATTTCTTAAATTTAAATATAATTTTAGTACTAAAAAACAACATGAGTTTTGAAAAAAATAGTTCAAACGATTTATTGAATATCATAGATAATATATTCCAAGATTGGCTTAATTATACTAAGGGACAAAAAGTAAAAGATTTTTATGACGCAAAAGTCTATTTAGGGTCACTGTGCGTAGAGGCGTCAAGGATTATTAAAATTCTAGCTAAGGTTTGCTCCAATCCAACCTTCATGATAAAAGAAGATGGTATTTGGACCACCAGAAGTGAGGAATCTCTGAATGTTTTAGTAGAAACCCACGTTCCGGGATGTTCAGAGATATGTAACGCTCCAATTCAGGAATATCAGGAATTACCATCCGCGAATAGATCTCTAAAAATACTCTCACAAACAAAGATCGAATGGGCAAAAAGTAGCTTCAAACCATTTAAGTCACCAGGACCAAATGGTATAGCTCCCACTGAAATTCAAAAGTCGTTTGCCATCATTAAGGAGCGGCTTTTGTTGATCCACCAAAGCTGCCTTGACCTAAACCACATTCCCAAGCTTTGGCGTAATGTGAAGATTATCTTTATACCTAAGGCAGGCTCACACGAAAACCCAAAAGACCTTCGACCATTTAGTCTCTCATCTTTTCATCTAAAAATCCTCGAGAGATAAATCGATATTCACTTGACATTATCTATTCAGGATTTCAGGATTGGGAAAAAAGCAATCCTGTGATCCCGGAATTAGACCCGCGATTGACAAACCTTAAAAAATGAATTTTTTAGAAGACGTAATATGAAGCTGCAAAATAGATATGCCTTGTTTTACAACACAAAACAATGCAGAAGATTTTAAACAACTAAAAAACACATTTTCTATTAAATGGATAGTATTTATTGCTTATTTCTGAAAGACAAAGATGAATTATTAAACAAAAAATTAATTAAATGAGATAATTCGGAAGGCTCATAAAATAATTTAAAAAACAATAAAATAGTATAATAATTTAAGTAATTCTAAGTACGAATTTTGTGATATTTTGAATAGCTTGTTTTTGAATAGAAAGTTTTTTTTTAATTTTTTAAGGTCATATGTAATTTTTTTTTAAGATAGTATTTTGTAATATTTTGTAATATTTTGTAAGTTTAGTTCAAAAAAGGTTTACATTTTTATATTTTTCACTTCATATTTTGTACAAATATTTACTAGTACTAGTTTTGTACAGACAGTTAAAAAAACTATGCTTTTTTCATTACACCTTATTAAAATTGTTTAATTATGTAAAACAGGATAAATTTGAAAAATTTGAACAAATCAATCTTAATTCCAAGCAATAAGTTATTTTTATAGTTTTTAAAGTTTCAAAGTTTTCCCATGTGCTTATTTCAAAGAAAGGGAGAAATAAATATAAATAGAAATGTGTGTCTTCGAAAATTTAAATAAAACTATTCGTCTTATTACAATTCATTTAGCTAAAATAAATCTAAATACAATTTGTCTTTTGCAAGAGATAGCTAGAAGAATTCTTAGAGACGAATTGCTATAACCCATTTTTTACCGATGTTTCTTTAAAGAAACACTCAGCTTAAAAACTATTTTAAAAGAAACCGTAAATGAATTGAAAACGTATTTTCAATAAATCATAAATTTATTGGCTTCAAAATCGGCTCTAAACCGCCTCTAGAACAAGGGCGTAGAGACCGTACGGTACACCTTTTTCAGACCCCTTTAAAAAAAATTGGAAGAAATAGAAAAACTAATTTTATTGCCATTATGAGGCGTGATTTCTTAAGATAAAGTATCAAATTAAAGCTTAAGTAACGTAAGTTTTAAGTTAAGTTAAGTTAAGTTAAGTTAAGTTAAGTTAAGTTAAGTTAAGTTAAGTTAAGTTAAGTTAAGTTAAGTTAAGTTAAGTTAAGTTAAGTTAAGTTAAGTTAAGTTAAGTTAAGTTAAGTTAAGTTAAGTTAAGTTAAGTTAAGTTAAGTTAAGTTAAGTTAAGTTAAGTTAAGTTAAGTTAAGTTAAGTTAAGTTAAGTTAAGTTAAGTTAAGTTAAGTTAAGTTAAGTTAAGTTAAGTTAAGTTAAGTTAAGTTAAGTTAAGTTAAGTTAAGTTAAGTTAAGTTAAGTTAAGTTAAGTTAAGTTAAGTTAAGTTAAGTTAAGTTAAGTTAAGTTAAGTTAAGTTAAGTTAAGTTAAGTTAAGTTAAGTTAAGTTAAGTTAAGTTAAGTTAAGTTAAGTTAAGTTAAGTTAAGTTAAGTTAAGTTAAGTTAAGTTAAGTTAAGTTAAGTTAAGTTAAGTTAAGTTAAGTTAAGTTAAGTTAAGTTAAGTTAAGTTAAGTTAAGTTAAGTTAAGTTAAGTTAAGTTAAGTTAATTTAAGTTAAGTTAAGTTAAGTTAAGTTAAGTTAAGTTAAGTTAAGTTAAGTTAAGTTAAGTTAAGTTAAGTTAAGTTAAGTTAACTTAACTTAACTTAAGTTAAGTTAAGTTAAGTTGAGTTGAGTTGAGTTGAGTTGAGTTGAGTTGAGTTGAGTTGAGTTGAGTTGAGTTGAGTTGAGTTGAGTTGAGTTGAGTTGAGTTGAGTTGAGTTGAGTTGAGTTGAGTTAAGTTAAGTTAAGTAAGCAAAGTAAGCTAAGCAAATTTTTTTCTTTTCAGAGCAGGTTAATTTTTAAGAGTTTCTTAAAAGGGTTTTTGGCTAAAACCTTTACAAAATCAGGCATATTTTGCAATATTTGTATAGACAATTTTGGGCATGTTATAAGCCAGCGTTTCTTTAAAAAACCACATCGTACCGGCAAGCCGAAAGGTCAGAAATTTGTAAAAAAACAATATTTCTAAAAATTTAAAAAGTGCTTCCACTATATTTTACACCCTCGCACCCAAGATTTTTTGATCTTTAACCTTGAATAAAATAAAAACGGTTCAGCGGAATGACCTTGTATTTGCCTGCAGATTTTATAGATTTTATAGATTTTACAGATTTTATAGATTTTATAGATTTTATAGATTTTATAGATTTTATAGATTTTATAGATTTTATAGATTTTATAGATTTTATAGATTTTATAGATTTTATAGATTTTATAGATTTTATACATTTTATAGATTTTATAGATTTTATAGATTTTATAGATTTTATAGATTTTATAGATTTTATAGATTTTATAGATTTTATAGATTTTATAGATTTTATAGATTTTATAGATTTTATAGATTTTATAGATTTTATAGATTTTATAGATTTTATAGATTTTATAGATTTTATAGATTTTATAGATTTTATAGATTTTATAGATTTTATAGATTTTATAGATTTTATAGATTTTATAGATTTTATAGATTTTATAGATTTTATAGATTTTATAGATTTTATAGATTTTATAGATTTTATAGATTTTATAGATTTTATAGATTTTATAGATTTTATAGATTTTATAGATTATATAGATTTTATAGATTTTATAGATTTTATAGATTTTATAGATTTTATAGATTTTATAGATTTTATAGATTTTATAGATTTTATAGATTTTATAGATTTTATAGATTTTAAAGATTTTATAGATTTTATAGATTTTATAGATTTTATAGATTTTATAGATTTTATAGATTTTATAGATTTTATAGATTTTATAGATTTTATAGATTTTATAGATTTTATAGATTTTATAGATTTTATAGATTTTATAGATTTTATAGATTTTATAGATTTTATAGATTTTATAGATTTTATAGATTTTATAGATTTTATAGATTTTATAGATTTTATAGGTTTTATAGATTTTATAGATTTTATAGATTTTATAGATTTTATAGATTTTATAGATTTTATAGATTTTATAGATTTTATAGATTTTATAGATTTTATAGATTTTATAGATTTTATAGATTTTATAGATTTTATAGATTTTATAGATTTTATAGATTTTATAGATTTTATAGATTTTATAGATTTTATAGATTTTATAGATTTTATAGATTTTATAGATTTTATAGATTTTATAGATTTTATAGATTTTATAGATTTTATAGATTTTATAGATTTTATAGATTTTATAGATTTTATAGATTTTATAGATGTTATAGATTTTATAGATTTTATAGATTTTATAGATTTTATAGATTTTATAGATTTTATAGATTTTATAGATTTTATAGATTTTATAGATTTTATAGATTTTATAGATTTTATAGATTTTATACATTTTATAGATTTTATAGATTTTATAGATTTTATAGATTTTATAGATTTTATAGATTTTATAGATTTTATAGATTTTATAGATTTTATAGATTTTATAGATTTTATAGATTTTATAGATTTTATAGATTTTATAGATTTTATAGATTTTATAGATTTTATAGATTTTATAGATTTTATAGATTTTATAGATTTTATAGATTTTATAGATTTTATAGATTTTATAGATTTTATAGATTTTATAGATTTTATAGATTTTATAGATTTTATAGATTTTATAGATTTTATAGATTTTAAAGATTTTATAGATTTTATATATTTTATATATTTTATAGATTTTATAGATTTTATAGATTTTATAGATTTTATAGATTTTATAGATTTTATAGATTTTATAGATTTTATAGATTTTATAGATTTTATAGATTTTATAGATTTTATAGATTTTATAGATTTTATAGATTTTATAGATTTTATAGATTTTATAGATTTTATAGATTTTATAGATTTTATAGATTTTATAGATTTTATAGATTTTATAGATTTTATAGATTTTATAGATTTTATAGATTTTATAGATTTTATAGATTTTATAGATTTTATAGATTTTATAGATTTTATAGATTTTATAGATTTTGTAGATTTTATAGATTTTATAGATTTTATAGATTTTATAGATTTTATAGATTTTATAGATTTTATAGATTTTATAGATTTTATAGATTTTATAGATTTTATAGATTTTATAGATTTTATAGATTTTATAGATTTTATAGATTTTATAGATTTTATAGATTTTATAGATTTTATAGATTTTATAGATTTTATAGATTTTATAGATTTTATAGATTTTATAGATTTTATAGATTTTATAGATTTTATAGATTTTATAGATTTTATAGATTTTATAGATTTTATAGATTTTATAGATTTTATAGATTTTATAGATTTTATAGATTTTATAGATTTCATAGATTTTATAGATGTTATAGATTTTATAGATTTTATAGATTTTATAGATTTTATAGATTTTATAGATTTTATAGATTTTATAGATTTTATAGATTTTATAGATTTTATAGATTTTATAGATTTTATAGATTTTATAGATTTTATAGATTTTATAGATTTTATAGATTTTATAGATTTTATAGATTTTATAGATTTTATAGATTTTATAGATTTTATAGATTTTATAGATTTTATAGATTTTATAGATTTTATAGATTTTATAGATTTTATAGATTTTATAGATTTTATAGATTTTATAGATTTTATAGATGTTATAGATTTTATAGATTTTATAGATTTTATAGATTTTATAGATTTTATAGATTTTATAGATTTTATAGATTTTATAGATTTTATAGATTTTATAGATTTTATAGATTTTATAGATTTTATACATTTTATAGATTTTATAGATTTTATAGATTTTATAGATTTTATAGATTTTATAGATTTTATAGATTTTATAGATTTTATAGATTTTATAGATTTTATAGATTTTATAGATTTTATAGATTTTATAGATTTTATAGATTTTATAGATTTTATAGATTTTATAGATTTTATAGATTTTATAGATTTTATAGATTTTATAGATTTTATAGATTTTATAGATTTTATAGATTTTATAGATTTTATAGATTTTATAGATTTTATAGATTTTATAGATTTTATATATTTTATATATTTTATAGATTTTATATATTTTATAGATTTTATAGATTTTATAGATTTTATAGATTTTATAGATTTTATAGATTTTATAGATTTTATAGATTTTATAGATTTTATAGATTTTATAGATTTTATAGATTTTATAGATTTTATAGATTTTATAGATTTTATAGATTTTATAGATTTTATAGATTTTATAGATTTTATAGATTTTATAGATTTTATAGATTTTATAGATTTTATAGATTTTATAGATTTTATAGATTTTATAGATTTTATAGATTTTATAGATTTTATAGATTTTGTAGATTTTATAGATTTTATAGATTTTATAGATTTTATAGATTTTATAGATTTTATAGATTTTATAGATTTTATAGATTTTATAGATTTTATAGATTTTATAGATTTTATAGATTTTATAGATTTTATAGATTTTATAGATTTTATAGATTTTATAGATTTTATAGATTTTATAGATTTTATAGATTTTATAGATTTTATAGATTTTATAGATTTTATAGATTTTATAGATTTTATAGATTTTATAGATTTTATAGATTTTATAGATTTTATAGATTTTATAGATTTTATAGATTTTATAGATTTTATAGATTTTATAGATTTTATAGATTTTATAGATTTTATAGATTTTATAGATTTTATAGATTTTATAGATTTTATAGATTTTATAGATTTTATAGATTTTATAGATTTTATAGATTTTATAGATTTTATAGATTTTATAGATTTTATAGATTTTATAGATTTTATAGATTTTATAGATTTTATAGATTTTATAGATTTTATAGATTTTATAGATTTTATAGATTTTATAGATTTTATAGATTTTATAGATTTTATAGATTTTATAGATTTTATAGATTTTATAGATTTTATAGATTTTATAGATTTTATAGATTTTATAGATTTTATAGATTTTATAGATTTTATAGATTTTATAGATTTTATAGATTTTATAGATTTTATAGATTTTATAGATTTTATAGATTTTATAGATTTTATAGATTTTATAGATTTTATAGATTTTATAGATTTTATAGATTTTATAGATTTTATAGATTTTATAGATTTTATAGATTTTATAGATTTTATAGATTTTATAGATTTTGTAGATTTTATAGATTTTATAGATTATACAGTTTTTATAGATTTTATAGATTTTATAGATTTTATAGATTTTATAAATTTTATAGATTTTATAGATTTTATAGATTTTATAGATTTTATAGATTTTATAGATTTTATAGATTTTATAGATTTTATAGATTTTATAGATTTTATAGATTTTATAGATTTTATAGATTTTATAGATTTTATAGAGTTTATAGATTTTATAGATTTTATAGATTTTATAGATTTTATAGATTTTATAGATTTTATAGATTTTATAGATTTTATAGATTTTATAGATTTTATAGATTTTATAGATTTTATAGATTTTATAGATTGTATAGATTTTATAGATTTTATAGATTTTATAGATTTTATACATTTTATAGATTTTATAGATTTTATAGATTTTATAGATTTTATAGATTTTATAGATTTTATAGATTTTATAGATTTTATAGATTTTATAGATTTTATAGATTTTATAGATTTTATAGATTTTATAGATTTTATAGATTTTATAGATTTTATAGATTTTATAGATTTTATAGATTTTACAGATTTTATAGATTTTATAGATTTTATAGATTTTATAGATTTTATAGATTTTATAGATTTTATAGATTTTATAGATTTTATAGATTTTATAGATTTTATAGATTTCATAGATTTCATAGATTTCATAGATTTCATAGATTTCATAGATTTCATAGATTTCATAGATTTCATAGATTTCATAGATTTTATAGTTTTTATAGATTTTATGGATAAATTTTAATGGATCCGGTAACCGTGTTTTTTTATTTTGCTACCCCGGAAACCCTAAAATTTTCTCCAAAGCTTAATTATTTTCTTGCGTACATATGTAGCTCATGAAAGCACCTGAGCAATACAGACTCATGTTAATCCTTTCGACTTGATTTGAACAAAGGTACTTCCAGGACGTTGCCTTTCGCCTGATTCTGCTGGTTCACCTCCATTTTGTTGTGTCACATGTAAACGCAACGTGTTAAACAAAAATTGAGATATCACATAATTTACGAAAAACAAAGTGATCATGTTTAATTTATAAACAATTCAGAGTTGATATTTTAAATTAGCTATATGCTTTGCTAAATTAAAAATTCGTCAATAATCAAAATTCCGTAACTTTTACCTTAAAAGTAAAAAGAAGTATTACAATAGCAAAATATTTCCCATTTATATCATTCTTATTTTTCAATTAATACAAAGAAATAACTTTCCTGTATTAATATTAATTTTTCCAACAGTGTAGTCGAAATATGTAGTTTATCTTTTAATTAAATAGAAAATTATTGAGCACTGATCTCAGCTTGGTTGCAGATTATAGAAAAGTCTTTAAATTACGCATTGTGTTTTGTTTCTTAAAATTTTGTAAAAGTCTTTACTATTGCTGTCAAAAGTAAATTCGTATATTTTTTTTTAACAAACTGCTAAAAAATTTCTTCAAATTATCTTTAATTAATAGACTACAATCTTGTGTTTCTTGATACAGTAATTATCGCTTATAAGCAAAACCTCTATTTGCTTGTTATTTGCTGCTCATAAGCGGTAAAGCATATATAAAAACTCGGTTATATGCATCCACTGTGCTTATATTAAAACTCGGTTACAGGCCTACACGAAGCATTTATAAAAATTGGAATATTGTTTCAATAAAAATTGTCGTATGAATCGGTTTAATTTTTAATTATATATGTTTAGAAATTAAATTTTGTCAAACAAGCGTTTTTAAAAAATAAAAAATAGATTAAATTAAATTAAATTGCCGCTCTAGCAGTCTTTTTAAACAATAAAACAAATTAAGTTTTATTAAAACAAAGTCTTAAGTTTTAAAAAATATGTTTAAAAAATATGTTTAAAAAAAATCAATTTAAGATCAGCCAGGCTCTTATTACAAAAAACTTCACTTAATTTTTTAAGTCTTTTCAATCTCGAAAAAAGTCAGTTATATTTTTTGTACGTTTCAACATTTTTGGCACATACATATATTCTTCTGTCTTATTTAATTTGTCTCAACTTCTTCACAATTGAAATTTTTTGTTTGAGTGACAAGATTATTCTTTTATTTTTGTTCATTTTAAAACTTCACAGGAAAAACATAAGAAACTTTGACACTTTCAAAGACAGTGATGGGCTATTTCATATTTGACAGATTAATAGAGATGTGAAATTTATAATCGGAATTTTTATGACATTTCAGTAGGGCTGCATACAACTGGTTAGTTTTCTATGACTCTGCTTTAAAAAAAAAACCTAATTTTGATGCATATAAAAGAGAAATTCATGTAAGCGAAATGCTTATAAGCGAAAAAATTTTGGCTATTTTAAATGACAAAGTTAAATATCTCAAGTTCGAATGCATATCTGCGGGATATGCTTATAAACATAGTGCATATGTTCAAGCGATAATTACCTCATATTTATTTTATCTGTTTTATACTTTTTTGATTTAAGGGAGGTTAAACCCCAAAAATGTCTACTTTTGGCTATGGTTCTGCGCCATCTGTCTGTTGCCATGTCCTGCCACACCTTTTGCTTAATTTGTTTTAAGTGATAACTTTCACAAATGTATAAAAATGATATACCGTCAACACTTTTTTAATGGCTTTATTAACTTGTCATCTATGTATAAGAATTTTATTACAAATGGCACGCCATTTTTCAATAACAGTTTCAGACAAACGCAGTCGTTTAGATGAATATCAATCGACCAAACCGAAATAAATGTTGTCACACTCCACTCTCGAGCTACCAATAAACTTTCATTAGCTAAAAATACTGACAAACGACTGCTAAACATGGAAAAATTGGCAATTTATGATGTTTTACAAAGTTTGTCATCGAAACATGATAAACGACGAAAGTTTCAGAAGAACTGTACATTTTGTCAATGAAGACTTATCTTTGAAAAAAGGAAAAACCAAAAAATTAATTTGAGAGAGAGCATGAGAGCAAAGTTATTTACAGAGCTGGGCGGTAAGGACGATTGTGATTGCAGAAAGCTTAAAAAAACGGGATAACAATTAAAGTTATTCCTCATTGAATGAGTTAAGATTACAATTTTGAATTTTGAAAAAGTTGATAACTATAACGATTAATGTAATCGTTATCTTATGCTAAATTCACACTGAGAGCTAAATGCGCATTTAAAGTATTTATTATATATATTTGTCCCTGTTACTTTTACAACGAATAAAGGGCCGTTCGTAAATGTGGATTTCGTAAATGTGCATTTAGCTCTCAGTGTGAACACAGCATTAGCTTATTCGGTGAAGGAATACTTTAATTGCAACTCCGTTTTTTCTATTATAAGGATAACAGTAATCGATAGCAAGGATTTTACTTTTATTAAATATTAGTGAAAACCACTGTTACTTATTTTGAAAAGTGCATTTCAATAAGAAAAACCGGGGTTACAACTAAAGTAATTCTTCATCGAATAATCGTAATCTCATTACAAAAATCGTAATTTCAACTTTTCATAATAACGATTGCTGTAATCTTAATCTAAGATCGTTCGATGGAAGATTTGTCGCAATCCTAATTTAAAAATTTTTTAAATTGGAATTAAAATAGTCTTAAATCTTGCTGCAATCTATTACACATGTGATCCTTATTGCCCAGCTCTGGTTATTTATTGATGTGAAGCTATTTACATCTCTTTTTTTGATTTGCTCGAGTCAGACCTTAAAAACGACACTTTTTTCGGACACTATTTTCTTAGAATTGATGTTGCTTTTTGCTTGCAACTGTAACAACAAGAATATATAATACTAAAAATATTTCTTTGAACATCGTGAGTATCGAACTCATACCCTTCGATTGATAATTCTACACGCAACGCATCAATCCAAAATCCTTTGTTACGCTAAGTGGTTCATTCATTATTAAGTACAAGCTGAAACTACACTACCGGTCAAAATTATGGAAGCCCTGAGCAAAAAAGAAATTTTTCGAGTTTGTTGATAAATTTAGCAGACTTAATGCTTTTTTTTTTGTTTGCGCATGTATGTAATGAAAATACAATATATTTCATCTTAATAATATTAAATTTTTTAAAAAATAATCTCATTTGTATACATTAAATTTAATTTCATAAGAGTTTGTTGAAAAACTTACAATTCAGACGAAGCTATTTTGATTGCACATTTTCAACAATGGCTCACAATAAATGACCATATTTACACTGTTATGTTTTCATTAATGACTTCTTCGTGTAAGACTTGTTGTAAATTGTGTAAGTAATTATTAGTGATGACTGATTATTATTCTCCGTTGATAGTTTCATATTTTGTGATCAATCAAAATGGCTCGGAAGGATAAAAATAAATCAGTCTCTGTTGAACAGCGGTCAAATATTGTTGTTTTGAAGAAAACGGGGAAATCGTACAGCGAAATCGCCAAAATATTAAAAGTCTCGAAAGGCACCGTCCCTAAGACTCAGAAGCGAAACCGGGAAACTGGTGCAAATACAAACAGAAAAGGAGCCGGTAGCCCCCGAAAAACGTCAAGAAGAGAAGATAGCAACTATCAGAAGTGCAAATCGATTTGATGCAGCACCACAAATCAGATCCAAAATCAATAAACAGCTAGCGACGCCGATTTCGGTATCAACAGTCCAACGACGATTAAGAGAAAAAGGAATGATGGGTCGAGTGGCGCCAAAAAACCACTTCTACGAGCAGTGAACAAGAAGAAAAGGCTTCTTTTTGCCGAAAAACATAAATACTCGTCATTAGATCAATGGAAATCGGTGCTATGGTCGGTGCAGCGTCGAGCATTTGTTCGTAGAAAAACCAACGAAAGATATTAATCTAAGTGTGTTCTGGCTACAGTGAAACATGGTGGTGGTTCAGTGATGGTGTGGGGTTGTTTTAGCAATGAGGGAATTGGCAAATTACTAAAAATTGAAGGAACAATGAAGAAAGAAGACTACCACCGTATTCTCCAACGCAGCGCCATCCCGTCTGGAATTGGTCTTATTGGCTATGGTTTTACATTTCAGCAAGACAAAGACCCAAAACAAACTTTTAAATTATGTTTCAACTATTTGGCAACAAAAGAGGACGAAGGAAGCCTTAAAAAAATGATTTCGCCGCCTCAATCACCGGATGTAAATCCAATCGAGTTGCTTTGGGACGAACTTGACTGACAAGTCCGAGACATAACCAGTGAAAAATCCATGTCGACTTGCTTGAAACAAGTATAGGACAACCTCAATCCGCAAATACTTCAAAAACTTATCAAAAGAAAGCCAAAAATATGAGCTGCGATCAACAAATCCAAAGGTGGATACTTCAACGAAAAACCGCTGGCCTGACAGTCTTTTATTAAATGCAATTGTGATTATTGATTATGTGATTATTTTTGGAAAAATTTAATATGAATAAGATGAAATATGTTATATTTCCATTAAATATATGCGCAAAGAGAAAATTAAGCGCAGTTTTTCAACTAAATTTATCAACAATCTCTCATTTTTCAAGAGAGTCAATTTATCTCTCACTTCAGAAATGCATTACTTGGGTGCAGTTTGGTTGATTATTTAAGTACTAGAAACTGTATCTACCTTCATTAAATAATACATAGTAAAACTCCTTATTACCTATATGAAAAACTGCAGTTCAGTTTGTCTAAAAGATGCAAGATACTTATAGTTCCAAGACATGGCTCTCTAACTTCTTCCAATCTTTTTTTCATTAATGCCATAAGACTGTGGAATGCGTTACCACGTAACTTAAGAGAAATCGAATGGGCGGAGAATTTTAGGCAATCTATTTTAACTCACTTCTCAACTTCTGAACTTCTTCAACTTATTTTATTATTCTATCCTTTCTCTTTTTTCTTTACATATTCTTATTTTTCATTCATTATATTATTCATCATATTATTATTCTTATATTTATTGATACAAGATTTTTTATTTTGATTTTATTATTATTAATCTCTTAATCATTACCTAATGTAATTCATTATCTTATTTATAGTCACTGTTATTAATTTGCTGTTATATTAACTTATTTATAGGTATTTTTACTTGTACTGTAAAAGAACTTAGTTCTTATTTGTACTAATGTCTTATAAATAAATACAAATACAAATACAAACAAACTTGAAAAGTTTATTTTTTGTTCAGGGTTTCCATAATTTTGACCGGTAGTGTATGTTGCAGCAGATCAGAATAATGTATTAAAAGGATTGTGCATTTGCTGTTCTATAGTTCATATCCTACACATTTAGCAGCTATCTAAATAACAAAAGTAGCAAAAAATAACAAAAATGATGCTTCCACTTACTACACGTTGTCATCAGCATCGTTAAGTAGGTTTTTTTTTTGTTATTGATGTAGAATTGTTTGTGTTGTTGTTGTAGCACGAAGAAAAAAATCAACTGCGTTATTTTTATATATTTTAAAAAAAGTAAAATTTCTAAAATAGTTTATGTGAAAAAATTACTCCAATATATCTTTGCAATCAAAAGATATGGGTAAAAATTCATTTTTGCTAGTTTGCCACCAAAATTACAATTGTGCAGAATTAATTTTTAAAATATTTTCAATTTTTTTACTTAGATGTTAATTTCTAGAAAGCATTGCCCGAATATTTGTAAAATAGCTCAAAATGATACAAAAAGCACCGATGGCATTCTACCAATAAAGTTGCAAAAACTACATGATAAAGTTGCACCTAACCTGCGCTCTATCTTCAAACTTGACTAAACTCCAAGTAGCTGGAGAAGAGGAGTAGAGCCCAAATTTAGGAGGAGAGCCAAGGATTTTGAGACCAATAAGCCTCACATCATCCGTACTAAAAACGTTTACGTTTACCTAGAAAGTTTACGTGATATTCATTCTAGGTACGCTCTAGAGCAAACATGCCCATGTAGTTGGTCGATTGGCACCAGCGTGGCCCTACACACAAAAATTTTTTAATCTTAAATTTGTCATTGCGTTAAGCTTAAAACAAAGAACACCTGCACACAACAACAACACAATTCGAACTGGTTCGCTGTTCAGCACATTTTTCAAAGCGCTTTGCAACAACAAATGCATGCAAAGCCAATATAAAAAACGCACACTAGACGATGTCGATCAGGGCTACCAACTCATTTTATGGTTTTCCCCGCAGTGGTTCTCAAAATTCCTCGATTTTTCATCAAGTTCCCCTCAAAAAAAAATTTTAATGAATTTACTTATAGAATTTTTTAATTGAATATTACAATAAATAATGTAAGGATTTTGTAAATTTTATGAAAACAATTCATTTTGATTAAAAAAATGCACACTATAAAATATGAAAAAAATAACCTTAAAAAAGAAAAATGTCTTTTCGTGTAGCGACTTCAAACTTTGAAGCTAACATACGTCGATGGCACGAATCGAAAGTATGTTAACTGTGGTTTTAGGCAAACAATTTTTGAAAATATATTTTTTTTTACATTTGATTATTATTGTTCAACTACATATTCACAAATGTGTCAAAAAAATTTATAAATCAATACCGCTTATAAAACAGATTCTCTAGCGCTTAAAGCCTGGTGCGCCAGAGAACCTTCAACTAATCAGAGTAA
Source organism: Dichetophora obliterata (assembly GCA_963920525.1). Classification (NCBI taxonomy): domain Eukaryota; kingdom Metazoa; phylum Arthropoda; class Insecta; order Diptera; family Sciomyzidae; genus Dichetophora; species Dichetophora obliterata. The sequence continues at coordinate 55,232,954 of OY986437.1, forward strand.
CTTTAAACACGTTTTCTCGATGCATACTTTTTCAAAACTGGCCGCACTACTGCAAAAAAACTAATCGACCGATTTTATTTTTTTGTATTGTAATTCCATTTGTATTGTAATTCTTTAACACGCAACAATATGGTAAAATATGTCGTAAATTTTTGAACTTTTGTCCACGCTTCATAATTTTCTTTATTTTAAATGTTTTTATTCCATTTTTGTACAAGATGTGCATTCAAGGTTCTGCTTTTGTATTCATTTCTGTTTTCAGACGATCTGGAGCCGAGCTATGTTGTGTCCCGATTTTCGCCTATTTTTAAGCACACTAACTTCAGCTAAATTAGATTTTTCGACTCAATCTAATATCTAAGCAATATATGTAAACAAATTTTTACTTATACTCATGATGTTAAATTAACATGCAAATTAAATTTTTTGTATGTATAGTATAATTTTTTAGATACCTTCTTCTAAAATATGCCTTAATTTTAACCGCTTTTGCCTCAAACCTCTTTTAAGCCATCTTCGCACATTTATGATGTTATTGAAATGCAAATCGCAGTGTCAAATTTTTTTTCAAATTAAACAAAAATGTATTATTTAAAAATCAATTTGGCAACAATGATTTTTTTGCTAATGTTAATCAAATTTTTTTAATGTTGTAAAAGAACATTGTATCAAAACATTTAATATAAAATCAAATTCCCCAAAATCATTAGAAATTAGATTAATTATTAAATTACCCGCATTCCCATTTGATGAGCACATTCCCCGATTCCACAATCGACATGAAATTCCCCACCAGTTGGCATGCTTGATGTCGTCGCTTAAGCTGATTGTCCTGTTACTCGTCGAATAATTTTTGCATGCAAGTTTTGTTATTGTAATAGAAATGATTAAAATTGTCTTGGAAGCAAAAAAAAAAAAAATGGGAGCTGAAGTCACAATGACAGCTGACACCTTTTTAAATCTGACAGCTGACACATTTTTAAATATGACAGTAAGCTTTAAAGTATATTTTGATAATGAATTAAGCGTATCTTATTAACATCTATCCCCTTTTACTTATCGACTTATCGATGAAAAAAGTTAGATCCCGAATAAAACTACTTTTCGCTTGTAACAAACAATTACCCAGTTCTTGGCTGAGATGTCAAAATAGCCAAGTCCCACAGCCAAGTCCCACAGCCTCGAAGCGGTTTCTGCACGCCTAGCTATGCTTCGGTCGTAGCTCAGGGAAAATGGGAGTGGGGTTGCTTCGGACCGTGGGATGCCTGGGGGTTACAGGAAAATAAAAAATCTGGTGCAGAGGGTTAAAGGAACAACTTAAAGAAAGAAAATTGACATAGAGAGAGACGACTATATGGTGGCTTGGTGACGGTGATCCTAAAGTCGGGGAGGGGAGGAGGTGTTGTTTTCCCCACCCGGTCTTTACCCGCCCAACCTTCTCCTGATTCATTTTATTGTCAGGAGCCCTCACAAAGCTGATGCTAGTCCAAGCCTGCTGCAGAGAAGTGTCAGAAAAAGGGGAGAAACGTCTATTGCCACAGGTCTTTAATATGGTACGTGCCTAAGTCTTTACCAGAGAAATCCTCAAGAACGTAATACGAATAACCGATCTTCTTTTTGATTTTAGCGGGCAAGCCCACGGGTGCAAGTTTTGCATTGAAATTTTTCGAAGCATCACTTAAGGCATAATTTCGCCTTATCACTTCTTCTCCAACTTTGAAAGTTCTTGGTCTCGTACGCAGATTGTGACTTTTCTGATTCTTTTTATACGCCTCTCGCATCTTTGAAAGTATATTGTCTCTCAACAATTGGAAATGGTCTTGACGCGGCAAAGTGGAATTTGCGTCGAGAAGAAGATCTAAATTTCGAAGCAATTTGTACTCGGCACCATGAGTAATCATGTTTTGGCCGAAAACAACGTGATATGGGGAATTTCCGATGGATTGATGCACACTTAATCTTAGAGCGCTGTTAATGCTACTCAAATATTGATCCCAGTCACGTTGGTCGGAGCGAAGATATGAGCGCAGTGCTTCGTTAATGCTTCGATTAACCCTCTCGGACGCGTTTGATTGCGGCGAATATACTGCTGTGCACGTGTGACCAATCCCATATTTCTTTAGAAACGCTTCAAACTCCTTGCATTTGAATTGACTGCCATTGTCTGACACTAATATTTCGGGTACCCCAAAGCAATCAAAAATCTGTTCTTTCAAATATTCTTTTATGTGTTTCGAAGTGAATTTTCTGAGGGTTTTTAAAAAGGAGAATTTAGAGAAATGATCTAACACGATCAAGATACCGATGTTGCCCTTCTTGCTGCGCGGAAAAGGTCCTATTAAGTCGACATACAGCCTCTGGAACGGCCGCTCACTCTCTGCCATTTGTCCCATTGGAGGACGAAGAGTGTGAGTGGGTGCTTTTGAAGTTTTGCACAGGCCACAAGCACCTATGTAGCTGCGCACCTGGGACACCATACCGGGCCAGTAGAAATGACGACGAAGCCGCTCAAGAGTTTTTGCAATGCCACCATGGGCAGCAGAAGGCACATCGTGAGCCGCATATAATACTTCGGTTCGTAGCTCGCTTGGAACATACAGTTTCCACCCTTCAGAATTTTCACCTTGTTCGAAGTTGGTGCGATAGTAAAGATATTTATCGATTATTTTATAATCGGGCATTTCAGAACTTGAAAACTTCTCTTTCAATTGAGCATACTCTAAAGAATCAAATGCAGTAGAATTCAAATCGATTACGGGTAAAACTTCGATCTCTAAACTTTCTACAATATCGCTATCTTCAAATGCTCGCGACAAGGCATCGGCCACTACGTTTTCGCTCCCTTTTCGGTGCTCTATCTTAAAAGTGAAACCTTGCAGTTTTAATGCCCACCTCGCTAACTTGCCACTCAAGTCTTTCTGCCGCATCAGCCACTTTAGGCTAGCGTGATCCGTCACAACCCGAAACTCATGTCCTTCGATATATGGCCGAAACTTTTTGATAGCCAGTACCACTGCTAGGCACTCCAGTTCGGTCACAGAGTAGTTTCTTTGCGCTTTATTAAGCTTTTGAGACATGAAGGCGATTGGTCTCTCGTCTCCATTTTCATCTACTTGCGCAAGAAGACCACCAACTCCAAAACCGCTGGCATCACATTGGACAATGAACTCCTTGTCGTAATTTGGATGTACTAGAAAAGGGGCTGAAGACAATTTAGATTTAAGCAAATCAAAAGCGCTTTGTGCCGCGTCATTCCACGCAAAGGTTTTCTTTTTGGACAACAGCTCGGTCAGAGCAAAAGTAGTTGACGAATAATCGTCAACGAATCGTCGATACCACCCTGCCATACCCAAAAATTGACGAAGCTGTCGAATCGTTTTTGGAACCGGATATTCGGCTATTGCCGCGATCTTATCCGTGTCCACCTTCAGGTTTCCACTTCCCACCACAAATCCTAAGTACTTCACCTCCTTTATGCCAAATTGACTTTTCTTTATGTTTATCGTCAGGCCTGCTTGACGTAACCGAGCTGCCACCTCTAGTAAATGTACTATGTGCTCATCAAGAGACTGCGACACGATCAAAAGATCGTCTAAGTATACGAACACATGATTTTTTAGCTGATATGGAATAACTTTATCCATAAGTCGGCACATGGACTGAGGGGCGTTACACAAGCCGAAAGGCATGCGAGTGAATTGGTACAAAGGGCGATTCGGCACCGTGAATGCGGTTTTCTGGCGTGAGGCAAGATCTAATCGAATTTGCCAGAAGGCATCTTTCAGATCAATTTTCGAAATAATGTGCACAGGTGGTAGACGGGAAATAAGACCGTCTATATTAGGGATAGGATACGCGTCTTTAATGGTGACCTCATTCAATTTACGCGAGTCCAAACAAAATCTAACTTTTCCGGGTTTAACAATGACAACGGCTGGTGAAGACCAAGGAGAGTTATCCGCCTCTTCGATGACTCCTAGGTGTAACATGCGATCAATCTCGTGGCACAATAATTTTTCTCTGGCCGGTGATATGGGATAATATCTTTGTTTGATTGGAATCGCGGCTCCCGTGTCAATCGAATGCTCTATCAAGGTAGTCAGGCCCAACCCTTCCTTTTCAAACGAAGGAAAAGCGGCAATTGTCGCGTCCAATCGTTGTCTTTGTGTCGGTGTGAGACTGACCAAGTTCGGATCATCCGAGAATTCTAACTCTTCGAGTTTGTTGTCAAAAGATAATTTAATGCCGAAGCAATTCCAAAAATCGAAACCACAAATAATATTTTGTTGTAGAGAAGGAACGAGTAAAAATTCAAAGTTTTTGGTTTTATCTTCATACGTTAGTGGAAGAATAATCGAACCCACGACCTGCTGATTTTGTCCGTCTGCTGTTTTGACGCTAGTGACCAGTTTTATAAACTTACGAGTTGAAATCAAAATTTTTGCTAAATCATGACCAATGCAACTTTTATTTGCCCCACTATCGAGCAAAGCCAAATAATTAGTATTTGAAATTTTAAGATTTGTATAAGGACGAATGTCTGATGGCTTGAAAGAGATCGAGGAAATGACAATGTTGCGCAGAGATTTTAAGCGCTTCCAAAAAGCATTTATGCGTGAACACGAACGAGTTTTTGTTAGACTTGGCTCATTAAAAATTCTATTTCGAGCCTCAAGATATTCTTGGAGTCGAACGTGATAAGGACGAAAGCGAGATGGTAGAGAAGGATTTGGTGAAGATGGTGTTGAATTCTGCAAAATGCGAATAGGTTTTAATTCCGAGGTCGAAGTTGTGGACGCCCGCCGTTCTGCTGACGAACATCCCACTTCGAGTTTTCCGCTTTGGGACTGCATTTTGGACAAGTCGGTTTGTAAACGTCCACTGTCCCACACCCATAACAGAAGACTCGCCGTGGTTTGAGGCACAGTTGGTAGCCATGGCCTAGTTCGTCACAATTCCAACACCTTAGCAAGGTACTGACCGCGTTGACTTCAACATCAACTTCTAGATCGTTGAGATCTGTACTAGTCTCATGACCAGGCGTTTGCGGCTCATGCAAAACTTCAGCAATTTGCCTTCGTGGAGGAATTTGTTTCGAAAAGGAATGGCTATAAACATCCTTGAAAAACTTTTCGTGTTTTCGCACTTCTCGGCGTAAATCTGAAATGTTACGAAAATTAAAATGCAACAATTCGTGTCGTAAATCAGGTTTAAGATTCCTAACCACCATCTCTACCAGCTCTGAGTCCGTCAAAGGCTCTCTAAGTCTATCCGACAAGCTCATGATTGCTTCTAAAAAATCATCAAATGGCTCAGAAGATTTTTGTTTCCTCCTGCGAATATCATCTTTGACATCAAAGTCGGTACTGTCATCTTTGAACTGCCTACGTAGCGCTCGACACAATTCAGACCACTCTATATTGTCTTCGAGACGGTGATGTCGCCAAAACCAAGTTTGGGCTTTTCCTTCAAACAATGAGTGCACATGACGACACAAAAGCGCAAAATTACCATTGAGATGGTTATTGGTAAGAATGTTGATACGGTAAATAAATTCGTCAACTGAAAAGTTGTCGGAAGAACCGTTAAATTTGATGTGCCAGTTATGAATCGTGTTGGCCACGCGTTCAGTGTTTGTAGGAAATGACTCTTGGCTTGGACGACTTGGGCTTGGAAAATTATGGCTTGGCCGAATCCTAGATGCGATTGGGTCTTCCCTAGATGGAATGGGTAGAAGGTTTTCGCCCGATCTAGCAGGTAGCGGACGATTTCCTCCTAAGTTAAAGTTCTGAAAAAGATTTTGAAGCTCATTTGAAATAGTGGAGGCGACCTCCTGACGAAAGGTATTCAAAGACTCGTTAACAATTTCCTGCATCCTCCTCTCTGACATTTGACTATCCGTAGTCTTGGGCCGTCTTGGGCTTGGACTATTAGCCGGCCTTGACGGGGCTTGTTGAGGTGTCCCTGGGTTGGTAGCTGTTTGGTTGCGTGCTCCGCTTCTAGTAAGCGAACGACCTCGCACTGCACCACCTCTCATCTTACTCGTGGCTCCCTGTGAACGAGTATTCACAAGGCTCGTCGAAGACGTCATGTTTTCTGCGATTGTAGTCAGCTCTGCAAATCCACAAGGCTGCCTGCAAACTGGGCAAGTTGGATTCTTCTCCAACCACGTGCAAATACAGTGCCGATGAAACCGATGGTTGCATTTAGTTGCGACTCTATCCTCCACACTCTTAAGCTCCTCGCTACACACCGCGCAAAATGTATTGTCCAGTGCTTCTGCTCCGTTGGGATGTGGAGAACCCATCGGGCTCCGTGGTACCATCATCGAGTAAGAAATGAAGAAAAAAAAAATAAAACCAAAATTTATATAGTGAGCCACCAACTCACTTCTTCAACCTTTAGCTGGCGTTAGCCAGACTTGACTAATAAACGATAAGAACAACTATAAGCTTCGACTTTTGCCTGAAAATCCCTAAGAGGGGCAAGTCCACAAGAAAATTGATTCCAATAATAATGAATTTACCACAGGGGTATAATAGTATAAGAACTATAGATAAAGTTCTTTTATATATTTATATATATATATTTCTCTTTTTTTTTTTTTTTATATATAAGTTGGATAACTTATATGTGTAAGTATGATAACTTATGTATGGGTAGGTAATAGTAGTATTAGGATGATTTAATAGCGATCATTTGACGATAAATTAGCGATAACGTAATCGATATCGATAATACCGCAACAATTTCGCAATAATATGACGATAACGAAGATCTAACGATATTATATCGATAATATCGCGATAATTTAGCAATAATTAAGCGATAATCTGAATAGTGATAGTAAAACGATAATATCGCGATAATATTCCGTACAGGTACAATGAATATAATAAAACGATAGGACCTCGAACATTTAACGATAATTTATCGATAGCGAACAAAAGGATAAATTAACGATAGCGTAATCGATAATGCAGCGACAATTTCGCAATAGTATAACTATAGCGAAGATATAACGATACTGCAACGATAGGATCTCGATAATTTCTCGAAAATATGGATAACGATAATAAAACGCGACAGTATCTCGATGATTTCACGATAAGATAATGATACGTTAAGATAACGATAAGAAAACGATAAGGTAACGATAATTACGCGAGAAGATAACGATAAGATAAGAAAAGAAAAATTTTATCGATAAGATAAAGGCAAGTCACAAAAAAAAATTTCAATTAGTTAAATCACTGTTATTTCTTCACCATCACTGAAATGCGGCATCAAGGTACAGGCAAAAAAAAACTTAGGCTTATCTTTGAATCACACGTCACCACTCCTTTTAAACTGCAACTAACTGGAAACTATTGTTTAAGTTGAAACCCTTCAGTGAGTTCGCCTACAAAACTTTTCATGGGCAAAAATCTCAACTGAAGATGAATCGCGATAGGAAAAACTTCATTAAGAAGCAGGAAATTTTTCGGTATGATCAACCGTAAGAAGTTATATCACAAATCCTGAGAAAATTTCACGACTTCATAGGAAAACTGTTGACGACAAAAAAAAGTATAATTTTGAAATTAAGATGTAGTTCTACCGATTATTACCCATTATTCCCCCGGTCAGAACCCAAAATGACTTAGATCTCTGCTATCCTTGAAGAATTAATGTTAAGCAATCGAAAGAAAGTTAACTAAACCAAATGTCTTGATTTAAACTGACCCAAAAAAAAAATCTTTGTATTAGTCTGCGTTGTGGGCAAGGAGAGGGGAGGGGGATTGGAAAAAGGTTACGAAGCAAAAGGGCTGTTTATCAAAAAAAATTTAAGTAAAACAAATTTCTCGAAAATTTTCAAAGTTCATTTTTTTTTTTTTAAGCTGTTTAAGAAACTTGGCGTTTACGAAAACATAGCCGTTTACGAAAACAGGGCCCCACGTTGGGCGCCATTTATTTTCTGTAACAAACAATTACCCAGTTCTTGGCTGAGATGTCAAAATAGCCAAGTCCCACAGCCAAGTCCCACAGCCTCGAAGCGGTTTCTGCACGCCTAGCTATGCTTCGGTCGTAGCTCAGGGAAAATGGGAGTGGGGTTGCTTCGGACCGTGGGATGCCTGGGGGTTACAGGAAAATAAAAAATCTGGTGCAGAGGGTTAAAGGAACAACTTAAAGAAAGAAAATTGACATAGAGAGAGACGACTATATGGTGGCTTGGTGACGGTGATCCTAAAGTCGGGGAGGGGAGGAGGTGTTGTTTTCCCCACCCGGTCTTTACCCGCCCAACCTTCTCCTGATTCATTTTATTGTCAGGAGCCCTCACACGCTCTATCTATGTTAGTATCAGAGATGTAAGGGTTTGAAAAGTTTGGTGCATTTTTCGACATAAAATCCAAGCCGTATATCGTATAAGGACGATATATACACCAAATTGATCACTATTACACTAGCTGCAAGCCTGCACACTTAAAAATTAAATTGGCACATAAATCGAGATTTTTTGGAAGGAATTCTTTGGTGCATTTTTGTCTACAAACTCAGCAAATTAAACATCGTACAAAGCTTTAAAAAATATATTGGCTTATTTGAATGAATGTATTAAGCTTATTTTATCAATATCTGGTCCTTTTCTAGACTTATCGATCGGATAAGGACCATATATACACCAATTTGATAAATATTACACTAGCTGCAAGATTGCATACTTGGAAAAAAAGTTTAAAAAAAATTATGGTTGGCACATAAATCGAGATTTTTTGGAAGGAATTCTTTGATGAATTTTTGTCTACAAACTCAGCAAACTATACATCGTACAAACCTTTAAAGTATATTTTTTAAATAATGAATAAAGCTTATTTTATCAATATCTAGCACCTTATTTGACTTATCGACGAAAAAAAAGTTTGATCCCGAATAAAGCTCCTTTTCGCTCTATCTATCTTAGTATCAGAGATGTAAGGGTTTGAAAAGTTTGGTGCGTTTTTCGAAATAAAATCCAATCCGTACATCGTAAATGGACGATATGTACACCAAATTGATTATTATTACACTAGCTGCAAGTCTGCACACGTAGCAAAAAAAAAAAAATGGTTGGCACATAAATCGAGATTTTTTGAAAGAAATTCTTTGGTTTATTTTTGTCTACAAACTCAGAAAACTATACATCGTGCAAAGCTTCAAAGTATATTTTGTTATTGAATTAAGCTTATTTTATCAATATCTAGGCGCATGTACTGTCTAGGCGAGGTTCCTCCCTTGACGTTTCAAGAGCGGAACCAGTCGCAGTTCAACTGAACACCGTTAAGGGAGGAATTCACTCTTACTACTTCGCCTAAGTCGGTCGAAGGTGGAGAGGTTTGTCAATCTGCAACACTTCAAGGAAATTATGGCTAGTTAAACACCTAGGCAGAACTCAGGAGATATTCTCAAGATCCCGGAAGGATAGCCAGAATTACGGATATTATGACGGGTCACTGGTGCAACGGAACACACGCCGAAAAAATTGGACTGCCCTTTAACACCCATTGTAGCAGCTGTGGCCACCCAAATGAAAAAGAAACACCGACACACTTCCTGTGCACATGTCTGGCCTTAGCCAGGTCTACATTAAGAGCGCTAAATCAATCCTTCTTTATAAATCTAGAGAAACTCTCAAAAACAAGCATCAACAATCTTCTAGCGTTCATCAACCGCACTGGATGGTGTTATAAGCTAACAGTGCGATGCTCACTCAACTCACAGGATTATGAGGTTATGGTATCAAAACGGCTCAACTAGAGCTACTAGGATTCTACTTGTACTTATATCTTTAATTTAAACCAACCATGTAAACCAACCAACCAACATACAAATTGCCTTAACTATAAAAGCTTAAATTTTTTTTCAATTCAATTTTATTCATCCATAATTGCAAATAATACAAAAGTAAATAATAAATAACAGATAATGAGTTTTTATCAATTAAGATATTTCAACAATTGATTACAGTGTTTACAATGTACAAAAGAAGTGCGATTAATTATAATACAAGTAAAAGAAAATTTAGAGGTAAAAAGGGAAAATCCTCTATATGAGATATAGTTTAAAAGAGATTGCAAACATTAATAGAAACTATTTGAATATTACATAATTATTCTGTAGAATAATCACAAATAGTCAAATTTCTTGTTTGGTAATTGTCGGTTTGTTTAAAGCTACTGAGGTACAATAGAGCATTCTCTTATCAAGGCGTAAGATGAATATGCATTTTTATTTAAATAATTTGAATTTATTTTATTTATAAAATCGATGACAGTCTCGTATCCTGTCTCCTCGTGCAGAGCCCGCGTTGAGTATCTCTAATGTCTTCTGTTTATCATTTTCAAACATTTATTTTGAATGATCTGCATCTTTTTTTAATGGCACCTGGCTGCTTTGTACCAAATAGGGCAGGCGTAGGATAGAATCGGTCTTATCACACATTTGTAAAGTAAATCCTTATTAATGTGATTAATTAATGATTTCCTGTTTAGGAAAGGCCAAAGGGATCTGAAAGATTTAATTGCTTTTTGGCAGGTATAATCAATATGTCTCTGGTAGTTCACTTTTTTGTCGAGGATGACACTAAGATATTTAACATCATTTTTAACGTCTATATAGTTGTTGTCTAAATTAAGTTGTCGAACAGCAAGCCTTTTTAGAGACTTGTTGGATGGAAAAACAACCGCCTGAGTTTTATTAATATTTATTTTTATTTTCCATTTTTTAAAATATTTGTTGCATTTGGCGAATCCCTTTTCCATTTTCTTCATTAGGGTCGTTGTTAGTTTACTTGAAGTTAAGAGGGCTGTGTCATCAGCGTAGTAGGCTGCTTCTAAAAATTTCGATGGTTTGAAGTCTGATGTGTATATCGAGTAAAGCAAAGGAGACAACACGGATCCTTGGGGGAGGCCAGCCTTAAGATCGTAATGGGAAGACTTTTGATTGTTTACAGATACTGCGAATGTTCTGTTATCTATAAAATCAGCAATGATTCTGCACAAATACGAAGGGGTAATCGCTTTGAGAAGTTTGTAGAGTAGTCCGTTGTGCCAAACAGTGTCAAATGCTTTTTCAATGTCAAGCAACACTAAGCCAGTGGAGTGTCTAGAACGCTTGTTGGACAAAACTTTGTTCACTATTCGGTTGATTTGATGGATTGTGCTGTGTTCCTTTTTGAACCCAAACTGTGTACTAGCAATGACATTGTTATCAGATGTGAATTCTTCTAACCTATTTTGAATGAGTTTTTAAAATAGTTTTCCGACGTTGCTTAATAAGCTGATTGGCCGGTTGCTGTTTGGGTCATGCAACGGCTTTGATGGTTTGTGGACTGCAATAACTTTAGCGTCCTTAAAAGCATTTGGAAAATAGTTCATCCGAAAGCAGCTATTGAAAATTGTAAGCAGAAGGTTAACTGCCTTTTCAGGAAGATTTTTAAGTAGCAAGTTAGGGATATTATCAAATCCCGGGGATTTTGAAGATTTAAGGGAAGATATAATGGATACTATTTCAGTAAATGAAGCATATCTTATATTATAATCCACTTGGCCACTTTTAAAGTCGGAGACTACTTTATTTACCTTATTATCAAAAGAGTGATGGTAACTCGAAGTTTATGTGTTTGAAGACGCAAAAGTTTTAGCCAAAAGTTCAGCTTTCTCACAGTCAGTTATAATTTTATTATTACCAACTGGTAGGTAAGGAATGTTGTTTTTCTTCTTTCCTCTTAAGCTGCGGCTTATTTTCCAAAACTTTTTGTCACCCGGCTTCAAGTTCGTTAAAAGCTCAGACCACTGTCTATTCTTCTCTGCATATATTTTCCTGTTAACGATTTTGGTGAAATATTTTGAGCATTGCTTAAAGAAGCAGGCTTGGAAAGAGTCAGGTGCCCTTATATGTCGTTTGCTGAATTTCCGTTTATCTTCAATAAGTAGAGATATTTTATTTGGTAGAAAAAAGTTGTTTCTGTAAAATGTTTTAGGGGTAGATATGTCATTAGCTTGTAAGATGATTTTTTTAAGATTATTCAATTCATTATCAATAGCACTTTTAGAGTCAAACAAGCTTACAGTGTTTGGTATCTTTCTGTTTATGTAGTTATGGAATGCGTTCCAGTTTGTGAGTTTGTAATTGTATTGTTCCAGGTAAATTGTATCAACGGATGAGCATTGCACTGTACATATGACAGGGAGGTGGTCAGACGGGAGTCCAATTTGAGAAGTTGACAGTTGCAGGTTATGGCATGAATTGCTCAGAACTAGATCTATCGTGGAAGGATTTCTATTTTGTTGGTGGGGAAAACAGGTCGGACCGTCAGGGTAGTAAATGAAAAAGTTGTGTGATTGGTGTAAACTGCTTAGGGAAATACCGGCAGAACTATTGGAAACGCAATTCCAGGATCGGTGCTTAGCATTCAGGTCTCCTAGTAATATGAACTCACTGTTGACGGAAGTTAATTTTATGATGTCGTTGGAAAAATCCGATGTGTATTTTGATGAGTATGCGGTTGTTATAATAATAGGCCTTTGATTTATAATAATTTCAACTGATAAATTTTCTAACCATTTAGTTTTTGTTAGTGGGAGTAATTTATGTTTTATGAATTTTCGGACGAGCAGCGCGACACCACCACCATTTCGATGTGATCTGTCATTACGATATAAGTAGTAATTGCTAAAATATGGTTTGTGGGACTCTTTAAGAAAGGTTTCATTTAAGGAAGCAATATCAATATTATTGCTCTCAATAAAATATTCAAATTGTTTTAAATTACAATAGTTTGTAATGCCATTTGCATTCCAGTGAAATATTTTCATTTGGCCAGTGTTATTACAAGTCATACGCATGCTTTAATAATAACATGATCACCTGCATTTGCTGAGTTTTAGTTGTACATTTGCGAAGATTATCTAAAGAAGACGAAAAAATATCAAATAATTCATCAACGCTAAAAAGATTATTGTTTTGTTTCATTTGTGCAGCATATGTAATGCCGTTGTCAATTCTTGTGCTATTTATAGCTGGATTAGAGATGCATGGAAATTCGTCATTATTTAGCGCAAATGGGTTTTGTTGGCTAAACACTGTTCTATTTTGAACTTCACTTGTTGCTCTTTTCCTAGTTTCTAAATAGAGAGCGCGCAGGGGGCAGTTTACATCATTTGCCGAATGATCAGTTCTCTGCCTGCCGTATTTTTTGCAATTAAAACAAGCGAAGCTAACCGGTTTCTTGTCTGTCTTGCTTAAAGGGCAATTGTTGGTATGATGCAAGTCTGCACAAATCATACAAGCTGAGCTTCTGTGGCAGTTTTCTCCACCATGATCGTACATTAAACAATTCCAGCACTGAGTTGGATTTTTGATACTCTTTGGTTTGAATTTCTTCCAAGAAATTATTGTGCTATTAATTGTTTTTATATTAGATAATGCTGATGGGTTGAATGTTTTGCGTGAAAACTGAACCTTATAGATGGCATTGTTATTGGAGCTGAGTTTAGTGATAACCTCAGCAACTGACTTTGCAATAAGGTTATAATCTTTAAGTTCTGAAATGATGTCTTCAGGGTTAATTTTTGGAAAGCCATATAAAAATGTTGTATATAGTCGATCTTTCTTGGAGCTGAAGGAGTGAAATTCAATCTTATTTTCTTTGAGGACCTTTTTACAGGATTCGTATTTAACGAGAGTCGGGGGAAAAATGTTTGTACCAATAGAAGTTCGTTTGTAAATGCATTCCTTACCGCATAATGATTGTATGTCATGCATTGGAACCGATGAGTCTGCAACGATGGGAGGGGGTTTTACCCCATTATTTACTGGATCCGATGAATGTTCCACTTGGGTGTCCATGGGGTTGTGATCAGCAAGTAAGCTGAATTTGTTGTAACTAAGCATAGAGTTAGTGTTTGCATTTGTTATTGCCGGCGCGAGCGGTGCACGTCTTTTAATTGGACTCCGGTTAGAAGTTTTGAGTCGAGATTTCGACTTGGCCCCTGGGGCCATAGCTTATAAATTAAATTTATCAAAGAAGATTGTCTTAAAACGGCAAAAGCACGCGGGAGAAGAAAAGAGAAAATAAAAATAATGAACACACAGCTGTGTGTACCTAAACTGTTAACTATTAATCTTCGCTGTTTAACAAATCGAGAGCTCGCACGACCGTTTGCTATAGAAGCTAATCGTGAACTGTGAACTATAAAAGCTTAAAACCATTTAACGACTTTCTTATGGTTAACAAAAACTGCAAAGCATCATTTGACGCTAGCAATCAGTCGCTTAGCAATTTTATAGAACATTGCCAAAAGAAAAAAAAAACTTTATTAATCAAAATACGCAAAATGCAACACATACCACATAACGCAATTTCAATTCAAAGCCAAAAATTAGTCATGTGCTGCAATTACAACTCTATCCAAAAAAGTAAGAGACAAAAACTGCTAATTTTTGTGCTTGTTTTGCCATTAATATGTGTTGAAATGTATGTATGTTTGCATATTTTTGTGTCCATTTATTAGTTTATATGTTTTATACTTGTATTGTATGATGTTGCAAGGAGCGGAGAGCGGTAAAGAAATTAATTTTTATGTCGAAAAAATGATGCGGCCTCGCTCAGTTATACAAAGAAAATTGCTTTTACGGTTGGCCTCGTGCACTCTTGCAAAGCCTCGTTATGGTCCTGCTTTTCTTTTTTTTTCCTTTGTTTTGTTCTGACTCGCTTAATGCGGAATATTTTTGCATTGAATGCAAAATATCTGTGTATATGTGTAAATGCAAATATATTTTAATATATATTATTTCATATATTTTCATGAATTCATGCATTTTTTTGCTTATAATAAGAAAAAAAAAATTGAGTTATTATAGGTTTAATTTTACTCAATTTTAATCTGTGAAAATTTAAAAATCCTCGATATATGTACATGCATGTTTGCATGTATGTTTTAAAATGTGAAAATTTATTGTGCAACACATTTTTAGGTAAAATTTTTCAAAAGCGCTTAAAGAGTTGTTGCATATTTTTCATGGTGTGCTGCGTTTGCACTATTTCTTTTTTAAATAAATAAAAATATATTTTTAAAAAATTTTTCAATTCAAAATTCAGTTCTTGTTCCAGAAAATTATTTTTTTATTAGTATTCAAAATTCATTCATTTACAAACCAAAACACTTCTAACGAATTGTTTGCTGCCTAATATTAGGTAAATGTGTTTATCATTATTCAAATCATAAAATCAATTGCAATGTTTGTGTGCTAAATTCACTTGAAATTTTTCAAATTCTGAAGGCTTTACAATAAAAAAAAAGAACCCAACACAAAAAAATCTGTAACATTCACTTTTCACTGGCACCATGAATGTCGCCTTACGTTCTTCTCCACCAACAAAAGGACATTCCAACCAACTTTCTATGAAAATTCCATAAAGATTGTTTATGGTTTTCAAGTCAAAAATTGGAGCAGCCGCTTCCAAACACCTTTGTGTTTGTAGTTTTTTTTTTAAACTGTTTTCTTTTTTTCAATGCAGCATATTTTTTGTGTGCCCACGTAATAACAAATTCAATACAAAAAAGTCAACCATAATCCTTGCTTTGCCATCTTTTATTTAACAATTTTGTTTTCTCTGATTTTCTAAGTCCTTCTGGTGACTGTTTGGTGGCTCTTTTCGGTCCTTTTCATTTTGGCGCAAAGCTGTTGGCTTCACATTTATATTTTGTCAGCAATAAAAAAGAGAACAAAATAATAGCAGGACATGCGGGAATTATAACTGTGGCGTTGTGTGAGTCTTGGCTGAGCTGAAGCAAAAAGTAGTCTAAGTTGTTGTGTTGTTCCAGCGGAAGGTGTGGGTGTTGTTTGTTTGAAGTTGTGCGAGTGTGCTGGACGCTTTAGTAAACAGAGCAAAACTCTTATGAGCTGCACATAAATCAGTTTAGCACCCAGAAATACAATGAAAATATATTGCCAAGATCAACGCGTAGTTAGTAGCGCGTACATTTTGTGTCAGTGCGAACAGCATACCGTGAAGGATGTTGACTGTAATCGCTTATGTAATTCTTTTATTGAAATATAAAAAGTTTCGGTGAAAAATATATCTAATAGAGTTATTTAAGTTATTTCACAATTTCAAATACTTAAGAAATAATTTGAATTGACTGACTTTAAATGATTTCGTGATTTCTAATTGATTACAATAGAATGCAATCAATGACTCCAAGAAGCACGATATCAATCATAGTCAATGAATTAAAAGACCAACAGAAATTTTTACAAATTGATTTGAAAGTCATGACTCAAAATAATTGCTGATTTCAACTGACTTGAAGTCATGAAATGAAAAAAATGGTTGAATGACTTTAATCATTTCTTTGACATTCAGTGTCAGTTTTTTATTGCATGAATGCAATTTTCTACTACTCTGATATGTATTACTTTTGAGAAGTTACCATAAAGCATAAGAACATGAATTTATATTGTTCTTATGTGCGACAAAATAAAAACACTTTGATTTGATGGTAGTTTTTTTAAGAAATATATATATATTCACAAAAATAGTGACACCTAAGAATTTCTTGTAAATTTGACCGGAAATGATTTTACTCTAAAGATTTTTCTAGAATGTGGAGTTTTAAGTTTTTTTAAATTGTTTTTTATTCAGTTAATTTTAAGAACTTATTTTAAGTAAATGTCTTTTGCGTAGTATTTCTTGTGATATGGCTCAAAGTAAGATTTTCTTGATTATCATTTAAAGAAATTATTATGAAAAATATCACAAAAATTTAAAAGTGCATTTAAAGCATTTTGCTACTATCGTATGTTACTTTAATGAAATTTTTAATGAAAAACTTCTAACAAAAATTTCCCCCCCAAAATTTTACTAAGTAAAATAAAAAACAGGAATAAACCGAAACAGCAGAAAAATTTTCAAAGCTGCATCAGCCTTTTTTGGACAGCATGGTACACGGAACGGAAAATGTGTATAAAATTAGTAATTTTGTGCGTTGTTTTAATGAAAATATTCGTTCTTTTTGAACCAACGCACACGTTCGTTAAAATTTAATGAACGGTATTCATAAACTTAAAATTTAATGAACAAAATAAATGATTATGCATAATTTAATGAAAAATTTCATTAAAGCTTAATCATTAAAATAAACTAAAAAAATCATTAAACTTTTATAAATATGTTCGTTAAAAATTAATGAAGAACTTCATTAAGCTAATGAAAAAGTTCAAAAATTTAATAAAAAATTTCATTAAAATTAATGAAAAGGTCATTAAATTAATGAAGAAGCTCATTCAAATTTTATTAAATTTTAGTTTAAATAATTTTTTATTTATGAAATGGTGGAATATTTACAAACTTAACCCAATAAATTTAAATGAAAATTTATTGTTTTAATATTCAAAAGTATATATTTCAAACATTTCAATTATTTTACTAATATGCTTACAGTCTTGTGTTAAAGTGAAAAATACAAAGTGTTATTTTATTACATAAAATGAAAATAATTCAAGTATTTAAGGAAAAAATTGATTCACAAAATTAGGAAGTATTTCAAGCAAAAATTGACAGACTCGTCTGCGCTAACAATGCGATCGGCTTCGTTGGTAATACCCTCGTTGGCAACACACTCGTCGGCTGCACTGCTCGGAGCGCTAGTGCTTCTTTTTGCTTTTGATTGTTTTGTTTCAGACTTTAAATCGGAATGCTTTCTCTTAATATGCCTCTTATAAATATTAACACTGCCAAACAATTGTGTATAAAATTGACAACGCAACGTGTCCTTTTAAGAAATAAAATTAAGTTTTTTTATACGCTTTACAAAGATATCTATATTTTTGTATTCTTTTTTGCACAAAGCACAAAACATTTTTTATTCTTTACGTTAAATATTTGAATCACTGGTAAATACACTTTTACTAATCTTTAATTTACTTCTAAGCACTTTTAACTTATAACTTTTCACAAACAACAATGAAGTAAAACAATTTGTGTCATTACCCACCGCTATAATAAAGCAATGTTCCGTTAGACGACGAGATTGTTTGGCAATTTTAATAAAGACAGTTCATTAACTTATTTATAAATTCATATTTCAGAGTTGCTCTGAAGAAATATTTATGAATTGATTTCATTAAAATTCGTTCATAATCATTAATGAAAATTTTCGTTGAGTTAACGAAAAGACCATTAAAAATAATGAATTTTTTTATAAAATGGTCAAGAAAAATTTAATAAACAGCTTTCATTAAAATTTTATGAATTATATATTTCCGTATAGAAATTTAGGATTGTTAATTTTGGTGGATTTGAGCTCAGCGCTTTGTTCTAAGATGCTACATTATTATTTTTCCCATAATTAGTTTATGACCAATGTTCATAAGTTATAAGCTTTCTTTGAAAAAATATATTGCAACATTATTTTAACAAGATGTGTTGTACATTTCTATGTAAGACTAATCTGAGTTAACTTCTACACATAATTCAGAGCGCTGGCCCACTTACCACACTCAAGAATGTACCTGCAATCTCAACGCTTTACATTCAAAATCTTCCTGTGTGGATCTAAATCCTGAAAAAAATAATAGCATTTCAAACTACGCCATGGCGCAATTGCGCTAACGCTTTTCGTTGGTACAGTAAACTGCGCTTGATTTGGTGTAGCAGAATTTTTTGCTGCATTACTCATGTCTTACTAATTTACAAAGTTTCTTGTATATATTTTTCTTTCAAATAAAATCATTGTGATTCTATCAAAGATAGAAAAGGTTTTAACAAATTTTAATTTGTTAGATTTTTGAAATAAACCTTATGCTTGGTTTTCACTATGTCATTTTTATGACAACCCAAAAGTTTATCACCTGAAATATCACACTGATAAAACTCTAGAGCATAGCTCCATTTAATAATTTAATTGTTTTTCATTTTCCAATTGCCAAAGTTAGAAAAATGTGTACGTGTTGTTGTTTTCAATTTGATTGACAACAACTGAAAATGACATAGTGAAAATCAAGCATTAGTCTAAATGTTGTCTAGTTTTCTGATGCAAATAAATTATCATTCGATGATGCAAAGTGAACATTTATGTTTGTTTACTTTTGTTGTAGAAAAATGTTGTTCTAAGAAATTTAAAGTGAAATTTACCAAGGAACATTTTCAAAGAATATTTAAAGAGTTTTCTAAAATATTCTAAAATATTCTAGAGAAAAATATCAAATAAGACTCACAAAATAAAAGGACTAGAGTTAGAAAACAACTTATTTGCAACTTTGAGGGAAATCTATTGAGCTATTTATACAATACATACATGACGAAATCGATAATTTTTTTATCGATAATAAAAAGTTTGTAAGCGTGATACATAAATGCAACATTAGCCTTCAATGAATTAGAAATGTTTGTGTATTTTTACCATCTCTAAAAATTATAGTGTGATTTTGAAATAAGCCGAACAAAAATATTTCTGCTCTTATCAAAGTTTACACTCATCACGGTATGTCCAGAAAACTCAAAGAACAATTGAATTCTTCACTACATCATCGTTTAACGTAGGCTTTGTCGCAGCATCTATTGTTTCTTCATTTTCTGCTAGGAAGTTTTTTTTTCTATTCAATTTTTTACGCTTTGTTGCAATTCATTGCCATCACACTAACCAACATCATCCCAGCACCGCCATTTCGCAAAGCTACATAGCATAAAATTCCTGAACACCCACCACCTTTGGCTAGAGCCAAATAGTAAAGCTTCTGAGCTTCAAATCATAAATCTTTGAAAGGCATTACAATGGCTCAAAGGATTTAAATACCGATGCTCAATTTTTAGAGGCTTAACACAGAGGCCTTTGGACTGAATTTCAAATTGGTTACCCGTTCACTCAGCAGCGAACCTAATCGCTTTCTATGGCTATGTGATGCTCGCTCTGGATGGTCGACACAAACACACGTATGTACATTGGCTGGAATATACATGGCTGATTATTAAACAAATGTTCGCTTGAGGTCGCTGAATATAGCGATTTAATTTGGTAACAATTTTGGATGGGAGCAAATAAATGCTGTGTCATGTATTTTTTCATAGTTTTGTAATGGCTAAATATAAAATTGGTATGTTATATATTATTGCATTTGTGGAAACGCATTTCAATCAAATCTATCATAAAATTTTTTATGGGAATTAAGAATATAGCTTTTAAGACATATGATTTATTCGAATGAAGTGGAGTTTTGACTTTTCTACTAACTACTTAAACCAAAATCTACTAAAAACTTTGCACTTTCAACACTGCCGAATTTTTCATCTTACTTACTTAGAAGCATCAAGGCGGCGCACAGTGGTCATTGCCCACTGTTTCACTGAATAAAATTTTCTGGTCCTAGAGTTTGAGCTAGTAGAACAGCAGCAATTATCTTAAGTTTTTGTAAAAGTTCTTGAAGTCAAATGATTCAAATATTTCAAAATGAATTAAATCATGACCTATTGAAATCATTAAAGCCACAAAGAGAGAGCCAATTTCTGCACACAGTTTTAAGTCCAGACCGAGCATTATACCTCTTTTTAGTTCTCTCCCCGGTACCCAGTCGCTGCTTCGCGGAGACTTTTCATAGACTTTTTCATTCTATTTTTTTAATATTTATTCGTACAAATCGTCCGTAACGCCAGTTTGGAAATGACCATATAGAAATAACACTTAAGAGCACAATGTCCTTGTTATCTGTTTTGCAGAAGCATAACATTCCATGCAAAAAGTGTATTATTTAATGAAACTTGTTTTGTATACATAAATCTTTATGCTTGTATCCATACAATACAGCTTAACCATTATAAATTAAATGCCCCCTTTCGCATCATCTAGCGTTTCAACAAAGAAGTCAGAAATTTTGAAGTGAAAACTTCTTTACGCGCGTTGAACGATTTTGGTAGAGGGTAAATCTTTGGTTTGCGTCATCGTATTTTTCCGAGAAACTCTCGTCATCGATACAAACAGCAAGGATAACAAGATAGGTAAATTAGAAAAAAAAACCTCAAAAATGTTTGCATGTATTTGTGCATAAAAAATCAACAATGATCGTCACTCTTGTTCTTAATCGGCCGCAAGCTCACAAATAAATCACTTGGCAACTCCTGAAATTAATGCATATAATCTGTTTGTTAGTATATAAATACTTAGGTTAGGTTGTAATAAGATGTTTGCAACCAAAACTTATTATTAATTCGCTTTATATTGGTCTATATATGCTTTTAAAGTTTGGCAATTTCTTCAGTTGTTGTATTTGTCAACATTTTGAAAAATTTGCTTTTACTCAAATAGCCGCTATTCATGGTGAGATTTAAAAATGGATTGATCTTCTTCTTTTTCTGCTTTTTTCTGCTGGAACTTCGTTTGCAAACAAGAAAAATAAAGAATGGATTGAGTTTTTTAACATTTTAATCTTTAAGTTGTGATAAAGGAATATGTTGAACATTCAAATAATTACATGCATGCTCTTATTTTATTATAAATCGTCAAACAAAGTTCGACAATTTTCACACTTGTTGTATTTGTCAGTGGCTTTTTATTTTCACCACTGCTGCATTTTGTTTTCAGAGTTGCCAACTATCATTGTTTTATTAATAAATATTTTCATAAAGGCTGTGTGTCAAAAGAAAACTTTTCAGTCGTGGTAGGATAGAAAATATCAGGTTGAAATAAATTTGTCGTTTTTGCTGTGTCAAATGGACGATGAAATTTTGACAATTACAAAATTTTGACGTTTCACATTTTGGTCGTGTTTTAGCGCATATATTTTTTTTAATTTGCATTTTATTCAGTTTGCGACGTACATATTTAATTCGAGTGCTTGAACTTATTTCGTAAACTTATAATATTGTAAGCTTAAAAAACTTAAAAAGAACAAAATATTTAAAAAAAATAAGGAAAGTGATTGAGTTTGTGTGTGCGTGTTTGTAGGCCAACGATCACCCAGTGTATCAGCAAGTGCAGCAAAGTTAAATTGGTTTTCTTTGCTGACGAACGTCATTTCCTTATTTGTTTGCTTGCCAACGTTCTCCGAGAGTCGCCACGAGCAGCACCAGCAAGTGCAGCACAACTCAATTGACTGGTCAACTCTCCAATATTTCAGAAGCACCATTTCAGCATGTCTCAAGCGCAGAGGCAAATTTCTGCCATTATACTCCGGCGTGAATTAAATAAATTGAAAGCGGAGAATTTGCGCTTCATTTGCTTGTGCTGCTGGTGATTGCACTTGGAGGATGTTGGCTAGCAACAATTTTTGCACTGCACTTTGTAATAATATTTTTGGCGATATCGCAGACTCGCGTTTTCATAAAAAAGTTCTAGGACCTGCCTAATTGGTTGCCGGCGAAATTCGCCACTGGCGCTATTTTAAATATCCTTTTTATGCCGTTCACTAAAAAAAGTGCAGAGGCTAAAAGGGTTTAAGTCGGCAGCTATCAAAACTCAAGACGTATTAAAATGAAAAAGTCGGCAGCTTATTTGAAGCTCAAGACTGATTAACTTTATTTGAAATTTGTTCATTCTTTTATTGTATGTTTAACGGTATTTTGTCTTAAAACGAGTTAACAATTGTTTTTGTATTTAAAAAGTAAACAAAATCATATGTTCTTAAATTAGAGTAAAAGTAATAGTAGAATATCGTATACATATTTGTAACTTAGTAATAGTAGTATAATGTGTGTGAGTGAGTAGACTTGGATTATTAGAAAACGTAAATATAATCATATGTTAACATATTTGTGTAGGAGTAAAAGTAAAAATGTAATGTCATATATTTTGTATTCAGCAATATGAGTACATGTGTGCGAATGAAATAGATAGTAGTGCTTAGTATGAACATATGATCTTATTGTTAGAATATTATTTTAGTATAATGAAGTAAAATAAAATAAGGTGATATGTACCGTAAAGGTGTGTATCTTTTAAATATGTTTTATGGTTGTTTGTTTTAGTATTTTATAATGTAGAAGTGTGTACACATTATTTGTACACACCACCGCTTGTGCTGCTGGTGGTGGCACTTGGAAAACGTTCACGAGCAAAGAAAGCCAATTTAACTTTGCTGCACTTGCTGATGCACCGGGACATCGTTAGCCCACGCACACACAAACTCAAGCACTTTCGTTATTTTTTTGAAGCGAAAACTTCTTTAGGCTCGTTGAACGATTTTGGTAGAGGGTTAATCTTTGGTTTGCGTCATCGTCATTTCACGAGTAACTCTCGTCATCAATACAGACAGCAAGTAGGTTTTTAAATGACGCTCTTGGATCTTGACTACAAGGCGCTCAGCAAATGTAGCAAGGAACCATCAATAAGTTCCTCTGCTGACGCATAGTTTTTTTCCCTCTCATTGCTCCGCTGCGAAACATTGAATGATATTGTTTTTTCAATGTACAGTGTTGCGCAAAACAATAGCAACAAAATCGGTACGCTGCTACAAAATCATGTATCTTTTTAAATAAAGGGTGTTCCAACAAGAACGCAATATTTAAATTTGGCGCCATTCGAAGTGTCATTGTTTGACATTTGAACAATTGTTATTGTTTGCTAGTAGAAGGTACGAGGTTAGTAAAAATGGAGCGCTACACGAATAAACAACGCATTCTCATTGTGAAATTGTTTTACCAAAATGGTGAAAGTTTTGCGGCTACAGTTCGCAAATTGCGATCAATTTGGGGTCACAATAATGCTCCAAAAGAGTCAACTGTAAAGAGATTAATGGATAAATTTGCCGAAACTGGGTCTGTTAGTGATGTAAAGACAACAACGCGCCTTCGATTAGGTCGATCGACCGAAAATGTCGCAGCTGTACGTGATGATGTCGCTCAAACTCCATCCACCTCAATTCGACACCGAGCTTAGCAAATTGGTGTCTCCAAATCCACTATGCAGCGAATTTTGACGAAAGATTTGCATCTTCATGCATACAAAGTTCAATTGACTCAGGAACTGAAGCCAGCTGACCATGACAGCAAAGGGAGTTCGTTAATTGGGTATTGGAGAGACAACATGAAAATGCTGATTTTGCCGCTAAAATCATCTTCAGTGACGAGGCCCATTTCCATCTTGATGGCTTCGTCAATAAGCAGAATTGTAGCATTTGGGGTGAGGAAAATCCTCGAATGATTCACGGGAAGCAAATGCATCCTCAACGTGTCACTGTGTGGTGTGGTTTTTGGGCTGGAGGAATCATTGGACCTTTTTTTTATGAAAATGAGCCAGGTCAAGCGCAAACAGTCAATGGTGTTCGGTATCGTGAAATGATAACCAGTTTTTTCTTGCCTAAAATTGAAGAAATGAATGTGGAGGGCATGTGGTTCCAACAAGACGGCGCCACAAGTCATACAGCCAGAGAAACAATTCAATTGCTGCATCAGTCATTTCCCGGTCGTGTTATTTCGCGTTTTGGAGATCAGAATTGGCCGCCTAGATCGTGCGATTTAACACCATTAGATTTTTTTCTTTGGGGTTTTTGGAAGTCGGTGGCTTACGCGAATAAGCCGACGACGACTCAAGCCCTTAAAAGAGGAAATTGGACGCTGCATTAATGAAATACATAACCATACATAACCTCATTCTGTCTACTTTACGATATAATAAAGTTTCACGATTTTTTTTTTAAATATCTGTGTTTTATTTAAAATTTAAAAATTGCGCTCTTTTTGGGACACCCTTTATTAGGGACACACAAAAATGATTAAAGGATCCAAAGCATATATTCATGCATCATATTAAAAACAAATCATATTCCAATTTGGTTGTGTTTTCTTTATTAAATTTAAAATTAATGTGACTGCATTCCGTTTGTCTGAGAGCAAAACAAAAGCAACATAATTAATATTTGGTGTAAGATCCATTATTCTTGATAACCGCTGCACATCTGAGCGGCATCGACTCTATTAAAGTAGATATATTAGTATTAGTATATGTTCCCAATTAAGTTTCAGCGCTTCATACAGTGCAGTCTTATTGGAAAACCCTTGACCAGAAACTTTTACCTTCAAAATCCCAAAAAGATTTTCAATGGGATTCAAGTCACTGTG
This sequence comes from Dichetophora obliterata, assembly GCA_963920525.1. Classification (NCBI taxonomy): domain Eukaryota; kingdom Metazoa; phylum Arthropoda; class Insecta; order Diptera; family Sciomyzidae; genus Dichetophora; species Dichetophora obliterata. The sequence goes on from OY986437.1 coordinate 55,258,023, forward strand.
ACTGTGCCGGCTAATCATGGACTTGAATCCCATTGCCTCTAATGTAATCTTTGATGAGCTTTGAAGTGTGCTTCGGGTCGTGATCGGGCTGAAACGTTCACTGAAGCGACATATTCCACTCTGAATGTGGTTGCATCTTGCTTTCTAAAATGTCATTATATCATTATTTTTGAAATGGTTCAATTTCATTATAGGAAAAACAAGTCCAGACCATAATGCCATCGCCTCCGTGTTTAAAATTTATTTTGCAGTTTCGGGCTTCAAGTCGTGTACCTGGGTGGCGCCGTACCGTGCACATCTCATCTGAATTAATCAGGTTGAACTTTGATTCATCGCTAAAAAAACGGTTTTTGATTTTTGAACGGTCCAATTTAGGTGCTCTTTTGGAAGACTGAGTCTAAAAAACAATAAATTGCAACTAGTTGTTACAATTTCAGACAGAATTGTTTAAATTGTAACACCTCACCGTGATTTTTATGCTTAGTTGTAAGCAAAGGTTTCTCTGCCGGTCTGTAATTTCTTTAATCGTTCTCAACGGCTTGTCTTCAAACAGTGCTGTGGTGGATATCTAAATGAAGTGTCCGAACAACCTATTTGGATGTGGCAAATGCGTTTCGTTTGAACACGCCACAAATGTTCCTGTCATCACGCAGCGATGTCTTCAGCGGTCGCCCTCTTTAATGTACCGTTGTTACGTCTTTTGTGAAGGTATATTTCTTTATTAATCTGCAAACTATTGTCCGATTAATATCAAACTGTTTCACGTTAGATATTTGCGAATTTTCGTTTTTATATTCGGAAATAATTTGTAATTTAAGAGTTTCACAGTATTTAAAACGTGCCATTATAAATGGAACAGTCAATCTCACAACTAGCACAAAACAAACTAAACTTATATGTTTATGACTTACAAACAACACGAGCTTTACAATAACGGAACTTTTACCAATAATTCTTGGAACTTCTGTTCTCCTTCTACATTTTTCAAGTTTTGTTGCTTTTGTTTTGCTCACAGACAAATTGAATGTTGTCACATTAATTTTAAATTTAATAAAAAAAAAAACAAAACCAAATTTGAATTTGATTTGTTTTATATATGATGTATGAATATATGCTTTGATTTCTATAATCATTTTAGTGTGTCCCCTATATTAAAAAAGATACACGATTTTGTTGCAGCGCACTTATTTTGTTTCTTTTGTCTATACGTAGAGCTGCTGTAGGTTAAAATAAAATAAATTTAAAATTATAGATATTTGGTTTTTGTTTGACTGGCCGTGAAGTCCCTTTTGATGCCACCACTTGAGACTTTGCTACCAGGCAAATTTATCTATATATCTATATATAATTTAATATAATAAATGTACGTAAACAGTTTAACCGCCTAGTGTTGTAAATAGAAAACGCAAACCAACGACAAGCAAGACACGAGAAGCAATAGAATTTTGTATAGAAAAAGTGTTGCTTCTCGTGTCTTACTTGTCGTTTGTTTGCGTTTTCGATTTACAAGTCTTTGCAAAAAAAATTTTTTTAGATAATTTTTTTTTCATACATCGTCTAGCTTTTCAAATTGGCCCTCTCGAAGAACGAGGCAAATAATTTGACCTCGGAATGTGAAATTATTCAAACCATTATGATTTTTTTTTTAGTTCTCTAATTAACGTTTTTTATATAGTTTTATTAATATTAAATATTAATTAAATTGGACGAATTTTGTGTTTAATAGAATAATAAAATATACAAAATTAATAAAAGCAGAACCGTTTTACTGTTTTAGCGTTCTTTTTTACAAATTCATGAATGAATTCATTTTTCACTTCCGGCTACATCTTATGGCTACTAATGGCTTACATTTATTGTTATACACTAAGAAAATATTACATTGATAGTTAATAAGTTACTTGAGCGCTCGTTGAGAGGCTTTGTACGATTCAATTATGTACACTATTGTTTATCGTAGTATTTAAGTCATATATAATTTTATCAATAAAAAAATTTAATAAAAAAAGTTGAAATTCTATAGACAGAAAATTAATTTGGATGGAGCTGTATCATATTGTCCCACTGTAAGGTGGGCAAGGATGAATACTTAGGTTTGCTTTGAAGAAAGCGCCAAACACAGCACCTCTGAGACTCAATGCGGCTTACATAAAATCCTTTGCCCAATGCGCTATGTGGCAACCCTGCCAGCAGTATATGTAACCCATAACAACAGTCTTCACTGGTAATAATTGAAAATTATTGAAATTCCAATTTAGCAGATTTGAAGCCATAGTCATATTTAAGCTGTTTCCAATAAAGTGCTGTATGGCAAGGATTTAAGTACGAACCAAGTGTGTGTGTGTGTGTGTGTGTGTGTGTGTGTTGGTGTGTGAATGTTGGCGAGTTTGCTTGTTTGGATCTCGTGTGGTGCTGATGGCGTCTGGGCCATTTCGTGTGTTTGTTCACAGTTTTGTGCTTCTATTATACTTCATTTTGACGCCAATAAAAACTACTTGGTTTTCTTCTTTGGCAGCAAATTTAAGTGCTGTCAGTGTGAACGAACACGGGTAATAGTGTTGCCAAGGTGCGTTAAGTTTTGCAGCTGTTGTTAGTTTAGGACAGCAGTATTTAAGTAGCACCAAAATATTTTTGTAGGTTTTTTTTTGAAAATTTCATTATTTTTAATTATATTCAAGCCAATGAAACTTTTGCTGTATAAGAAAAGTTTAAAATTGTTTTGGTATATCATTTTGTTAAGCTTTAAAAAGTTTATCATTAAATAAATAGAATGGATCTTTGGCTGCCGTAACTTTCATTTGACGTTAAAAAAATCAACGTAGGTTATTTAAGCTTGAGGTGTATGCAAATAAAATAAAAAAGCAAGTACCCTCCAGGAAATGTGAGCATTCCGGGATGTAACCAGAAAACTTCCATGGAATGTTGGAAGCATTTCCATTGCTTTTTTTTCATTAGAGAGAAATATTCCTCTCCGCTGTTTAAGTCAAGTGAAAACATTACTCTCCGCTGTATTAAAAAGTGAATTGGAAGCAGTTCTCTCCTCTGTTCTAAAAAATTAGTGTGGAAACATTCCTCTCCCTTCTTATGAAAGTGCCCGGCCAGGATTTTAATACGAGACCCCTGAGCGACAGTCAAGCGCGCTACCACTAGACTATCGAGGCCGCCCAGTAAAACATATATCTTTTAAAACAGCAAACATGAAGCGGCTAGGAAACAATGATATTAATATTTTCTGTTGTCATTGCTTGGTAATAAGTATAAGTTTGCACATGCTTCTTAAAGAAGCAGTTTGGAAACAACATAAATTCAAAACTATCAATACAATTCCAAAAGATATGATAGGCAATGTTTATTCATCACTTCCATATGTAAGTCTTCCAATTTTTACAAGGGGGAAGCCGGTTTGGAAACAACATAAATACAAAACTACCCTTAAGCTTCCAAAAGATATGGAGGGGAATGTTTATTTATCACTTTTAGATGAAAGCCTTACGATTTTTCCTGGAGGGTATTTATTCAGTAACTTCAAAATATTCAAGGCTGAATTTTTTTGCTATGTGTTTTTTCAGTGTAAATTTTTTACACTTCACGCGTGATTCGTAACATGTGGCAAAACCAAAAATGCTTAGTAAGGTTTTCCATTTCACCATGAATACACAAACAAACAAACAGCGCTTGGAAATCATTGAATTTTATTATCAAAACTCATGCTCTGTGAGAAATGCGTTTCGCAAATTACGTATATTTTATGGTCATCATAATCGACCCACAGAACAGGCTGTTCAAGCTATTTTGGTCGAATTAGTCATCGTCGTTATTGAAACTCCATTTTTTTAAAAAATCAAAACTGCTTGGCGTGTCATATTAATTCCAATAATTAAATCTACTGGCAGACACTCATTGGGTAACGCTCCCATCCGTCCTGTATTTCGCAGGACAGTCCTGTTTTTTCGAACAAAATCCTACTTCCGGTGTAACAGGCTCAAAATCCTGCTTCTTATTATATTTTATTATATTTCATGTATACAATTTAGCCAACTTTGTTTTTTTATTTATACTTTTTTACAAATAAGTCAAAAGTTTCCGTTAAAACTTTTCCTTTTTTTGCGACCCTGTTAAAATTGTCTGAGGAACTCATTTTTTTACGTGTCAAAATGTAGAAGCGAAAGTGTATCAACTTAAAAGAAATTTTCACTCCTGGAAAAAAAAATAGTGGTAGTGAGGTGTCCTGCTTAACATACAAAGGAGTACCTAGAAAACCTTACGAATGTGCCATTTTAATAAGACTAATTTATTTTATTTTTATTGAAGTGAAAACTTCTTTAGGCGCGTTGAACGATTTTGGTAGAGGGTAAATCTTTAATTTGCGTCATCGTATTTTTCCGAGGAACTCTCGTCATCAATACAGACAGCAAAGATAACAAGATAGAAAAATTAGAAAACATAATCTCAAAAAATTTTTGCATGTATTTGTGCATAAAAATATCAACAATTATCGTCACTCTTGTTCTTAATCGGCCGCAAACTCACAAAGATGTTTGAAGTCCACAAGATGTTTGCAATAAGATGTTTGAAACCAAAACTTATTATTAATTCGCTTTATATTAATAATACATGCTTTTAAAGTTTGGCAATTTCTTCAGTTGTTGTATTTGTCAACATTTTTGAAAAATTTGCTTTTACTTAAACAGCTGCTATGCATGGTGAGATTTAAAAATGAAACGATCTTCTTCTTTTTCTGCTTTTTTCTGCTGGAACTTCGTTTGCAAACAAGAAAAAATAATGTATGGATTGAGTGTTTTAACATTTTAATCTTTAAGTTGTGATAAAGGAATATGTTGAACATTCAAATAATTACATGCATGCTCTTATTTTATTATATATCGTCAAACAAAGTTTGACAATTTTCACACTTGTTGCACTTGCTTGTTATTGCACTTTCGTTATTTTTTTGAAGTGTAAACTTCTTTAGGCTCGTTGAACGAATTTGGTAGAGGGTAAATCTTTAGTTTGCGTCATCCTCATCGTCATTTTGCGAGTAACTCTCGTCATCAATACAGACAGCGAGTAGGTTTTTGAATAACGCTCTAGGATCTTGACTACAAGGCGCTCAGCAAATGTAGCAAGCAACCATCAATAAGTTCCTCGGCTGACGCATCGTTTTTTCCCTCCCTTTGCTCCGCTGCAAAACATTGAATGATATAGCTTTTTCAATGTATTGTATATGCAGAGCTGCTGTAGGTTAAAATAAAATAAATTAAAAATTTTTGATATTTGGTTTTTGTTTGACTGGCCGTGAAGTCCCTTTTGATGCCACCACTAATAGTACAACTAGGCAAGGTAGTGTTTGGGCTAAATGTGTTCTCTTTATTAGTGACCATAACTGTCAAACTCAGCCATTTTGGTATTTTGGCCAATTTTTGCTCTTATATTGCATTCTCATCGGTTGCATATTTTGTATGAAATGTCAACTTCGTTTTGACAGTTTCGGTCACCGGCTTTCCGCTTTAACAGTACCTTGTCTAATTTTGCCATTCCACCACTTGAGATTTTGTTACCAGGCAAACAGAAAGCATAGCAAGCAAAATGCGGTTTATTTTCTGACGCCGATTCGTTCATCCCCTCCAACGTTGCGCAACCGCTGTGAACCTTTCCATTCTCACTGCGTTGTTGATGTAGATATGAAATGTAATTGTTGTTGTACAGTTAGCTGTAATTTTTTTTTGACTTTTTTAGCTACAGTCGGCATATGACAACTGATTTATTTTAGATAAGAGTTTAAATCAATTTTTGAAATTTTGTATAAATGGCTGAAATTATTTCTTTTAACTTAATGTACTACCATATCAAAAATATATACATATAATTCATATCATTTTTTTAATATTATTTCATTATTGAATTAATTTAAAAATTTAAATCTCTTTTATATTTTTTTATATAATAACACTATATACATGCACGCTATATATAGTTTGTGTTGTGTATTTATATAAGAATATATAAGAAATAGATAAAGTATATAAATTATATATAATTTAATATAATAAATGTACGTAGACAGTTTAATCGCCTAGTGTTATAAAATAAAAACCCAAACCAACGACAAGCAAGACACGAGAAGCAATAGAAATTTGTATAAAAAAGGTGTTGCTTCTCGTGTCTTACTTGTCGTTTGCTTGCGATTTCGATTTACAACATTAGGCGGTAAGAAATAGAATGCTTATGATAAGTAGACTGTAGTAATTCAATTACAACTGTAAATATAAATTTATTTTGCAGGTTTTTTGTGTAAGTGTTTTTATGTACATATATGTATATAAAGCGTTATAAAAATACTTCGATTGTCATATGCCGACTGTAGCTACCAAATAATATCTACAAAAAAATTAAATCTAATCTAATCTAATTTAATCTAATTAAACAGGTTTTTTAACAGGTTGTTTTGGTTGCAAACATCTTATTGCAACCTAACTTAAGTATTTATTTACTAACAAACAGATTATATGCATTTATTTCAGGAGTTGCCAAGTGATTTCATTGTGAGCTTGCGGCCGAATGACGAATTCCTTGGAAAAATACGATGATGCAAACGAATGATTTACCCTCTACCAAAATCGTTCAACGCGCCTAAAGAAGTTTTCACTTAAAAAAATTCCGGACAACAGAAAACGTACAATACTTCGCAATTTAAAGTAATTTCGTATAAATTTTTCTCTTATTGTTATGTACATACCTACTATGTAGCTACTTTTAATCAAAATTAAATTGGATATTTAAAAAAAAATTCACTGTGCAGTTGCGTTGCTTTTTGCCAAATTTACATAAAAATTTTTGCTTTGAAATTCCTGCAAATACCAAATTTACATAATCAGAAAAATCTTTCTCATGCTCTTGTAAAACTTTCGTTATGTGAGTTGAATTATCAAATTTTTGTAATAGTTTTCATCCAAATTAAACTTTGTAGATTTTTAAAAGAAATATGCTGCGAGTACAAAAATGTAAGCCTTACCACGCCAAATCGGATGGTTTTAAAAATTTTGATTTTTGATTTCCACCATTTTTTTGATATCTTTGAGTACTCTTCGAATTTTGGGATTTCTATTGAAGCCCTTCCTCCTATATTTTGAGATTTTTTTAATCATCCTTTCCAAAGATATAGAATTTTCAAAAAAACAGCGCTTTTTGTGGTTTTTTGCCCGCAACTTTTTTAAAACTAATTTAAATAAAAAATTATCATTTAACATAAAAGTTTAGTTTTTCAATTTAATTTTCGAAAAAAATTCAAAAAAATTATTTAAAGTCTATTAATACTTAATTTTTGATTTTTTAAATGTAGATTGCATTTTTTAAAGTGATTGCATATTCTTATTTTCTTCAAAATTTTTTACAGCAAACTACTTCTAATTCCACAACTTTTATGACCGGTCTGAGGGCGGATTCTGAAAAACGCTAAAGCTAAATCTCCACCGCTAAAGCTAAATTTATAGTTTTTAGCGATATTGCAATTCTGAAAAACTCGATCGCTTATTTTCATGCTAAAAATTTAGAAACTGCACGAGCTTTTAACGAAGAATAAAATTAAAGCCGTCATTGCTAAATTTTTTGCGATTGCTGCAATTCTAAAGTCTTTTTTAGCGATTTACAAAAACTCTAATTTAATTTTTAGCTATAATTTTGGAGTCCAATATTGTGTTGCTTCTAAGTTTAAAATTAAAAGATTTTTCAACTAAAATCGTAATTTTTGTTATATTTATTAAGAAAAATTAATGCTTTGTCTCTTTCGAATGTTTAAAAAAAAAAAAAATATACCAATTTAAAGCATTTTTCCAAAAACTTGCTGTTTGTATTTATCAGTTGTATTAATATTAGGGGTATCCACGTTTAGGTACACTTGCCTGTGCAGTTGAAGACTTGTGCAGTTGTGCAGTTAGGACCACTTTTTCCAAGCTGTCAAATTTTTCAATGCACACAAGCGCACAACTGCTCAAATCTTCAAGTTTTAGGCTACAGTAGAAAAGCACTTGTGCAGATTTTTGACGCACGTGTATTTTGATTTTGTAAAGTGCACAAGTCCTCAACTGCACTGGCAAGGACACTGAATCGTGAATACCCCTATTGTTATCATATGCTTTTAGAAAAAGGTTTCATCTCTTAAAACTTTATAAAAATTTATTAATTGAACTCGTAGTTTTCAAGTAAGCTTTAATTGTTGTGACACACTCTTATGTGATAATTCTGTATCACGAAGAAGCACACCAACGATAAGAAAAACACTTGAAGCAATACAATTCTGTATGGAAGAAAGTATTGCTTCTCGTGTTTTTCTTATCATTGGTGTGCTTCTTCGTTATACAGAATAAAGCAGTTAGTTTGCAATTTGGTCATTAATTGGCAAGAAATTTTGCACCTAATTTTTAATATGTAAAATGTACTCTAAGTGCAAAATTTTGAAGAATTGAATAAAACCAAAGCCTACAATAAGCCACGACTGTTTTGGTATTTAAAGTTGAACCAGTCAAAATAAATCTTTACTAGTTTTTACATAGTTTTATTCTATGACAATACGAGAATGTTTAATGAAAAATCATAAAGTACTCGTGTAAATATACTAAAAAATTTAATTACAAATTTTTAAGTATATTAACTTAAGTTTACTTAAAATTTTTTCAAATAACTGAAAGTTTTTATTTTGCACTTTTTATTTAGATATTGATGCAGTTAGTAAACCATTTTCAAAATAAGAAACAAGCTTATTTTAATTATTATATTAATTAAATTAAGGTTCGAAAGAAATTTTAAGAAGTTTTCTCGTATGATGAATTTTTAACAGTTGGAAGGAGAATTTTTGATATCAGTGAGGTGAGTTTCATGTGGCCCCAGGGACTAGTAGAAATTTTGACAACCGGCACAAGAATTTTTGAGTGAAGCAAAAGGGTTGTGCTTTACAAAATTGTTAGTATCAGTGTTTTGCTGTGTATTTTTTTCTGAAAAAAGTAGTTTTATTTATGTTTCCGTATAAAAAAAGGATTGTGATTTGCTTTTAATATTAAGAAAATATTTCTTATTAGGCTAAAAATGCAGGCTTGAGAAGCAATTAAAAAGCATGGAGTCACTTCAGTAGTCTTTAATTTATTTTAGTGGCAATAAAAATTACTACAATTATTTTTGAAGATTTTTAAAAACTAGGCTAGTCTTAGGAACTAAAGGGTTTAAAATATATATTTATGTTAAATTTGGAAGTTCATTACTTCTGACATACGCAGTGTATTAAGTTTTTCTTTACTGCATTCAACTTGCAAAACTAATGCATTGAATATACTTTTTGAATATTTATAAATATAGCCGATAAAGAGTTAATGCATGTTCAAGGATATTTTATTTTTAGCTGATTGATCGACTGAGTATAAGTCAATATTTTCTTTCATATTACAATCGATTGAGCTCAAAATTTGGCAGTAAGTGTATTTCGGGTATGGCAACTATACCTAATATAGTGCAATTTTTATCTTCGCGCATAGTTTAGGTTAAGGATTTTTAGGTCCAGTTCACGCAGAGAAAAAACATAGTTGCAACAGCCATGTTTTAAGAGGATCATAGTATGATTCGGACTATGATTGTTGCTAACATGTTCTTAAACCTATAATATTTTCATTGATCATGATAAAATGATTACAACAGCCATATTTAGAAAAGGAACTTTTTTGTAGGAACCAAAATATTATTGAAACAATCATTATTCTCTTATTGGGTCAAAAATAGAATGATTGCAACAACTATATTATGAATTTATTTTTAGGATCCAGAATATTATTGAAAAAAATAATTTTGTTTTTTTTTATTTTCATGCACTCCAATTTCCACAGCTATTAATTAAGATATTTAAGATATCTTCAAAGGTTTGCCATTGACTAGGCTGAACAGAAATATAAATTCAATTGAAAAACTTTTTGATAAAATTTTCTGTCCGAGCTGGGGTTTGAACCGCGGATTTTTCGCTTACGAGCCACGCTCACTACCAGTAGGCCACAGCCGCTACCACCGCTCGCTTGACTAATGACATTCATAAACATGGTACATTAAGTGCATTGTTACAAAAAAAACAATATTTGTGATAAACAAAATATGGTTAGAATTGCGAAATATGTTTACGGTAAAATGAAATATGTTTGCTACAATTAAAGTCGAAAATGTCACTTTTCTGCGTGCTGTTTTTAAGATTAGGCGATTTAAAACAAAACACAATAATTGAACAGTTGACAAACGAAACGGCACATAGCCAGGAATCGATAAATCTTATTGTGTCTGAATGAAGTGAAAGGTTTTCCTGCAAACTGTTCAGACACAATAAATTCTTTCGATTTTTGGTTATGCTCTGCTTCGTTTGCCAACAATCAAAGAACAGTTCAGACAAACATTCAAAATTCTAACATGTTTGTCTCTATAATAATATTCACATTTATCATGATTGACAGAACTACAACATTTTTGTTGCAACTAATAGTTGAGGCAATCATAGTATGTTGACGATTTCAATGATGGTTATGATTTGAACTATAATGTTATTTTTGGTACCATCATTAGTAAATAATGACTTTATTAAGGCAAAAATTTGTGTTTGCAGAAATAATACAATAATTTTAGTAAAAAAATTATTATTGCAGTAATCATGTCTCAACCATGTCTTTTCTCTGCGTGTTGACAAGAAACCTTTAACACGGATACTTTTTTTACTTCAGTAAATTTTATAAGTGGAGTAAAATCTAAACATATAATTTAAAAACATGTTTTCAATTTATTCCATCTCTAAGCTAATTAGGTAAAATACATACAAAAAAATAATAATGAATAAAAATTGTTATTTTTTTTTACAAAATTTTTAAAGTCTACACAAATTTTTGGTTTTATAAGTTATTTTACTTAAAACAGTTACATTCCTTGCAGCTCATAACATAATTTTGAATAAAAAAATAAGTAGTAGAAAACGTGGCAGTCAAATGCGTCTTAAAAAACTCGTTCATTCGCTAAGAAGACGTCAAAATTTCTGGATAATATTTTCATGTTTCATTTGGCACAGCAAAAAATGACAATTTAAATACAACAGATACAAATTTTTTCAACTCAACATTTTCTTTCCTATAGAACCAATAGTGAAAAGTTTCCAAATGGCACACAGCCATAACTAAATAAATTTTTTGACATAAGAATCGCTAAAACAGCGCTTCCTTCCAACATTTTTAGCTAGGCGATTTGAAACTCAGAATCGCATTTTAGCGAAATCGCGAAGGAATTGAACGAAGCATTTTTTAGCATTTTAGCGATAGAGATTTAGCTTTAGCTAGGCAATTTTCAGAATCCGGCCTCTGGTCGTGAGCCTTCGAAAACTAATATTTTTCGATTTTTGAAAATTAAAAAAAAAATGGCAGAAATAAAAAAAAAATTTTAAAACCGTCTGATTTGGCGTGGAATGCTCCATCTGCAGATTCAAATTATTTATTTAAGCTGCTATTGAGTTTTTATACATAAGACATGAAAATAACGTTAACTTTTCACTCAAAATTTAAAAAAAATTAGTGATATCAAGTATTAACTTTTGTTAGTGACTGCAAAAATTTGTTTTTTAACAAAATGTATCAAATCAAAAAAGAATGTACAATGGGAAAGAAGTGTATCAGTTTTGGTACATTTGTACCAAAGGGGCAATGGTGATTTTCAATTATATAGACATCTTTGAAATACTCTTTTTAAACTTTACCTCTCCTCAACTGAAGCCAATACTTAGCATACTTTCGCTCCGCTTGACCCAAATTTGCTTATCTTGTGAAAATTAGTTTTCCATATTTGCCCATTTTCCATAGAATTCTCATAAATTTTTCTTTACGAAGGCAATAAAAACGCCTTCGTTCTGTGCCTTTTCGTTCTTTCACCGACTTAATTTCATTTGTATATATTTTTTCATTTGGTTTTTTTTTTTTTGTGTTCTTGTTTCTTTTAACAGCCGCTAACGTTGTTATTGTTTGTCCGTTATTTTATTTGAAAATTATGCAAATTATTGGCGCTTTTCTTCTACTACAATCTTTTTCAACCGCGCGCGCCAGTTGCTGCCGTTCAGCGCGACTGAGCTACATGAAATATTTTTATTTGCTGTTAGGCTTGCGCTGTATTTTTGTTGTAGTTCTTGTTGCATTTGCTGTTATCCTTCTGTTGCAGACGACGGAAGTAGTGACATTCTTTTAATTAATGCCCTCGGTGCATCTCCGTTACAACAGTTAGTTTTTGTATTTCTTTCGCCATGTTGTTTCTTGATTTGCTGTGCTGTGAATTGTGTTAACTTGAACTGCAATATCAGCAGCTAGATGTTGGCGGATGCAAATTAATGGGGTTCAAGAAAACGTTTAAACGTTAAATGAAACAATTAATGATTGCATGAATTACTTACTTACCTATGAATATTTCCTGGTTACTGGGAAGGAATGACAGCTAGAAGAAATAATGGTCATTAAAATAAGTAGCGCAAGTTAAAGAGCAAAAAAAAAAAAAGAAAAAAGAAAAACAGGGGAGTTGCAATCAGTGGCAGAAGATAGATGCAAATATAAGATAAATGATAGATGTTGAAAAAGAGGGTTCTACAAACTGCTATAAACTTAGGAATGCAATTAAAAAGGGTGTGATTCACTGGTACGTTAATAATTTAAAAAGAGTTAATTTAAGCAAATCTTAAATTAATTTCCAGCCTCAAGGTATGCAACATTTATTAACCCACACCACTAAACTAACCCTTGGCTTAGAAAGAAAGTATAAGACATACTTGAAATAGCATTTAGTTGATGAAATTTTTAGTCAGATTTCGAGAAAATATATAAGCGGGCAAACAGCGGTCGAACAGCAGTCGAACATGGGCCGCACGGCTGTACAAGGGTCTAACATGGCCTAAAAATAATCCAAAAAGCTTAGCGGTGAAAGTTGGGTCGAACAACGGCCGTACAAGGTTTAATTTAAGTTAAACGGCCACTGTATGCTCGTTATATGCCACCAAACTTTTCAAAGCTTTTCCGGGGAAAATATTTAAAATGAGGCCTTGTTCGGTCGCTGTTTGAACTTAGCTAAAAAATTTTTATTTTTACTCGGGTTGATGTGATTGAAATGATTGCTAAAAGCTCTAAAAATATTTGAAGTTGCAAAGAGTTTAAGTTGTTAGCTAGAGCTATATTTACTAAGGCGAATCTATTAAATTTATAAAATAATCTTTCACCGAAATAACTATTGATTTAGAACGAACTCCTAGAATAAAATATTTCAGATATGCAATGTTGCCAGCTACTACTGATAAAAATCCGAAAAATTTTCCAGAAAAATCCGCTAATTAGTTTTTTAAAAAAATTTTATTAACATAATCAAGCAATTGCATTTAAAACGTATCGAAAAAGTAAAAATTATTGAATGTACATATCCGATTTGGGTAAAATTTTGTATCACTGATTGAAATAAAAATCTATATTTGGAGGAAGAAAGTTTAGTGTTATTTTTGGCGGAGTCATAGGTTGCACAAAATTGACAAAATCGTCGAAAACGTCGAAAATCGAAATCATTTTGAGTTTTTAAAGTGTGTTCTTAGAAGCTCTACTTCGAAGTTAATTTTCTTACCTCAAGACACCCCAAAACCACCAAAATATTATAAAATTATTTTTAGATTAAAGTCCGTTCAATTACCTTTCTGTTTTGCCTTTTCAACAGTAGTTAAAATTTTATATTCGGTTAAGAAGTGTTTGAGATATAAGTTTTCGTAAAATCGATTTCGAAGTTCTTGCCTATTTTTGTCAATTTTGTGCACCCTATAACTCCGTCAAAAATCACGCCACACTTTTTTTCTCCAAATCAAGTTTTTTATTTCCGTCAGTGATGCTCCAAGCAAAATTTCATCCAAATCGGATATGGTCATTCCGTAAGGCCGGTAGGTTTAAAATGGAATTTATGAATTTATAACAAAATATTAATGCAAAGCTAATGTAAATAATAAGGTAAGAGAAATTGCAAAAAATATCAATTCAAGTTCCAATTAAAAAAATCTTAATCACTTCTTTCTTCATTAATGTTGTCGTTTTTATAGATTGCATTCGACCCACTTAACATAAGAAATGATGGAGGCATATTATAGTTGTGGCAGCACTTCTGCTGGCCTCTAACAGGCCGGTTACAGAGGCCTGTGACAGTGAAAGTGCGAAAGAATACGTGTACTGTTCGAATGATTCGTAAAATTTCGAACTGTCATGCTAGTAGCAAGAAGTGCTACACATGCACGTGAAAGTTCGTTGAAAAAATTCCATCGAATGCGAAGGTTCTCGCTGCTATTGCAGTTTGTGTGTTCTTTACTTGTTGTTTTTTTTGCTTTTAATTGTAAACAAGCTATCAGTGTTGCTTAATTTACGAAATCGACGAAAACCCGAAATAAACCCACCAAAAGTAATTAAAAACAGCACTGATATCCCCCCTTTTTGAAATACACTGGCCGCTGCTGTCAAAATCCACTGGCTCTGAAATTTCGTTGCCAGTGGCCCAAAATACACTGTAGTGCTCAGTCTGCGTGAAACCAGGTTTCCTTGACAAGGGAGGTGAGGCAGGCGACGTGAAGTGCGCGAAGTTTCACTCACCGAAAAAGCTGTAGTGACGATGGACTGACACGCACACATAAGCGAAGTCATCATATTTTATTTAGGGGATGCCTATATCAATACAATCAAACACAGTTCATGTTTACAAAAGAAAACTGGTTTCACGCAGACTGATCAGTACAGTGTGTTTTTGAATAACTGACTGCTCACGCAGACTGAGCACTACAGTGTATTTTGGGCCAGTAGCAATGAAAGTGGCATGAAAGTGAATCCAGTGTGAGTGTATTTGTAAAATAGTGTGAATGTATTGAGTTTTTCGAACTACAGAGCCAGTATACTGGCCTGTGTCATGATACAAAGAACTACAGATATAGTATTGCGGTTGTCCGCCATCTTTATTGTGACGTAGTTCGAGCTTGTCAAAGTGGCTAAATAAAAACGTAGTCACAATATATATAAAGGGGATAATTTATTTATAGCGATGAAAAATATCGACATTTTATTATTCAAACTGGGTTTATTGAAATGAAATAAATTACATTATAAATATATTTATAAATAAATTTAAGCAAATTTATTTTTCAGTACTATTATTGAAAAGAAATGCATATATAATAGGGGTGTTTTCTCCCATTTGTTCTCCTACACAAAAAAAATAATTACGTTACTTGATGTGTTTGACAGGACTTTGATTGCTTCGTTTTGATTTTCTTGTTCTTCTCGTTTGTTGTTTCGTTTGTTGAAAATATTGTAAATTCATTTTATGGCCCGAATTAAAACCGTTGTTATTCTCATCAAAATCATCTCAAAATTTAGTTCTAATTTTAATTACATACAATAAAATTGAAAATTATAATTTACGCGCACTATAAGTGCACAATATTAGAAATGGAATTAAATGAATGCAATATTTCTTAAATGCTTGCAATTGTGCTGCTTGGGGGCATGTCACACGTAGCGGACACGGACAAATTTGTTGCTGTTTTCACGTGTAAAAGAAGCTCTCTCAATTTCCAGTTTCTTATTTTACCCACGAAAACAACAACAAATTTGTCCGTGTCCGCGCTAGTGTGACATGCCCCTTGCTGCTGGTGTTTACTTTTTGCTTTTTCACATTTTCTGTATGTATGCACCACGTGTTACAGCTGACAAGCTCGAGTGACGTAGTGCGCAGAAGATTTCATTTTTTGCACACGGAGTAAGCTATCTGTATATCTTTGTTTCATGGGCCTGTGTAGCCAGCCTGTTAAGCCGTATCTTGAGATTTCGAATTATTTTTAATTGATTTTTCTTCTTCTTTTTCTTTTCAAACACATATACAAGAAATACTTAACATTTAAAATGCAATTAATTGTGTTGATTTGTATGCGATTTCTTGTACTGGATTTTACAATTTTGAGCTAGCTAAATACTCGTTCAACATAAGCGTTTAACCAAGGCAATGATAAAAGATGCAGTGAAAAGGTTGCCAGTTCCTAAAAAAAAACCTATGTTGTCGCTTGAGAAAATAAATGTCATATGTGAATATTTTCACTTTTGAGATTATTGCGAAAAAGGGGCGATAATTCAAATTCTAGCAGAGCTATATTCTTCAGAATTTTAGGCCTATTGTCAGACAAATTTCACAATAGATTACGATATTTTTGTGGACTTACCGTTATTTTTTTTTAGAATTTATGGCCTTTTTCTCTCAATAATCTTAGAAGTGAAAATTTTCACATACGACATTTATTTTCTCAAGAGACGATGTATCCTTATATTTAAGTTCTTCAAAACAAAAATCAGTTGTACTAGATACATTATTCCATTTAAAGAGGTTTTTTTCGATACTGATATAATATTTTTAAAATATGGTCATCGTTACAACTACAAATTTTCAAAAAAGATTAAATCTTCTTCTGCTGCTTTAAAAACATTGTTAACCCTAGGATGTGCGACTGCTTAGGAGGCGGTAAGTGACCCTACTGTGCCTGGCGAGGCCCATAAGTCATGGTCTGCTGTCTTTACGAATTTCGTCCATCTAAATGTCCTTTTACAAGCTGCTATTATGTAAAAGTATTGCTAGACACTATATCTGTGTGTGGGTGCTACTTTAAGTGGGTTTCTTAAGGGGGTGGGGGAGTAAAGATGCATTAAAAAGTAAACTTACTGTTTTTCATGGCACAAGTTAACTTTTGATTGATTTATATTTTCTTTAAACACAAATTTACAAAAACTAAAAATGAGGTAACGATCGTTGAACTGTTGTGCTGGATTTATAACTATTCAGCAGCGTAGCCGTGGCACTGACAAATTTTCTGCGTGGTGTCGTGTTCAAGGCACATGAATTTCTTTGCATTTTTAATTCAGGGTAATGCAATTGTTTGTGTTATAATAAAGGTAGAATTACGAATTTATAAAATATTTTTTTTTATAATTATTGACAAAAACATTGAATTGAAATTTGAACGTTTCTATTCATTGTCCTATTTTTCATGTGAGAAGTAGCAAACTGGGATGTTAAAACCTTAAGAAATTCACGATGCTTATTCGTTTATAGGTTTTTTCCAAGAACAATATATAAAAGATCCCGCCATAAGTGCACGGAAAAGAAAATCTACTACGTAGTCATAAATAAAATACATCCACCCTAAAACAACACATACACAACAAACGAAACTACCCAGTAGTTCCAGTCTTGAAGAAATCACAAATGAATCATGTACGATTTTTCTTGATCCTTGACGAAACATGCTGATTTAGCCATACATTTTCACACGAAAATTTCATATAAATGTTCCACATCAGTGCAAGACGCAATGCAGAAACGTCGCAATTTATCATGCACGAACCCAATATCGAAATGAAGAAAAATTTTTAATTCGTCAAGGCATTAAAATTAAAACTTGCTTCTGGACCGAATGCAACGTCGTGCGATATACAATATATTATAGGGGATACAAATATTTTATCCTCTCTCACTCTATTGGAAATCGACGTAATGTTGGTTTCGTAATGGCCTGACGCCACCACACCGTATGTTTTCCAGGTCCACTCGGGCAGCTGTCCAAGCACACTTCTTTACCATTGCCTTGACGCCACACAGAACCTTACGTTGTAGTGATCACTCGTTCTTTAGTCGTACGGTAAAGTTGTGGAATAGTCTCCCTGCGAGCGTGTTTCCCGTCAGTTTTGAGCTGTGCAAATTCAAAACAAATCTTCACCGAAACTACTCCATCTTTTCAACCTCTAACTAACTATCACTTATCTTCCTAATCAACACAACGCTCACACATTTATAAGAAACATCACCTGAGCTTTCACTCTACAAAACAGAAAAAAATGATACCAACTTGTCAAAATCAAACGACTTCGACAGCAATGGCAAAGACACCTAAACAGTAGTGTCAATGAATATTTAAATAGTTTCGAAAACCATCGATAGTCAGTTCAAAACTATCGATAGATAATGTGACACATAGTGTGAAATTATCGATAGTATCGATAGTGTAATCAATAGTTTGAGAACTCTACAGTTTAGCCTCTGAACAATTCGACGAATTACAACAATCATGAATATCTTGAAGTTGTTGAAATAGAGTGGAAAAAGGAGGCGCTCACAACCGCTACTTTGCATTATATTTTGTATGAATTTTTTTTAAGTCCAGCAGCTAATGCAGAAACTTCCTTTACGAAATCATCACGAAAAGTTCGTCAATGATGCCGCGAACTACTGGGTAAGCAAATGAATCTGATTAGCTTATTGGGAAACAAACGAAAAACAAACAGTCAAACTCCTCTCAAAATAAATCGAGCAACATAGCTATTTTTTATGAAAGGGTCAACACGGAAGTTGACACCCCAATAAGATATAACATTTTTAATCAAAGATAGTATTTAAAAATATTTCTTTTTTTTCTGGACAAACGTACTCACAAAGAGAGCGGACATGCGCATGGCGGAATCTTGAATATATAATTCTTGGGTTTTTTTCCACTCTTGAAAGAGTAGCAACTGAGCATCTGATCCATAGTGCTGACACCTGTTTTATTTTCGTTGTAATCCAGAAATTTATAAGGCTTGTTTTTCCGAAAGAAAAGTCTTCTTCATTCTTTAGTTTCTTAGTAGCAAAAAACCTATCCTGAGTGAGCTGCTGCCGGTATGCAGCCTAAAAAATTATGAACAATATCAAGCTCCTCCCACACTTCGTTACTTATTCCCGACATTTCAAATACCACTTACAATAAAAAATTAAATATGTAATGTGACCATATGCACACAAGAGCTTTACAGATATAGCGTAATAAAGTCGTCGAACGTGATCGATTGTGTTTGAACATATTTTGTTTAGTAGCTTACAGACATTTCCCATACATTTAACGGATGGGCCTAGTGAGGCCCAGTAGGTTCACTTACATCCTTATTATGAAAACAGATCAGTTTGTTTTACGAAATTTATGCAAATTCTTTTTAGTTTTTTTTGTTACGTCTAGAAAACATAAGCGGTAGTTCAGAGCCAAGAAAAAAAATTGACGACTTCTCAAAGTCAAAATGGGCCTCGAAAAGCTCAGTCGCACATCGTAGGGTTAACGGAGAAGTACTCAAAGATCTTCAAAGTAATTAATTTTAAGCTAAATTTACAAAACACTCCGATAAAAATCCGCTAAAAATTTCGCCAGCGGATTTTTTTATTATTTATCTTTTTTTTTATTATATATCATTTGGCGGGCAATCTGACTGATCTGGCAACAGTACAGATATGCAACAATAAATAAATCCGAGAATAAATTAAGTTTATTATTAATAATTCAAGCACCTGAAAATATGCAATAATTTATATAAGATTGTTGTCAGCCAGTATGATTGACACGAGATACAAAGCTATCCACACTAGGCGTATGACTTTTTACAACCTCATATTTACATGGCGTTCTGATATGAGAAATAATAAAAAAATAACGTATATGAAGTTTTTAATTTTTTTATTAGAAAAAAATCCCCCAGGGAGGGAAGTTATACACTTTTTCATATAAGGTAGATTTATTAAATAAAATAAAAAATATTTTAAAATGTCATTCTGTTATGAGATATAATGAAAAATAACTTAAAAATGCTTGTTTTTATGGTTAAACCCCCGAAGGGTGGGGGTGGTATTTAACTTTTATAAAATTATTTTTCTAATATGAGGCAAATTTAATGTTATTGGATTGAAAATATATTTTAAAGTTATAAATTATGGCTTGTTGAAAGTAATAAATTTTAAATTTAAAGTTCGTGGAGTTTCACAAAATGGGTAGATATCCTGGACTACTTTTACGGCTCGTTCTGCGTAAATATTACTGCGTTGCTGGTTTGGAATTGCAGAGTTTTCTTTTACTCAGTGCCTTAGGAAGCATGAATGCCCTTTCTTAAACTGAATTATCGAACTGCTTAAAGATTCTTAGTTTGTTTGCTGAGAGTAATGATTAGAGAACCATATGTCATACCATACACCACATATAAATTTGCAGACTGGAAGTAGTTCTAATTGGTATTTTGGAATAAGTATACTTATGAGTATATAAAACGGCAAAAATAGCCCTGGAGTTCCATCGAGCATTGCTTAAAGGTGGTAGTGTTTTGAAACTGAAAAGGAAAAATTCCATTCATCTCATAATGTCGAAATATTTTGCCAAGCTCATATAAATATTGCATGTCATCACGCTATTTTATATTTTCAAATATGAGCTTGGGCTCCTTTTGAATGCAGATTCCTTTTAACAGTCCATAGTTACCAGTAAGATCCAATACGAAATTATGGCTTATATTTGGATATGTTGGTTTCCCGCATAATAGCTCGTCTATAACATGTCTCAACGGTAAGTCAAGGACATGGTGCTGACACCCCACGAACTGAGGAGGTGGTAAACCAATAGATTCCATATAGTTTTGAACGAGAACAACAACGCCATTTTTCTTGTTAACGCTTGTTGTATCAAATACTATCATTTTAATTGACTCCCATAACTGAAATTTATCTTAAATCTCACGTATTCCATTACAAATTGTTAAGGCTCGACCATTCTCCAATACCAGTACACCCAACTTTTTTCCTTCCTTTCATTTTTAAAAACAACAACTTGAATTTATTTTTTATCCAACTTTTTGCCATCAAAATGGAGACACCAGTTCTCATTTTTCAGAGTTTTATAAATATTTCCTCCAACATTTCGGCAGATTTTAAGGAGGCTTTTAAATAGTAGACAGCGAAGGTGTGGGTATATCAATTATTGACTTTGCGAACTCTTTGCGAACTCTAGCAGGCTATAGCTGCTTTTTTGTACTTAAATTGTTATATGTTACCAAATTAACAACAGACTTTGTTGAGCATCTGTTAATTTTAAGTTTTGCTGATGGTTCGTAGACTTCAGCATCACCTACATGCAGGGCTCGCAAACAAACTCTAAAACAAAAGTATTTTTCTGTTCTGTTTGTTTCTTCTTAAGATCACAACAAGTATTTTGGTTTGTTTAGTTTTTTCTCTCCGATTCAAAAAGTAGCACAAACCGAGGCATGTAGAGACGAGAGAGAAAAGTGAAATGAAATGTTTCTTTTTTCGAATAGAAAGCACTTCCTCTCACTGTTATGCTTTTGAATCGCGTGCACAAAAACAATAAAAGTAAAAGATCTTTAGCGATCTCTTGTAGGTTGCTGGAAGCACCAAAATCCGAAGAGAGATCTGCGATGCTTGTTTGTTTCGTTTATGATGCGACTTTTTTTTGTGTTGAAAAAGTTATTGCGTTGAAATTTTTCTTTGTTTTGTTGCTTTTATTGAATTTGTTGTTTCATATAGATGCGTTGAACTCATTTACAAACAAACAAATAAACAAACAAACAAATATTGCTTGTTTAAAAGTATAAGAAATAAATACAATAAAAAATTCGATGACTAGGAGCGTGAAGTGTTTGAGCTGGTCTATTAATTCTTATCCCCCTCAAAATTTCTTCTGAACACACCTACATTCTACCTGCTACCCTTCTGGGGGTCCCAAACAACCATGCCACTAAAACCATGTCGTACAAATATATCGGTTTATGAAATTTAAATGCAAGCAAATCAACAGAACGAGACTTAAAAAATCTTAGCTTCCAGAAAAAATGCTGCTTAAAACATGACGAAATTCTTTTGTCGAACTTCCGTAATAACACGAACACAACATTTGTTACTTGTTGTGGTTGCGATCGTGACAACAAAATCTAAAAAATGAAATACTTGTTGTTTTCGTAGAACACAAAACAATAGTCATCTTTTTCTCTTAAGTTTCTGTTCGCTTTGGTACGCATTTCTGTTTGTAGCAAAGATCCAAACCTAAGCAGATAGTGAAACTGCTTGCTTTCGCAGATTTAGCAGATGTAGAGTTAGTTTTTTCGTACAGTTTATTTGCAACCCCTGCCTACATGTGAATCTTGGTCATCATCTACTGTTGTATCCGAATCAGAGTCTTTATCCAGAGAACTTGAATTATATTGCTTCTGTTGCACCAGGTTTATTTTTGATTGGTGTACTGGCACAAGTCTAGTCGTGGTGAGTCCAACCTCTCCTTTGCTAAATTTTTGAATGTTATACAACTATTTAGCCTCGGTACTTAGCCATACACCTTTTTCATTCTTTACGTCAAATATATTATTAAATTTTATTAATTAATCTTTACCATTAGGATATTTTAAATGGTTATCATAGCTACTTATGAGCCTTCCGATTTTTCTTTCTACTGAAAGCTTTGTGATTATTGGAAAATCTAATTTTCTCCACAGTTCAATTATTTCATTAGACACAATTTTAAATCTCCTCTTTTAGCTTTTCAGTGGAAGCCAAAGCAATAAATCGTCCAATTACTAATGTCTGTTTTGGTATTTGATGCAATTCACTCAATGCAATTTTTACACTAGGAATGTTTCGCCTTTTTGTTACACTTTTTTAAAATGAGTTAAGTTATTAGACCAAACTTTTGCGTTTTTTAACAAGCTATTTCCACTTTTCTTGAACGACATTATCTGCAAGTAAAATGCGCAATTATTAAATTACTTTCATCTTTTTC
This sequence comes from Dichetophora obliterata, assembly GCA_963920525.1. Taxonomy (NCBI): domain Eukaryota; kingdom Metazoa; phylum Arthropoda; class Insecta; order Diptera; family Sciomyzidae; genus Dichetophora; species Dichetophora obliterata. Next base: position 55,280,689 of record OY986437.1, read on the forward strand.
AAGCACAATTAAAAACACAACTTATGTTCACTGGTAAGATTTTACTTCTGATGAAATAAAGTATTTTAAGTTAAAACAGTGGCTGCATCATGCTAAGCCTACTGCATATATTCTTTTTTATTTTTTAACATGCAATTTAAATACAAAATTTTTTCACCACGCTAAGCCTGCTAAGTCTTTTTAAATTGTTAATCTTAGAAGTAGGCATTCACATATACTAAAAATATGGCATTTTGAAAACTTTAACGGCGGGCCTGGGGGACGTTTTCTTAAAACTATGTAAAAATTGAGTCATATTCTTTGTTTTTTAATAATTCCTCATCCCGTGATGCAATGTAAATCTATGTTTTGAAAAAATTGTTAAAAGTCATTCCCCTAATCCACACGTAAGAAAAGTATTCTTTTAAATTCCTATAAACGAGCACATAATTCTTTTACATGCAGGTTACTCATAATCGCGGCAACAAGGTTTCTTTGCAAATTGACCTAAAAATAGGCATGGTTATGGAACGTGAGCATAACAAGTCATCATATCAAAACCAGACTCCGATACTCGTCACTGTTGTGATCACTGCTGATATAAAAAGAGCTTTTTCAAAGTGCTCAGAATACGAGTTTCTAACAATCGGGACTTATGTATCAATTGATACTGAGGTGGTTTTTGCGACTTTTTTAGAATAGAGCTCTGTAAACTTAACTCTAAAAAAATTGTTCTATGAAGTTAAATTCGACTCTTAAATTTTTGTTTTTATTATGAAAGTTAAAAATGCATAATCTAAAAATGAAATCCTCAATGAATACAAAAGCATTTTTCAGATGTGGTTTTTCTCTATAAAAAAGCGAAAGCCTTAACATATGCCTAAAGTTTAATTTCTGTTCCATTCATAGTTGGTCTCTTCATATTTGCAATCTTAACAATTGTTTTGTAAAAATGATTTATTGTAAAATGAATGATTTATTAGCTGCAACAATGTTTAAATCAAGAAAAACTGTGCACAGTACAGATTTTGCCTTTAAGCAACATTTCTCAATTATTTAAACTCTAATATATGCAGAAGCTTTTAAGCACGAGTGAGTGAGCAAATGCTTGTTTAACAATGTTTTACTTTTGTTTTTCTGACCTGTTTCTTTGTGGTTTTTTGTTTGTTTGCTTGCTTGCATTGGATAGCATTGTCGAAGTTGAGTCAACCTTAACTTTTGTGTGTTTCAAAGCGTTTACACATGTTTGTTATTGTTATGCTGCAAGCTTGCTTTAAGCCATTCATTGTAAAATTTATTTTTGCTATGCTTTCTCTCTCTCTCTCTCTCTCTCTCTCTCTCTCTCTATAACATATTGTTAGCTTGTTCAATAAAACCCTTTCAGTTAAATGCTTTTATTTTTTATGCATGAATGTAAACAGCAAAGCAAAAAAAAACAATACTTTTACTGTTATTTTTAAAATTTTTAACAAAATACCAAAAGATTTTATTCACTTTTCGTTGAGTTTTCTATTGTTTTACAAAATATTGGTATTGTTTACACAATAATGTGTTATATTGTAGAAAATGTACAGACTTTTTTGACAATAAGATAATGTTCCATTTGCTTGTGCAGTTTTTCCCATAACATTTGCTTAAATTTAAAATTTATAAAATTCATAGAATATAAAATAAATAGAAACCATTCAAATAATTTTTATTTTATTTTTCATCTAACAACGCTTAACTGTACCGCTTTAATAACGTGAACACAATAACGTGAAGTTGTATAAAATCCGTTATTAAAGCCATTGCGTTCCATCACTTTAATCCAAAAATAATGCCATAATAATTTTGGAATTATGTTAAAGTTTAAATTTTTAAAAATATGCCAATGCATTTACATATATCATTTACTGCTGCACACGTGCAGGCTTTTTTGCATCAATTTTTTATGCTGACTGTGGTAAAAAATATGTCGAAAAAGTCAAAAGCTAATAACTGGTTAGCAAATATTACCTGAATAAACTTTATTTAGTCTAAGTGAATAAAATATTTATAGCTAAGTTCCATTAAAAAAAACCGTGTATTAAATAATTTTGTGTGAAAAATCATGTTCAAATTAAAGTTTGATTAACAGCAATATTGGATAATTTTATAAACACGGAACGAAAAAACCAAGCATTTTTGAGCCATGCAAGAAGGCTCTCTATAAAACCGATGCATAGTGTAAGATTTTGCATTGCTAGTGTCACTTAATTCTTTATCTTCGGTAGAAACGAAGATAGAGCAACGAAATTTCACAAAGGTATTACAAAAGTAATTGTCTATATGAAAGTAAAAAATGGTTGTAATCGCTAAAATACAGGGTCCGCTACATGGTAAAATTTTTGTTTTTTGCTCATGTGAAGACATTATATGGATATATCATCAATAAAAATGTATATAAAGTAATACTGAAAAAAATTACTGAAATTGATAAAACACAGAGTGTGCTACAGGGTTAATAAAGTAATAGTTTGTTATATAAAGTGTGTTTTAATTCTGTCTTCAGTTAAATTTTATTAAGAACAACGAAATCTTGCGGAAGTATTATTTAGGTGGTACTTACATTTGTGCATATGACAATTTGCAGAAATCGGTGAAATCAAGTTATTCTACAAGGTGCTTTGCAGTGTAAACCGTGCAATATTTTTAATGAAAAAGCCTATTGAACCCAGTATCTTGAGTAAAAATTAAAATAAGATTATGAAATTTAACAGAAGTATTTTTAAGATACAAATCAGTATGTACAGTATATAAGAAATTTTTAATTTGTAAAGCACAGGATCCAGTACAGGGTGCAGCAATGTAAAATTTTTCATGTGTGGATTAATGACACACTTAATGTAAGCATCACAGAAATTTCCACACCTAAAAAAATTTTAAATCAATTAATATGGACTTTGAAGTTGTGTTACATACATACAATTATTCATTATCTGAAGTACTAATTGATGGGATATCATCCTTATCTTCTTCTTCTTCGTCTACCTACTGAACATTCAGAAGTGATAAAGCATCTTCCGATATATCCTTTTTAGACTTTTGAAAAGATTAAACTGCTTATATAAGGATCGGGCGATATCAACAATATCTTTATCAAGTTAGTATTTGTATCAGTTCTAGAAGTCTTACGCGTAAAGAGCTCACGGTATCGTCTGATATTTTTGCTTCGAGCTACTTGGGCTTCCTCCGAAAGTTGCCCAATTGGCAATATAGAGCTGCTGATTACATCACGTCCATGAAACAGCACTTTGTGGACCGTGACTGGCATATAGTATGGATATAATTGCAAGTATAAACTTGCGGTTTCGGTTGCAGAAGTTGCAAATGAATTTAAATTCCAGAACTTAAACTTTCGAGAATAGTGCGAAAGCGATTTAGAAGCTTTAGATTAATTCCAGTTATATCTGCACTTTTTTCAGAATTTTTAAAAAAACGTCGGGCAGTATTGCCGCCATTGCTGTTACCAGAATTTGTCATTGGTATATCCATAAGGAGTCCACAGCCTCATTTTATAATTATATTCACATCATAGATGGTATCCAAATTTATTCGAAATATATCCTCCTGTGCTGCACAAAATATTGATATTGTATGATCAGTCAAAGATTGCTACTGGATTTCAGCAAAAGATTCAGTAACGGATATATCTTTTGGGTAACAATTAAGCTTTGCTGAATAAACTTGATCATAGCTTGGATATATCTTACACTTTGTATCCTTACAATATGCTCTGATCCTGCAGTATTAACGTGTTGACAAATTGGTATCGATCATTAAAGCTAAAGCCGTTTCAGGGGAGAATGTTTCCGTACTTCCCTTCGAATATTTAGCTTTTTTAAATACAGAACCCCTCTGAGGGGACGAAGTAAAAAGGTCTTTCGCAATAGCAGCGGAAACTCGTTTTCCTCAAGAACTCATCTGTAAATCAGCAGCCAAAAATATTGCTTCTTCTCCTACTTCTTTGGAAAGTTAATTTGCTTTCCTTTTTTTAACTCTTTTCGAGCAGTCCCAAAAATTATTTGTGTGCCTACCAACACTAATCTGTTGTTTTTTATCAGAAATAAATTCAGATAAATTAATTTGCCCCTTAAGTCAATCACTATTAGCTGTGATAAAGCGACCTTTAGTTCTGTGTGCGTTTATCCATTTTTGCTGAAATCTTTGAATCAAAGATCTCAAGTAAGGCTTTAGTTTATTAAAATTTATTTCACTGCGTGATCCTTAACTTATGTTACCACAAACCCAGTCCAATGTATGCTCAAACTGATCATCTTTATCAAAAGATGACCACACATCGAAAATTTGTTGTCTTGAAGGTCATTGTTTATTTTTAAAATTTTGTATATGGGTGGGGCAACTAGGGGCAAAAAACTTTTTGCAAATATGTTAGAAGATAGATCACATAACACCACATTTATAGTGGTTCACTTATACTTTGCGATATAAGAAAGATTTTGCGTTTCAAAAATTGCTTTCCAAACTGTTTTTAATACTTACAAAAAAAAAAGTTAATGTTGTAAAAACCAGAAAAGAAATAAATTGTTGCGATTTATTTTAAATGGTTTGTAATTTTTAATTAATTTCTTTAGTATTAATTTAAAAAGAAAAATAATATAAATAACTTTACTTTAAAGTGTAAAAACTTCGTTTGAAGATAGTCAATATTTTAATTGTTTTGATAATTTTTGTAGTCATTCTTTTATGTTGACCGTTATTTCGTAGTGATGCCAGCTATTCGAAAAATATTTTTATTTATATAATAATTAATATATGCTCTCTTGTGCTGCATTATAATTTTATCGAAAATAAACAAAAAAGAAATGCATTAAGTGCTCCTACTTTCACAAAATCTTACACTGCGCGATGCATAGACTTATACATAAAATTATTAATTTGGAGTAGTATTTTTCTAGTAATAACAAAAGATAAAACGAATGCCATTAGGAAAAATTTAATTCTTCTCATTTATTTTTTTTAAGTGAGGATCGTTAACTGGAAAATTTTTTATTATTTTATTATATATCAAAAACCATTTTTATAAAAGCCTTTAAATTGTAATTATCTTTGTTCATAAGTGAACAAAACCATAACCCACTTAAGTAATTATGCTTCCATAAATAAAACTGAAATATTTAGAAAATAAATTTTAGAAACACTAAGTAATTAAATCTTGAAGAGTAGTCACAATAACATTAGACTGTAAGCTATCGTTAGGATAATATAGATATAATAGGAGTGAAAAAAATACTTCTACATTAGTGTTAAAAATTGTAATAGATTTAAATCATAATATAAAATCTATTCCACATTTTCTTCCTGGTCTGTTTTAGCCAATGAATTTATCACAATCTTGTCGTTTGCTAAATTAAGGTTTTGATTTTTGTGCAATTTTTGATGCAGAGTATTGCGTCTAGATCGAAATTTTTACAATATCCTTATTTAAGTTTAATAGGAGGATCATTTTTTCGGAAAAAACTGAAAATAAAGTTGGAAATTATATTTTTACTGAAGTGGCAGACATTGTTTTCTATAAATATTTTTGAGATTATGTTTTTCAGTCTTAGAAATCGAAATAATTCATCAAAAGGCATTTATAACCTGTCGAATTAGTTCTCGAATTAATAGTCGTACTATTCCATTCACATGGAATCTTAACTGTTCGATCTCATCATCATAATCATCATAGTATTGTTATTTATTATCTATGGTATAAAATATTTTTTTTATATCTATACATACAATAACACTATAAAAAATCTGTACATTGAATATTTTATCGAAATTCTTTTTGCAATGAACATTTTAAAAGATGTGGATTTCAAATTATAATTTTTAAAATTTTGTCGGTGCCTGTCTGTACGCACATCACGTGAAAACTACTGGATGGTTTCTCCTCAAACTTGACTGAGTTGGTTACTTACATCTCAGTCGAGAAATAGGGCACTTTTATTACAAAAAATGGATACTTTTTGTGAAGGCTAATATCTTGAGAAATAAAAAAATTACCACACCCCCTCTTCCCGCCCACAAATCAATAAACACGCCATATGCTATATTTCAGACAAATTCGGTTGTATTGTACTGAAACTGTAATTTTGTTCGTATGGTTACTCTAGGCAATGCAACAAAAAATGGGCGTGGTCAAACTATGTTTACGCCTACTTTTCAGAAATTATTGTAATATCTCAGCTGTGCATGTTTTTATATTGAAACTTGGTGTATAGGTGCCAGTGTCCGACCGAATATTCGGCTTCGGCATTCGGCATATTCGGCCGATTTTTTAGTCTTCGGCTTAGGCCTTGGCCTTGGCCCAAAATAGCCTAATTTGTAACGCAAAAAATTAAAATTTTTTTTTGGATTTTTCTATAGCTATAATAACTGTGTAAAATATGATTCTAGAAGGTATAATATAAATTTGTAATTGTTTAAAAGTTATGAGCCACCGAGGCGGCCGCGTCAAAGCACGAAGCGCACTATGCTAAAAACTTTAAACGCGTTCTCATTAAAACTACGTTTTCGAGCTTGTGATTTTCATAGCTTAGTCAATTTTTACGAATATTTACGTAGTTTTTTTTTTCAAAATACAAGTTATTAAATTGTTAATGGACCATAATCTCATTGATAATTTCATAATGGAATTTTTATCAACAAAAAGGTGACGAAAATTTTCAGTAAAAATGACAAAAAATATTCCAAAATCACATTCATACAGGGTGCGGCTAAAGTTACTATATGATGTAAAACAATTGTAACTTCTTTGCTTGCGAGTATTAAACTTTTCCTTTTTTCCTATTTCAGAAATTAAACTTGGGAGAATATTTAAAAATGGAACGCTATACAATTGCGCAAAGAACTAAGATTGTTTTTCTTTTCATTGAAAATCATCGTTCGATAATTAATACTCAACGTGCATACAGAAGATTTTATGGTGTAAGAACTGCTTCAACGGGTCCAACCATTCGTTCGTTGGTGAATAATTTTGCTGAATATGGGACTGTCGGAGATTCAAGACGTACGGGCAGACCTCGAACTGGCAGATCGGCCGAAAATATTGATGCTGTGCGACAGAGCGTCGAAGAAAATCCGGAGACATCAACGAGAAGACGATCTTCCCAGTTGCAGCTTTCTGACCGCATTCTTCGGCGAATTTTAAAACACGATTTGCACCTCTTCCCATACAAAATCTAACTAGTCCAAAAACTAAATCCTGAGGACTTCGTATTGCGCTTGGAATATGCTAGAGCAGTTTTAAATCTCGTTGATCAAAATGAAAATTTTTTGTCAAATTTAATGATGACCGACGAAGCGCATTTTCACTTGAACGGTTTCGTAAATAAACAAAACAACAGATTTTGGGGATCCCAAAAATCTTCATCAGAAATCTTTACACGCAATTCGTGTTACCGTTTGGTGTGGCATTACCGCCCAAAAAGTTTACGGTCCTTTTTTTTTGAAAACGATCAAGGTGTATGTGAAACAATAAATGGAGAACGTTACAGAGTAATGCTACAAAATTTTTTATGTCCGCAATTGCCACCAAACGCCAATATATGGTTTCAACAAGATGGTGCAACAGCTCATACAGCCCGTGCAACGATGGACTTATTAAGACAACAATTTCCAAATCGGTTAATTTCTAAAAACGGCGATTTGAGATGGCCACCACGATCGCCAGATTTGACTGCACCGGATTTTTTCTTGTGGGGCTATCTCAAAGACAAAGTTTATTTGAATAAGCCCCAAACCTTGCAGCAACTAAAGGACAACATTCAAGAAGAAATTGATCGTATACCACAAAAACACTCAACAAAGTTATGGAAAATGCCATAAAAAGAGCACATTTTTGCGATAGAGAAAACGGTTGTCATTAACTGATATTATTTTTCATAATTATTGTAAAAAAATAACATAAAATAAACTTTCTTTTTATCATAAATTTTTTTGTTTTTTTCATTCCATTCAATAGTTCTTTAAAAAACAAATCATATAGTTACTTTAGCCGCACCTGTACTTAACAGGAAAATATTTTTTATTTTTGTTTCAGGTGAGTTTTGTGACCGGTAGAAAGGTCGTCAACTCAGTTCGTGTTTTAAGCACTAGTCCACGTCACCCCGTGGCTTGCTGCAGTATATTAATGAAATATTTATTTATTATAATCTGTAAATTTTATACAATCTTCTTTAAAGTACCGTAAATATGCCTAAAAAATTTAGAGTACCATTACTATTTACTTTTTCCAAAAAAGATGAATGAATACTGCATATTTTTCGGCCTGTTTAATCAGACTGGACCTTCAATGATTGCCGTTTCTTGCACTGAAATTAATAAGGAAAACAAGGCAAAAATTTTATTATTTTTTAATTCACATTCGGTCGGACTCTAATATGTGCTATGAGACCAAGTAATGGTCACTATATAAATGTTGCCACGCCTACTTTAACTGCTTTTCTATATACATAAAATCGTTCGGCGGTGTCTCTTAACCTTAATCGGTTCCTTGTGTAAATTTTACACACTTTTCAACTTCAAGCTGATATTTCTTTAATATAAGTGTATCAATTTAAGCTAGGATGTTGGCTTAGTGTCAAAATCGTATGTTAAACTAGCTCAAACCCGGCACATCGCTGCCGCGGCCCCGTTGCCAAACGCGAATAAAATGTTATCAGTGAATTGATGTGATTGATGTGATGTGATCAGTGAATGAAAACTTTATACGTAAATTGTGGTCGAATACTGAATTCCATAGACTGTGCGACCTATAACTCAAAAGCTGTCGAATTTCTCAAATTTAGGTTGTATGGGAGGTGCCACGCCCCCTTGTACAATGCCATACAAAGTTATCAGTAAAACTGCATGTGAAAATTGAGTTCGAATATTGAATTCTGGTGCTGTGCGGCCTATAACTCAAAAGCTATTCGATATCGCAAATTTGGGTTGTATGGGAGGTGCCACGCCCCTTTATACAACTCCTATTAAATGTTATCAGTGAAACGCCATGTATAAATTGTGGTAGAATACTGAATTCCGAGGCTAAGCGGCTTATAACTCCAAAGATGTTCGATATCGCAAATTTGGGTTGTATGGGAGGTGCCACGCCCACTGAGATAAGGAGGCTGAAATATACTTTATGATCTATTCTCGTACCTACCATATGTACATACAAAATTTCATGAACATCGGTCGAGCCGTTTCGGAGGAGTTCTGTAACAAACACCGTGACACGAGATATTTATATATAAGATTTATTTTTTTGATGTTTTTTCACGCAAGGTGTCGCTGCTACCTTACAGAAAATATTTCTCTAAAAGTTTGTAAAATTTACACACCATAATCTTAGCACGCATATGTCACTGTTCTTCTCCTTTATTGTTAATTGTTGTTTCGATATTTTCCCAATTTTTAATTTTTTTTTGAACTGGCTGAAACCTGGTGCGTTACATTTTTGGGGTAAATTTGAGGTGCTACGCCCCTTTTTACAATCTGCACCAGACTACACAGAAACATTCTCAAGATTTTTGCTACCGTTTCTCTGAAAATTTCATAAAAATTGGTTCAGCAATTTCGGAGTCTTTACGTTATATAAACACATACCATGAACATATATCACATGCAGTTAGTGCATTATTCTGTATCACGAACAAGCACACCAACGATGAGAAAGACACGAGAAGCAATGCAATTTTGTATGGAAGAAAGTATTGCTTCTCGTGTCTTTCTCATCGTTGGTGTGCTTCTTCGTGATACAGAATAATGCAGTTAGTTAGATCGAAAACGTACTACTGTAAAAACCCAATATTGTCACTGATAAGTATCACATATATTTCTGTGCATACTTTCAGGCTGAACATTTTTGAGAACACTGTGTTGTAACATTACTTTGCTGTCAAAAATAATTACATTTTGAGAAATACTGTGTGCGGAGCAGCATGCTTGCCTTTTATGTATTAAGATAAAAACACCATCACTGCCGCAGGAATAATATAGTTCATTCAAGACTTTATCACATTTGAAATTTCCAGTTCAGAGATAGACTCAAAGTGAAAGCTGTTCTTGATAAAAGTATTTCCAATAAACCCAAAATAATTGCAGCAGTTTTACAGGGTAAAGTTAGTTCAGGTGGAAAAATTTTAAGTACAATGGAACCAAAGCATTGGTTGAAACTATTAGTTAATTCAGTTGGATCAGTAATACAAAAAAGCTTCTTTGTGCAATATAATGAAATTATCATAGTTGCTGATATTTCTATCAATTAGAATATTTATGACTTTCCACTCATTTGTAAAATTTTCTTGAGATTCTATCACTTTATTATAATAAAAATCAAGTGCGAGTTGTCATGTTTCCTCACCATTCAATTCTTTGTGGTTGGTGCTGCCCGTGGCTAGGTAGCCCTTGCATTGCACCACTGTCGTCCCTCTGGCAGCGCTGGTACGCTGGCATATTGCGCGGCTAAGGCTCGCCGGATGGGGTGGTGTTCTTGCCAGTCCGGTCCGACAGCAGGAAACTTCACATGAATAACAATCGTACCAGCTGAAAAGAAAAATTACCGCCTGGTAAAAAAACCCGGAAAAACCCATAACCAACGAAAAATCTCGAAAAACGATAAATAAAAAAACCCGCTTATTTTATGAACACGACGAAGGAATAAGACTCGGTTGCTTGCGGTTGCCACTTTGGCACGTCTCGTGGGTCGATCTTCGCTGTCGGTTGATCGCCCTTGGCTAACCCGCCCCTTCTGGCCACAAAAGACCAGCCATGGTGACCCTTCGCCTGTGTCTAGGTCACCCCAATGACTCTCATACTTACGCCCCTTTAGTTCGTTCACGCCACCTTACCTCCTCTATTAATGACTCATGTTTTATATATCTCAAAGCTTAAACAAACTTATTTATTATGGTAGTTTTCAAATCTATAGAAAAAAGGTACAGGTTATTCTTACTTAAATTATTAAAACTATCTTGATACATTTCTTTTTTTGCGTCTAAAAGGAACTTAAACATCAAAATTAGAAACGATATCGAAGTAAAGCGCAAATACCAAAAACTAACAATTTGTGAATTCGTTTCAATTTAGCTTAGTATTATTTTGATTTTATTTTAGTTTAGTTTTTAATGATATTGTTTTGGTTCTTAGTTTTGTTTTTAATTATGTTGCTTTTAATTATACCACGCTTATTTTAGTTTAGTTTTTAATTAAGTTGGTTTTTATTCTAGTTTAATTTTTAATTAAGTTGTTTTTATTTTAGTTTAATTTTTAATTATCTTGCTTTTAATTATATAGCTTTTATTTTAGTTTAGTTTTTAAATTATGTTGCTCTTAATCATATCGCTTTTATTTTAGTTTAGTTTTAATGAAGTTGTTTTATTTTAGCTTAGTTTTTATTAAGTAGTTTTTATTCTAGTTTAATTTTTAATTAAGTTGTTTTTATTTTAGTTTAATTTTTAATTATCTTGCTTTTAATTATATAGCTTTTATTTTAGTTTAATTTCGAATTATGTTGCCTCATTTATAGGGGGTTAGAGTAAGTATATTGGTAAAAAAAAAATACACAAACCAATCATCAATATCAATTAATCAATTAATTTAAATGCGTAGTGTACTAAGATGGAGTAATGTAACAATAATAATTATAATATCTTAAGTGTAATCAGCGATTACTGTAACGATAACTAAAATTTTTTTCTTTATGTGTTTCGCTTCCGTATATGCATATGCTTGTATATATATATGCATATACCGATTTATATACAATAGGTATATGTTTGCCTACTAACAAAAATCTTAATGGTAAGCTATTTAAAAATGTTCGACCAATCAAGAAAAAAATTGGTTTTTCCGTTCCTTTTTTTTTTTTTTTGAATAATGCAACCTTGATTTCCCTCTTTCCTTTTTTTTTTTTTTTTTTTTAATTTTCAACATTCATACAAAAAATTTTTTAATTATCAAATTTGAATCTTAAACGAAACAAACGTTTTTTTTTTCTTTCATGTTCAAATCAATTTTTAAATTTTAAATTTCAATTTTTAAACAAATTTTTAAATATTAAATTTCTATTTTTTTTTTATTTAATTTAGTTTTTAAATCTTAAATTTTAATTTTTAAATTAATTTTCAAATTTTAAATTTTAATTTTAAAAGTTTTAGATTTTTAAATTTCCCCTTTTTATTGTTAGTTTTTAAGTTTTCATTGGTGTTTAGCATGGAGTTTATTTTAATGGTTGTTTATAATTTATATTTCAGGATTTAGTTAGTTTTGTATTTTAGTATTTAAGTTATTTTGTCTTTTAGTAGGAATTTAGAATTGTATTTTAGTATTTAAGTTATTTTTTATTTTAGTAGAAATTTAAAAATTGTATTTTAGTATTTAAGTTATTTTGTATTTTACTAGGAATTTAAAATTAGTTCAAGTTTCCTTTTATTCTTCTTCAACTTTAAATTTTAAGTTTTAAGTAGTATTAGGGTTCAATTATATCTAAATTTTAAGTTTAAATAAAAATGTTATAGTAAATATAAAAAATCCTCTCTCATAGAAATGTATTAAGAATATAAATACTTAAGTATGTGTAATTCCAATGTTTGTAGATATTATATATAAATAAAGGTCAATTGAAGAATTTTAACGCAATATTTGTGAATTCGCAAAATCAAAAACAAAATTGTCTATATATGTAGAAGAACAAATAATAAAATAGTATTTAAGAGAACCGGTTGTGCGAACCGACCAAAAATGTTAATCTTAAGGCACCTTTTCAAAAAACCTGCATTTTCATGTTGAACTCTTCGAATTATTTCATCAGAAACCTTTTGAACTGTCTACATCTCTTTTTTTTTTCTTTTAAATTTGAATTTCAACGCCTCTTCACACACATTGCAGACAAATTGATCCAAAATGCACCCTGCATGTCTTGCCAAAATCTAGCATCACCCAACCCAACGTGTTGCATATACAAGTATTTAAAGCTAATCTGATACACGCTTACCAAGCCCAGGTAACATGTCTCAAACCTGGCGATGCTGTTATGGCTGCTGATGGGACTGTTGTTGTGGCTGGTTACGATGAGGTTGAGGATGAAGATGCCGGGGCTTCTGTAGGAGATGTAGTTGTGGTTGGTGTGGCTGGTGGTGACGGTGCTGTAGTTTTTTTTGTTGGTGTGGTTGTTGGTGTCAGTGTTGAGCTGATGTCGGCGGTGTGGGTGACGCGGCCGCCCTTCGGTGAAACGTCAGCGGTGGTTTGGGTGTGGGCCGCCGTTTCTGCGACGACGAGGCTGCTGTGGGTGCGTGCAACGTCCAGCGGTGGCGACGTTTATGCTGCCGTTGCTGCCCCGCAGCGAAGCGTTAGCTGGTGATCAGGGTGCGTGCTAGATGGTTGTGCTGGTGTGTTGCAGCGAGAACTTTGCTGCGGCTAGCTGTTGGAGTTGCACCCAAGCGCCGGTGATGCTGTTGCTGTTGTTGACTAGCGGTTCGTTTGCTATCGTTGGCGTTGCTGTTGCAAAAATTACAACGTTTTAGTGGCTCTCGCCCGTGGTGAAGAGTTGTCACTTACCTGCAAATTAAGGGTGCTTATGTAGCGGACGGTCGTGTAGCGTGACCCTGGTGCTGATGTCGTTGGCAATAATGGCTGCGTAGTTGTTGCTGCTGTTTGTTTGTTGGTGCTATCAATATCCGACTGTGGTTGCCTGCCTTTAGAGACAATTTATCTTTCATGGATTAGCCGAGTTCATTTAGATACGCAAGTATTGCACGCGCGTCCAATGTCCGATGAGACCTTGTTCATACCGTGCATTATATGCTTCTACAAACGATATAGAGAGGGATAATGACGAGATCCCCAATTTTGTTTAACTGTGTCCGGTATACCTTGGCGCTCTGCGTTTGTTTGCTGCTCCTGCTCTACCCCTGTCTTTGCACACTTGAAAAAGTTGTCCTGTCTGCTTTACCAATTCTTGCCACCTTTGTTTGCCTTTTATGAAATTTTGCAACATCAAGGTCGAGCGAAAAGATCTTAAATTGATAATATATTCACACAAACGAAGCACAAGAAACAACGTATAACAAAAGGAATCGCACATAAAAATTACCCAATTCCAAAGTCGTCGTTTTTCCTTCTTCAGCAACTTTTGGAACACACGCGATTAATGTAAATTTTTAATTTGTTAAGTTTTGTATTTCTTATTAGTTTCGGTCAACTATACTTTAAACTTTGCTTTCATTTTTTTTTTGCTATCTTTATGTATTAATTGAAAACACCATTTGATTTTATTGACTTTACCGACTTTGGAGTGAAATTTGCTTTAGTTCACGACGCTTGGTTTTGCTGTTTCTTCTGTTAATGGCGAAAATCAGCGACAGCTTCGTCTACCCAGGGTTGTATTTTTTTTCAGTTCGATGATTTTTGGTACTTTGGCAGTGTTGCCACCTGTACTTGGAAAGGGTGCGTTCACATGCATCTTGATGGCATTTAGATGTGCAAACTAGCGATGTTTGTCCAACTTTACTACCTTTTCGGTGGAATCGACCATAACCGAGGGTAGTAGGTAATGGTGGGTTTAGACTTCGGAATGACACGTCGACAAATGGCCGTTAACCGACGCTTGTTTCGGTATTCTCATTGGCTACCGATTCAAGCGCGTGTCGGATCACGCCATTTTCCCGAACGGTTTATGCCCGCTGAAACTAATGGTACCATTTTTGTTGGTATTTTTCCCTTTCAAGCCCCCGTATGGCCATTTTGTTTGCCCGAACATACTCGAACCTCATCGAGGTGCCACATCTAAATGAAAAAAGTTGTGTGCACTGACACACTAGAGGGCGCAAATGAAAATACCATGGGTATTCATAAACTGTATTATTCCCTATATGCAGGTGCCCATGACAAACCCAAGGACTCTCGACAAGCTTCTCAGCTTAAGAGATAAATGGGAAAAGATGGCACCATTCGCTCTCTCAACCTACATTCGAACTCGATTATTGTTTTAAGTCTTTCGCGTGAAAAATTCCTATCGTCTTGCCACTTAAATCTTCTAACTCATACAGACAATTACCTACAGCCCTCACTATTCGACACTTTAGAAAACGCTTTGCAAGTTTCGCGCTGATTTGCTTGGAAAAATCACTAAGCTGAAAGTTTCGTCGGTAGACTTCCTGTCCAGGTTGAAATTTAACTTTTCGACTTTTCAAGTCATACCTTTTAACATTCTGTTCGTGACTCGTATGTAGCTGTTCGCGGATTTTGTTGCGAATCAGATCTTGCCGAACCGGCTTCGGTATCACCAACGTCTCAGGATCGCTAAGCACACCTAGTTTCTTTGCTATTTTATAGGCGCTTGCATGCGTGATCATGTTGTGACCGAACAGAGCAAAATAAGGAGTCATTCCTATTGAGGAGTGTACCGAAGAACGCAAGGCACATTCAATGTCAGATAAGTGTTGGTCCCAGTTGGTTTGATCTTGGTCGAGGTATGACCGAATCGCCGCGAGAATGGACTGGTTGACCCTCTCCGAAGCGTTGGCTTGAGGAGCGTAATTAGCAGTGCGTACATGTCTTATTCCAAAATTATTGATCATTTCGGCAAATTCTTTACTTAAAAATTGCACGCCATTGTCGGACATGAGTATTTCTGGGGTACCGAATTTATGAAAAACTTCTGAAATTAGAAACTGGATTACATATCGCGCGGTCGCTTTCGTCATTGCTTTTAACAGGGTGAATTTTGTGAAATAGTCTAAAACTATGAAGATATAAGTATTTTTCTTTTTAGAACGCACGTATGGACCGAGAAAATCCACGTAAATTTTTTGAAAAGGCCGTACTATTTGCGACTCTTGCCCCATAGGCGGTCTTAAAACCATTTGAGCTGGTTTGCATTCTTTGCAGACTTGACAATCATTAACGAAATTGAGGACCTGCTGGTTCATATTTGGCCAGTAGAAATATTCTTTTATGCGCTTAAGAGTTTTGGTGAAACCACCATGAGCGACTTGAGGAGGTTGGTGTGCATTAGCAATGATCGACTGAGTCAAAGGCGCTGGAACCCATAGTTTCCATGCAAAATCTTCACCATCGGGTGTACCATCATAAGGAACCGTACGCTTATAAGCAAAACCATCTATTACCTTGAGGTCAGGCAACTGGGAGTGATTTTCGGTTATGGTATTTAACAATTCCCTATACTCTTCGCTTTGAAACTCTGGTGACTCGAGGTCGACCAGTGCCTTTACCTCACAACTTATTTCGTCCATGTCGTAGCGTGATAATGTGTCGGGAACGATGTTCTGAGCCCCTTTACGGTGAGCTATCTCGAAGCTAAAGCTTTGCAGATACAAACTCCATCTCGCTAATCGACTAGTTAAGTATTTATGCGACATTAGCCACTTTAGGCTGGAGTGATCCGTTATCACTGTAAAAGGCATTAGCTCGATGTAGGCTCTAAACTTAGTTATCCCCATTACCACCGCTAGACATTCGCGCTCAGTTACTGAATAATTCTTCTGCGCAGGCGTGAGCTTCTTTGAATAGTAGGCGATAGGATGTTCGCCACCCTCATCATCTTTTTGAAACAACACGCCGCCAATTCCGATGTTAGAAGCATCTGTTTGCACATAAAAATGTTTCGAAAAATCTGGATGTACCAGGACTGGACTAGAAATAAGAGCTGTTTTTAATTTATCGAAGGCGCTCTTAGCCTCATCACCGAACTCAAAAGTTTTCGCTTTCTTCAGCGTGTCGAAAATAGGTGCTGCTATAGTCGCATAATCGCGAATAAAACGACGGTACCATCCCGTGGCTCCCATGAAACTTCGTACCTGCTTCGGAGTTTTTGGATAGGTATATCGGTCAATGGCATGAACCTTGTCGGGGTCTGGTCTTAATTTACCCTCGCCTACAATATAACCTAGGTACCTTAGCTCGCTACAACAAAACTTTGATTTGGCCACATTAATGGTTAGGTTGGCCGAACTTAACAACTGTGCTACCTGCTCTAATTTTTGGAGATGACTATCGAAATCGGAAGACACAACAAGGAGATCGTCCAAATAAATGAAAACGCTTTCACGAAGATTTGTTGGCACGACTTTGTCCATCAACCGACATAACCTTTGGGCTGCATTACATAGCCCAAACGGCATGACGGTAAATTGACAAAGCGGACGACCTGGCACTGTAAACGCGGTTTTCTCCCTACTACTGACGGCAAGCGGAATTTGCCAAAAGGCATCCTTAAGATCCACACTTGAAATAAAGTGTGTGTCGCCGAGACGACTGAGCAACCCCTCTATGTGTGGAAGTGGGTAGGCGTCCTTCACTGTGAGTGCATTGAGCTTGCGAGCGTCCAGGCACAGTCGACATTTCTCGCCTTTTCGTACGAAGGCCACTCGATTGTTCCATGGACTTTCGCTCGGCTCAATGACTCCCAGTGAAAGCATCCTATCCAGCTCCGCAAACATGAGCCCCTGAACCGCCGGTGAGACTGGGTAGTGCTTCTCTTTCACAGGCACTGCGTCGCCGGTATCAATGTAGTGCTCTTCTAAAGACGTCTTGCCGAGACCTTTCTTCGTGAAGCAGGGAAATTTTGCTATAACTGCGTTAAGCCTGTGTTGTTGCTGGGCTGTCAAAACTTTCATTTTCGGTGTTGCATGACTTTGGACCTCTTCCTCCAAAGCTATGTTGTTGGTCGTTATGCTATCAACTTTGAGCTGCATTAGATTGAATTTTTTAATGAAATCTACACCAAGAAACAATTCTCGTTTTAGAGAAGGTGTTAAATAAAAAACAATCTCCTGCTCTTGGTTATCGAATTTAATTTTAGCTTTAACTCGACCTACGATTGAATGCATTCGCCCATCGGCAGTTTTGACGAAAGATTTAAACTTAAAAATTGGCAACTTACACTTTTCCACAAAACTTAAGCAGTTATTCCCTAAACACGACACTGTTGCTCCACTGTCTAATAATCCCTCGATTCGCTGTCCATTGATTTCGATGTTCGTATAAAATCTACTGTCTTCGCCCTCATAAAGTTCTGATGCTGAAATTTCTTTATAATTGTTTTTCCTCAAACGATATCTAATTCTTGTCTTTTCGATTTTTGTTGGCTGCTCTGCAAATATTCTTTTTCGAACTTCCTCATAGTTTTTGAGTCTCACATGAAATGGCTTGATTTCTTTTAACTTTACCTCAACGGTATTTACGGCTTGATCGCAACTACTTTGGTCACTATGGTTACTAGATGTTAAAACTACAACTTTCTTTTCTATATCGGTCTGGGTGGCTGACGTTAGTCATTCTGTCGTTTCTTGAGTTTGAGTTTGCGTCTGCGTTTGAGCTGATCTAGACTCCACCTGCACATTTCTATTTGGCCTAGCAGTTCCCTGGCATTTCGGACACTTTGGGGTAACTACGCCCTCCGTTCCGCACCTATAACAAAAAATTCGCCTTACGGCTGCCGTACACTCAACGAAATTGTGCCCTGGCTGTTTGCAGTTCCAGCATGGAAATGTTCGAGAGGAATTAATAGCATCTATTTCAAACGCTGGAGTCGAAAAGTCCTGCTCTACATTTAACTCGTGCACTTGCGCATTGCGAGGTACATATTGACGCGGAGGCGGTTGATAAGCCTGGCGTTGGTAGTTTATATGTGTTTCAGCCTTTTTGCAGGCTTTGCAAAACTCAGTCAAACCCTCTATGCGCATGGCAAATAGTAGCTGTGACATCTCTTTCCTCAGGTTGCTCCTCATTATCTCCACTAAATCCTGTTCAGCCAGTGGATTACGCTGTTGGTTCCTCAGTGTCAAAACGGATTGATAAAAATCGTCGAAAGCTTCATCCCGTTGTTGTCTTCGATCCATAATTTGTCTTTGGATTTCGAAGTCGCTTTCATGTCGCTTGAACTGAGTTACAAGCGCTTCTCGAAGTGCGTACCAACTAGGTATTCGGTTTAACCGTCGAAATCCCCAGAACCATTGAGCTGCGTTTCCAGTTAGCAAACTATGAAAATTTCTAATTACTTCAGGCCAAGGGTACCGGTAATCATTACACAAGGTCTCTACTCGAAAAACAAATTCGTCCACGCTGATTGATTTATTTGTACCGTCGAACTTAAATCCCCATTTGTCCATTTCTACACGTCGCGGTTGTTCAGGCTGATGGTAATGTGTAACCGGCGCTTGTACAGGCCCTGTATATGCAAAGGCACTCGGCTGACGTATCGAGGGTCCAGCTCGTTGCTCTTGGTGTCGATTTCTGGTCTCTACATGATACGTCTGCGACTGAGAAAAAACTTGCGGCTGCGGTACAATCGTCGGTTGCGGCCTATGCGGTGGTGGTTGCGAAAAGTCTGGGAAAGTTTGCGAGATGCTCCTGGTGTCCTGTGATCCGATTTGTTGGTGCTGTTCCATATTTCGATCTGGCCATGCCTGTGAATCGATCGACGGGGGTGGTGGAGGTGGTGGTTGTAAAGTCACTAACTTCGTAACCGCTGGTCGGCTCTCTGTATACTGAGGCGTCATCGACCCTAAGCTTTCGGCTATTAATTGTGGGACTAACACCCGCAAACGCTCCTCCATTCCCGACATCAGATCCACTTGGGCTAAGCCCACTGCTGACTTGACATAATCCCTTATATTGATGCTCGAGTTGACCACACCTTGGGACGCTGGTGCTCTTCCTGACGACCTGTCTCTTACGCTTCCCATCTGCGCATGTTGCTGGAATTGCTTTCGCACGTTTAGAGCGGCTAGGCTGCTAAACTCTGGAGACGTGATGCTGCTGTTAGAGAAGTTAAGCTCTTCCGAGGTACGTCTAGGTGCTGGTGGTAGTGCACTCTGCATCGCCATAGGTGTTGTAATCGTCGTCGTAGCTGTGGTAAAAATCGGTATGGTGGTACTCATCGATCTTGTTTTTGAAATTGCCCCTGTACTAATGGTTGTTGTGGGTACTAGGCCTCCACTTTCGGCTGCATTCGGATTGGTTTCACTATTATCCATTCTGCTTTGCTGCCTAGTGTGAACCATGCCCCAAGGAATCGTTATTCAAAAGAATCAAAAAAATATCAGGAAAATTGAAAATGCTTCAAACACCTAGGTTGTTCAAATCGACAAACGAGAATTCGCTGAATCAAACGTAGCGTCCGTTAGGACCGGAGAACCAATTTATTCAAAAACGAGAAACTTTAATTATTTTGTTCGAACCGATGGTTTTAATGCGCCACAGTTTACTTAACTGTTGTACGCCAAATGCCAAAACGAAAGGAAAAATTGTAAAAAAAATTAAGATCAAAATAAATGTCCTTTAAGGATGGTGGTTGCAAAACTTAGCAAAAAAAATTTTAAATAATAAGATTAATAGTAGTATTAGAAATGATAATAATATATATATTAATGATATGTAAAGGAAAATAATATAATATTCAAAAAGTTGATTGAATATAATGATATTAATTAAAGGTAAGCATAATAATAAA
The DNA here is from genome assembly GCA_963920525.1 of Dichetophora obliterata. Lineage (NCBI taxonomy): Eukaryota > Metazoa > Arthropoda > Insecta > Diptera > Sciomyzidae > Dichetophora > Dichetophora obliterata. The sequence continues at coordinate 55,301,153 of OY986437.1, forward strand.
TGAACTCCATAGAGGTAAAAGAAATTTTGTCGTAGTATGTAGTAATATAGAAAGGTGGGGAAGTGATATAAAAGAAAAAATTTTGTAACTATTTTAGAGCTACAATCTTAACTGTCTAAAATTTCGCAACTTATCAAAAAAAATTTTAAAAGTGTAAGATTATTTTTATTTGAATATGTATATATCGATATATCAAGACTGAATATATATATATATACACATATACATATAGACATATATATATATATATATATATATATAGATATATATCGTTATATATATATAGGAAAATTGGCTTATTAAAGCGCGTAGCTGAAAGTAAACTTTAATATTTTTTTCTACCCGAAGATAAAAATATATATATATATATATATTTTTTTCTAAGGTATTTAGTTTATAAAGATAATATATACATAAAGAGGAAATAATTTGGATAATCAGAAGAACTTGACTATCGCTTCAAAAAAATGTATACGTAAAATAAAAAAGGAGACTAACTTCGGAGAAGTTAACAGTCTCAACAAAAAAAGAAAATTATAATTCCGAAATCAAATAAGCAAAATACTAAAATAGCTGATAATAATAACTCAAAAAAAATTTAAAAATATATAGGCATTAAGTTTGGATGGTGGCGTGAAACAAACAAGAGTGGCGTAAAAATTAACTTCGACGAGACCAGCGAAAGCAACTTTCTTCTTTGTGCAATAATTGCACCCTCCAAATCGAGGTTCTTAACCGAAACTTCCCACAATAATTTCCTATGCTGAGGTCGCTCAGGCATATTCGCTTCACCTAATGGTGTTGTGGTAGTTCATCCCGAGTTGGAGTATTTATTCAAAACGAAAAAATTTTAATTTATATTTGTCCCTACTCAAGAGTGCTTTGCAACTCTATACCCCCCCTTAATTCAGCCGCGCCTAACTCCAAATCGAGGTATTTTTTAATTTAGCTAGCCTGTCACATTGATGACCCCACTGACCTGAGGTCCTACTCTGCAACGCGACTTGAAAAGCAAATGCGATTCGAAAACAAAATCACACCATGTAAATACATGGCTTAAGATTTCGAAACGGCAGTAAATTCTACCTCTGCTCTAAAATTCCGTTTTTGTCGGCATTGAATTTGAACACCTCAAAAATTTGTCAAAAAACATGTAAATCCATGGCACGATCCTGCTCTCGAACCGCACCCGCATCCCGAATCGTACTACCGAGCAAGGCCCCTGACTGCTCTTCCCGATAAGGAGCGATTTTCAAAAAAACAAAAACAATTTATATTTTAATTTAACCTTCCTCTAAGCCCGCACGCAGTGAAGCATATGAGCCACACTGTGCGCAAAAACCAAAACTGCAAATTAAACGCTTGCAAAGAAACGAGATGCACTCGATGTTCGCGGTTGCACTCATAAGCAAAACGCTTTGCTCACAGTCCAGCCCATATGCTTCACTGTGTGCGCTGCCTAAGAGTGCCGCTACCCCCCCTTTTTGTGCACTAGGTACACCCTCCGAGTCGAGGTATTTTTGCTCTTAGCTAGCCTGTCCCATTTATGACCCCTCTGGTCAGGCTGCTCTTCTCGGTCAGGAGTATTTTTCAAAACGAGATTTATATAGTTTCCAATTGGTTTACATGCCGACAAACCCCGGCATGTTCGGGTTTTTCACCTTACGGTGTAAAAAAACAGCCGCCCAATCTGGGAACAGACGCGTGTTGGGCTCGCTGGGGTACGCGGGTGCGCTACTCCCGTCATCCTACATATTTCACGCAGGATGCCCCTGCGGGTTTAAATATCAAAAAAAATAAAAAATTATAAAACTAACAAAAAAAATTTTACTTAATACGCATCGGCCTCCAGTATCCGTCGCAACTGCAGTCGAGGCTCTGTGGCCTAAACGCTGCAGGACTTACGGAAAACCGAAAACTTGGTGCGAGAAAAAAAAAAAAAAAAAAAAAAAAACCCTCAACTTATTTCTAAACTATTAGCCCTAGCAGTAAAAAATCCTACTGTTAAGAACCACGTCGCAACTGCAGTCGAGGCGCTGTGGCCTAAACGCTGCAGGACTTACGCAGTCTTACGTATTCGGACCTGCTTGGGGTCTAACCAAAATATTTTTATTTTTCACCCTAGCAGTAAAAAAATCCCACTGAAAAGGAAACCGAACCACGTCGCAACTGCAGTCGAGGCGCTGTGGCCTGAACGCTGCAGGACTTACGGGTTCTTACCCTACCAGGACCTGCTTCAGGTTTAACCAAACTTATACAAAAACAACTTACTCTACGGCCCGAAACGAGATACTTCATTGTTTTCTTGATTGGCTCCTTTTGCCTTAGACCACGTCGCAACTGCAGTCAAGGTTCAAAGACCCAAACGCTGCAGGACTTACGTGGCTAGACGCCAGGAGACCAAACCAAAAAAAACAATCAAAATCCTAACCTTTGTCGGGCCCCACGTTGGGCGCCAATTCTGTCATGTTTCCTCACCATTCAATTCTTTGTGGTTGGTGCTGCCCGTGGCTAGGTAGCCCTTGCATTGCACCACTGTCGTCCCTCTGGCAGCGCTGGTACGCTGGCATATTGCGCGGCTAAGGCTCGCCGGATGGGGTGGTGTTCTTGCCAGTCCGGTCCGACAGCAGGAAACTTCACATGAATAACAATCGTACCAGCTGAAAAGAAAAATTACCGCCTGGTAAAAAAACCCGGAAAAACCCATAACCAACGAAAAATCTCGAAAAACGATAAATAAAAAAACCCGCTTATTTTATGAACACGACGAAGGAATAAGACTCGGTTGCTTGCGGTTGCCACTTTGGCACGTCTCGTGGGTCGATCTTCGCTGTCGGTTGATCGCCCTTGGCTAACCCGCCCCTTCTGGCCACAAAAGACCAGCCATGGTGACCCTTCGCCTGTGTCTAGGTCACCCCAATGACTCTCATACTTACGCCCCTTTAGTTCGTTCACGCCACCTTACCTCCTCTATTAATGACTCATGTTTTATATATCTCAAAGCTTAAACAAACTTATTTATTATGGTAGTTTTCAAATCTATAGAAAAAAGGTACAGGTTATTCTTACTTAAATTATTAAAACTATCTTGATACATTTCTTTTTTTGCGTCTAAAAGGAACTTAAACATCAAAATTAGAAACGATATCGAAGTAAAGCGCAAATACCAAAAACTAACAATTTGTGAATTCGTTTCAATTTAGCTTAGTATTATTTTGATTTTATTTTAGTTTAGTTTTTAATGATATTGTTTTGGTTCTTAGTTTTGTTTTTAATTATGTTGCTTTTAATTATACCACGCTTATTTTAGTTTAGTTTTTAATTAAGTTGGTTTTTATTCTAGTTTAATTTTTAATTAAGTTGTTTTTATTTTAGTTTAATTTTTAATTATCTTGCTTTTAATTATATAGCTTTTATTTTAGTTTAGTTTTTAAATTATGTTGCTCTTAATCATATCGCTTTTATTTTAGTTTAGTTTTAATGAAGTTGTTTTATTTTAGCTTAGTTTTTATTAAGTAGTTTTTATTCTAGTTTAATTTTTAATTAAGTTGTTTTTATTTTAGTTTAATTTTTAATTATCTTGCTTTTAATTATATAGCTTTTATTTTAGTTTAATTTCGAATTATGTTGCCTCATTTATAGGGGGTTAGAGTAAGTATATTGGTAAAAAAAAATACACAAACCAATCATCAATATCAATTAATCAATTAATTTAAATGCGTAGTGTACTAAGATGGAGTAATGTAACAATAATAATTATAATATCTTAAGTGTAATCAGCGATTACTGTAACGATAACTAAAATTTTTTTCTTTATGTGTTTCGCTTCCGTATATGCATATGCTTGTATATATATATGCATATACCGATTTATATACAATAGGTATATGTGTGCCTACTAACAAAAATCTTAATGGTAAGCTATTTAAAAATGTTCGACCAATCAAGAAAAAAATTGGTTTTTCCGTTCCTTTTTTTTTTTTTTTGAATAATGCAACCTTGATTTCCCTCTTTCCTTTTTTTTTTTTTTTTTTTTAATTTTCAACATTCATACAAAAAATTTTTTAATTATCAAATTTGAATCTTAAACGAAACAAACGTTTTTTTTTTCTTTCATGTTCAAATCAATTTTTAAATTTTAAATTTCAATTTTTAAACAAATTTTTAAATATTAAATTTCTATTTTTTTTTTATTTAATTTAGTTTTTAAATCTTAAATTTTAATTTTTAAATTAATTTTCAAATTTTAAATTTTAATTTTAAAAGTTTTAGATTTTTAAATTTCCCCTTTTTATTGTTAGTTTTTAAGTTTTCATTGGTGTTTAGCATGGAGTTTATTTTAATGGTTGTTTATAATTTATATTTCAGGATTTAGTTAGTTTTGTATTTTAGTATTTAAGTTATTTTGTCTTTTAGTAGGAATTTAGAATTGTATTTTAGTATTTAAGTTATTTTTTATTTTAGTAGAAATTTAAAAATTGTATTTTAGTATTTAAGTTATTTTGTATTTTACTAGGAATTTAAAATTAGTTCAAGTTTCCTTTTATTCTTCTTCAACTTTAAATTTTAAGTTTTAAGTAGTATTAGGGTTCAATTATATCTAAATTTTAAGTTTAAATAAAAATGTTATAGTAAATATAAAAAATCCTCTCTCATAGAAATGTATTAAGAATATAAATACTTAAGTATGTGTAATTCCAATGTTTGTAGATATTATATATAAATAAAGGTCAATTGAAGAATTTTAACGCAATATTTGTGAATTCGCAAAATCAAAAACAAAATTGTCTATATATGTAGAAGAACAAATAATAAAATAGTATTTAAGAGAACCGGTTGTGCGAACCGACCAAAAATGTTAATCTTAAGGCACCTTTTCAAAAAACCTGCATTTTCATGTTGAACTCTTCGAATTATTTCATCAGAAACCTTTTGAACTGTCTACATCTCTTTTTTTTTTCTTTTAAATTTGAATTTCAACGCCTCTTCACACACATTGCAGACAAATTGATCCAAAATGCACCCTGCATGTCTTGCCAAAATCTAGCATCACCCAACCCAACGTGTTGCATATACAAGTATTTAAAGCTAATCTGATACACGCTTACCAAGCCCAGGTAACATGTCTCAAACCTGGCGATGCTGTTATGGCTGCTGATGGGACTGTTGTTGTGGCTGGTTACGATGAGGTTGAGGATGAAGATGCCGGGGCTTCTGTAGGAGATGTAGTTGTGGTTGGTGTGGCTGGTGGTGACGGTGCTGTAGTTTTTTTTGTTGGTGTGGTTGTTGGTGTCAGTGTTGAGCTGATGTCGGCGGTGTGGGTGACGCGGCCGCCCTTCGGTGAAACGTCAGCGGTGGTTTGGGTGTGGGCCGCCGTTTCTGCGACGACGAGGCTGCTGTGGGTGCGTGCAACGTCCAGCGGTGGCGACGTTTATGCTGCCGTTGCTGCCCCGCAGCGAAGCGTTAGCTGGTGATCAGGGTGCGTGCTAGATGGTTGTGCTGGTGTGTTGCAGCGAGAACTTTGCTGCGGCTAGCTGTTGGAGTTGCACCCAAGCGCCGGTGATGCTGTTGCTGTTGTTGACTAGCGGTTCGTTTGCTATCGTTGGCGTTGCTGTTGCAAAAATTACAACGTTTTAGTGGCTCTCGCCCGTGGTGAAGAGTTGTCACTTACCTGCAAATTAAGGGTGCTTATGTAGCGGACGGTCGTGTAGCGTGACCCTGGTGCTGATGTCGTTGGCAATAATGGCTGCGTAGTTGTTGCTGCTGTTTGTTTGTTGGTGCTATCAATATCCGACTGTGGTTGCCTGCCTTTAGAGACAATTTATCTTTCATGGATTAGCCGAGTTCATTTAGATACGCAAGTATTGCACGCGCGTCCAATGTCCGATGAGACCTTGTTCATACCGTGCATTATATGCTTCTACAAACGATATAGAGAGGGATAATGACGAGATCCCCAATTTTGTTTAACTGTGTCCGGTATACCTTGGCGCTCTGCGTTTGTTTGCTGCTCCTGCTCTACCCCTGTCTTTGCACACTTGAAAAAGTTGTCCTGTCTGCTTTACCAATTCTTGCCACCTTTGTTTGCCTTTTATGAAATTTTGCAACATCAAGGTCGAGCGAAAAGATCTTAAATTGATAATATATTCACACAAACGAAGCACAAGAAACAACGTATAACAAAAGGAATCGCACATAAAAATTACCCAATTCCAAAGTCGTCGTTTTTCCTTCTTCAGCAACTTTTGGAACACACGCGATTAATGTAAATTTTTAATTTGTTAAGTTTTGTATTTCTTATTAGTTTCGGTCAACTATACTTTAAACTTTGCTTTCATTTTTTTTTTGCTATCTTTATGTATTAATTGAAAACACCATTTGATTTTATTGACTTTACCGACTTTGGAGTGAAATTTGCTTTAGTTCACGACGCTTGGTTTTGCTGTTTCTTCTGTTAATGGCGAAAATCAGCGACAGCTTCGTCTACCCAGGGTTGTATTTTTTTTCAGTTCGATGATTTTTGGTACTTTGGCAGTGTTGCCACCTGTACTTGGAAAGGGTGCGTTCACATGCATCTTGATGGCATTTAGATGTGCAAACTAGCGATGTTTGTCCAACTTTACTACCTTTTCGGTGGAATCGACCATAACCGAGGGTAGTAGGTAATGGTGGGTTTAGACTTCGGAATGACACGTCGACAAATGGCCGTTAACCGACGCTTGTTTCGGTATTCTCATTGGCTACCGATTCAAGCGCGTGTCGGATCACGCCATTTTCCCGAACGGTTTATGCCCGCTGAAACTAATGGTACCATTTTTGTTGGTATTTTTCCCTTTCAAGCCCCCGTATGGCCATTTTGTTTGCCCGAACATACTCGAACCTCATCGAGGTGCCACATCTAAATGAAAAAAGTTGTGTGCACTGACACACTAGAGGGCGCAAATGAAAATACCATGGGTATTCATAAACTGTATTATTCCCTATATGCAGGTGCCCATGACAGAGTTTCATAATTTATTCGCTTACATAATTGGTGAAAATGAGTTTATATGTGCTATGGGCGTTTGTTTATAGCATTTTTGTAGTAGTCTGTGGTGCGTTTATGTAACTCAGTTGAGAAATTCTCTACTGGTCGTGACGCTATGTTCAACAACTCTGCTAAACTGCACAGGCACATGGTGTACGAAATAGAGGTGTTAGTGAGTTTGACACTTCTCTCTGCAAATGATAAAATTATATTTCCCCGCTCTTGTCAAAAAACTGCTGATGGTGGATTGCAATGAAAAATTTTTTGTTAAATTCGTGTCTTTCTGAGGGTTTATAAGATTTTTACTGAGATTAAAGTGAGAATAAAGTGATATGGAAAACAAAAAAATATATATGAGACGCTGTGCGTTATGTAAAAAAAACCGAAGTGAATGCAAAACAATTTGCATGCTGGCAAGCTTCACCTCGGCGGCACCTTCCAGCGCACGTTTGTGATAAAATGGCCCAAACATTCAATGACAAATTTGGCAAATCGGCGAAGACAACTGCAATAACTTTTTGTCAACACAAAACGGCACAATTAATTGCATTACATATTTATTTACACTTAATTCGCACAATAAAAACTATAGTACATCATCTAGCAACTCAAACAAATAACACAATTTGACGACAGTCAAAAGTTCCGCTCTTTCGCTCACGATTTTTTGACAAAAGCAAATAAATTCATGGTGTTGTCAAAAACTCACAAACACCTAGTTTTCTTACACCATGTACAGGCAGAAAACAAGTTTTGCTGCAAGTTATGAAACTCACCAATTGAAATCTTCGTGGTGAGTTGACAACTTGACATTTGTGATTGAGAATTTGCTTTGATTGGGGAATATATAAGGTTAAAGGCCATGTTGTAATTACACAGGTACAATTATTAAAGTTAAGTTTCTAGAAACCCATACCCATAAAGTGTCAAACTCAGCGTCAATACTGCCATATTTTAAATTCAATGATTTTGTGGGAAAAATGTTGGGACTTTTTTTAATCTGATAATGGACGAAATCGAATGAAAACAAAATAATATGAAGAAATGTCTTAGTTTTTTGTTAATATTTAATAATTCAAAAATTAAAAAATTAACATTTTTAAATACCGTTGTATATGCTTATGCTTTTATACAATTTCTGACAGCTAATCTTTTGCTGCTGTCCTTAGCCATTTCTTCTTTCTCTTCAACGAACAAAAAAAAAAAAAATCGATAAGAATAAGTGTCATACCTTTTTGCTGTTTGCAAATGAGGACTTATTATAATCTAAAACATACGAATTTTTAATTCAAGATATAGCAGCATTATATTTTGACAGCTTGCATTTGTCAAATATAATGCTGAAAATTTGCTTTCATCCTAATAAGTCAACCTGGCTTATTGTGCCACAAACTGCCATTGTGCCAAAAACGGTGTCACGGAAATTTATTTAAAGAAATTTTTAGTACAACGTTTTAACAAAACATCGCTACTTAAGAATGAGTAAAAACTACATGAAAATCAATGTTTTGACTTCCTATGCAAATATATCCGCTGTTTTTCATTATATATCATTCAAATTGTTTTTGTTCAAAAATTCAATAAAACCTCTTAACAAAAACAGTAAAGAACTTTACCGTTAGGTCAGTGTACATATTTTTTATCTTTGTTCCAAAAAGGTCCAAAATACTGAATTTTTCGTCAAAAATTGACTCAAAAGTTGTTTTTGTTGTAAAAATTAAAATAAGTAAAAATTTCATCTTTGACTGCCTTTCATTTGGTATAACATTCTTTTGCAAAAATTCTTCCAGTCTTGTGGGGACCCTATGATTTTTTTCCCGAAATTTATTTTTTCCAAAATGTTGTTTCAATAATATTTAATATGTGAAAAATAGTTTACGTGACAAAATTACCCTAATATCTCTTTCCAATCAAAAGTTATGGCTAAAATTTTTTTTTGATACCATTGATTATTCATAGGATGATCCAATATGTGGTCCAATATGATAGTTCGGTTCCTACAACTCAGTGTTTAAAAATCATTTCGTTTAAATGTTGCCCACGACTAGCTCTTAGATGGTTCATTCTGTGGGTCCAATTTTCAAATTTCGATAAAATTCGAGATCGGTGACGAATTGATTGTTCACGGTTTCACGAATACTCTCTGCTACTGCAGCAATATTCTCAAAATTACGGGCTCTATGCACTCTGGTTGAATGATGATTGCCGAAAAGTGTAAAATTGGTTCGAAATTTGGTGGTGGTTTGATGGTTTGGACGCTCATAGCGACCAAAATGATGTTGAAGAACTCTATAACATTCTCTAACTGACTGATGACTGATTTGGGTAGTAAGTTTCCACAATTAATAAACGTTGTTCAGGAGTAAGCCTGTTCATGATTGAGTCGTTTTAATACTGAACAAAAACGTCATATGGACAAGCCATTTGACACGTAACAGCTGTCAAAACAACCCAGTTGAAAAAGGGACCTCGTATTCGATCACCCTTTATATCAATACAACGGGTTTATATATAAGGTCTCTTCGCCATATAAGGCCCAAGCCTTAATAAGGCCCGATTTCTAATACCCGCATTTATTGCATTCCCTGCAAAATGATTTTTTGCACGTTTAAATATGTTCATATCTGCATCACGATGCAAAAAATTACTTCGATTGCGCATCTGTGAAGCGAGTGACAGTCGAACGAAGTCAGCGGTAGCTTCAACAACGTGGTTGATGTAATATTGTGCTCGCAGTAAAAGTCCATTATTCTACGAATTAACTATTGCCTATGTCCAGCCTTGAATTAAAAATCAAGAGAGGTATTTTAACGAAAACAAAAAGGTTAATTGATCAAATCTAACTGTGGTGTATTCCGACAAAAACTTGATTAATGAAATTATATTGAGAGCGCCTAAAAAGGCCCAAACATTTTTTCTTTCCGGCTTTCTTTTTCCGATCTCATGTCCACACCTAAATCTACCTGGCAGAAAAAAACTACGAAAAAGATTACCAAAATTTTCCTTAAAAAGCCTGAGTAACTTTATTTTAATTTTCAAAATGAACTTTTGGCAATAAAAGTATTTTTCGAAAAAGTTTTTATAAAAAAAAGCTATGAATAGCATTTATGTTAAGTATAAATGTAAACCAACATTTGTAATAACAATATGTGTTCTTATTTTATTATTTTCTGACTGTTTTGTTATGTTTCTAAAACCGTTATATATTGGGCCTTATTTAGACATGGTGGTCCTAATATGGCAAAAATCAGACCTTTTTAAAACCTTCTGAGCTGGATATATTTTTTACTTTTTCATGCTTTATTTTTATGTTTTTGAAAAAAAAATTGAACAAACAAAAATACAAAATAGCAAAAATAAGTTTAAAAAACCCGTTTCTCTTCTGTATGGTAAAAACCGTTAGGTTGGCCTTATTAGGGTAACTTACCTTAAAACATTAAAACCATTTTGAACAAAATAAAAAAATTTAATTCAAACCATCCATTCTCAATCGCAAAATCACAAACTCAACTACTATAATGCTGGCGAGAACTTCTCAACAAGCAGAAAATCACCACACTTATATGAACACTCTAGTAGTGAATGTCATTGTGACGTCACAATCTTATTCAGTTGAGAAAAAAGTAGTGGAGAATAGTTAAATTAACGCACCATTGTTCTTTAATCTTATTTTTTTAGCAGAGATTGACTAATCCAGGGCTCAGCCTGCATTGGACATGTTTACAACTGGAGAAGAAAAATATTTGTTAAACAAATTAAATAAAATATTCAAAAATCAATGTTAGTTTACTTATTCGGTAAAGCAATTGCGATGAATATGAACTTATAACATGTACTCAATACAATCTTGATTTATTTATTTATTAACAAAATACAATTTCATCAATATTAAGAACAGCTTTTTCTATTGATAACATCAGTATTTTTATGGCTGCAACAAATGAGGCAAAGGATAAGTTTTAATATTGCATTAAAATTATATGTAATCCTTTCATTTTCCCGTTATATAGTACGCACTACGAGTAATGCATGTTTATATGTGTGATTACATGTAAGTATACGACCACGTAATGTGGCGGCTTATGAGTATTTGTAAGGATGTATGTGCAAGTAGGTTCTTTTGAATACTTTTTCACATTTCATTTCAATAACTTGCAGTGTTGCTTTTATTTTTTTTTTTAGCTTTACATGTACATACATTTTTTAAATGGCTCAACACCAGCTTTACAAGCTGTAGTATGTAAAGACGTCATAATTAATTTAATACTCCGCAACAACTATAACTACAACAAAAGTGACCATATTTTTAATTATTCCTTCAACGTGGGACAAAATAAAAAAGACTTTTATTGTAAATACGTTATAACATTAATTTGTAGCTGTCATCCTGCAAAAAAAAAGCACCCAACAAACCAATGAGCTAACCAACCAATCAAGCAAACTTACCACATTGCATGGCTACCAGCAGCAACGCCAACCAATTAAATTCTGAAAATAAACGTGGCATACTTTGAGGCTTTTGTCATAAAGTTTTGTCACATTTTTGAGCACTATTATTACAATTAAGCACATTGAGGCTGCTTGACTGCCTGGCTGCCATCACCTACAACAACAACAAATTAATGTGATCAATTTTCAACATTTTTGCTGTCGTTATTGCTGTTGTAGTTGTAATGGTTGTTGACAGTTATGTGAGTTTGTTGCTTTAATGCAGCAAACGTAGCAATAATATATAATTATACTTGCAACAAGAACAACAACGAAAACAATATGATTTTTCACTGAGGTAGCATCATATGGAAATTGATGTGGTCATGAATAACGACAATAACCTGTATTTCGATAACAACAATAACAATAAAAAAATAAATATGGTGCACAGCAAATTGAAAATTTTCCATTTCGATCAATGTTTGTGTTGTGTTAAAGTATATGTTTGTTTGTTGGTGCAAGCATTTAAAAAAACTTATGTGCGCAACAAAATAAGAATCACAACAAATGCAACGACAACAACAACAATAACGACGACGACATTCTGTTAACAATTTATTTCCAATAGCAGTCAACAGGATACTTTTAAAGAAAAAACAAAAATGTTTTTTATATGCTAGTTGGGCTTGTTATAACTTTTGATAAGCATAAAAACTACTGTTTTAAATTTTTTCTTTTTTTTAAAAATTTTTTCCTTTTAAATTTTTTGTCTTAAAAGTCAAAATTAAAAATCTTTTGCTCCCTCAGATTTTGAACCATACAGTACGTATATTCTTTTTATCAAACAACTTTCGGCAACAACTTTTATCTTTGAGATAATATTTTTTTTGTGATCGTGTGCAATCCCTCTCACATTATAGATTCGACTTCTCATAAGTTGTAACAAAGGATCTGCATCACATGGTGGTTTATTTCTGTCAATTTGTTGTTTTCATATGATTTAAATCAATATAAAATGATAGCTGTTCAAAACAGTCCCAGCGTCTTGAAACCCACGTTACCGTTGACAATACCTCCTTCGACGTTGCGAAGAACTTCGTCTATCTGGGATCCAGCATTAATTCAACCAACGACATCAGCATTGAGATCAAACGAAGAATAACTCTTGCCAACAGGTGTTACTTTGGGCTCAGTAGGCAATTGAGAAGCAGAGCCCTCTCTCGACGAACGAAAAATCACGCTCTATAAATCGCTCATCATGCCCGTCCTACTTTACGCATCACAAACCTGGACGCTGAGCAGTTTAGATGAAAAGACTTTAGGAGCATTCGAGAGAAAGATTCTTCGTAAGATCTACGGACCAATCTGCGTCAATGGCGAGTACCGAATACGGTGGAATGATGAACTGTATGAGCTGTACGCTGACATCGACATAGTCAAGCGCATTAAAATCGAGCGGCTTCGCTGGCTTGGTCATGCTCAGCGCATGAAAGACGATGCTCCAGTGAAGAAAACATTCGATTCGGTACCCAGCGGCGGTCAACGCAGAAGAGGACGACCGCATCTTCGTTGGAAAGACAAAGTAGAGGACAACCTGACGAAGCTTGGAATTTCCAACTGGCGCCAGCAAGCGAAAGACAGAAATGGCTGGCGCAAATTCTTAGATGAGGCCAAAACCGACATAAGGTTGTAGCGCCAACTAAGCAAAAAAAAGTATTATTTATGTTACCTGCTCTTACATTCCTCCTAAATGTGACTTAACAATGTATTTAAAACATTTACACGCCATCGAAAAAGTTCATAATTTGTTAAAAAATAAAGACGTTCTTATTGTGCTGGGTGATTTTAACCTACCTTTTGTGACTTGCAGATCGTCTGACGATTCTTCATTTCTTACTCCTGCTTCCAATAGTGATTGGATAAATTATTTCTTAGATAAGCTATCTGATCTGTGTCTTCAACAAGTCAATGACATTTTAAATATAAACCACAGAACCCTAGATCTTGTATTTGTAGATAGATGCACTACTGTTAATCTCCATTGTTCAAATCCCGTATCTCTTCCAGAAGATGTACATTATCCAACTCATGAAATAACAGTTTTACTCCCCCACGGAAAAGAAAATAAAGTAACTGCTGATGCGCAAAATAAAAAAGTTTATAATTTTAAGAAAACGGACTATGTAAAACTTAATTCCTTACTTTCGCAGACTGATTGGTCTCCAATTTTAACTAGCGGAACATCATATTCATATTATGACGTCGAATCTTCTGTACAGTTTTTCAATGATACTCTGCAAAGGTGTTTCTTATTGTCCGTCCCAAAAAAAAGGTGTTTCTCCAATCCTTTAAATTCACCCTGGCTAACAAATGATCTAAAGGCATTTAAAAAATAGTTTATTTAAAAAATATAAAATATCTGGTTCTAGTTTAGACTTTGCTTTCTGTTCTTCTTGTCGTTATAGATATCAACTATTAAATAAACAATGCTATTCTGCTTATATAATTAACACAAAATCTCAATTTAAAGATGATCCAAAACTTTTCTATAGTCTTGTTAACTCAAAACGTAAAGCCTCCAGTTTTCCACCCCTTATGAAAGTCAATCAGGAAGAATTATCTTGTGACAATGTGATTTCTAACATGTTTGCAAACTTCTTTAAATCAACTTACTCCGATATACCTTTTAATACTAGCACGGTGTATCCTTTTCTCCCGCCAGTTAACTCTTTTGAAACTCCTGTAATAGACCCAAATATTGTCATGTGTTATCTTCGACAAGTAAAAACCGGCCCTGATAAAATTCCAAGCTGTATTTTAAAGCAATGTGCTACAAACCTGTGTACTCCTCTAGCAAACATTTTTAATATTTCCTTGCATAGTGGTTATTTTCCTATTATATGGAAGGATTCTTATATTATACCCCTTCATAAATCTGGCTCCAAGATAGATGTTTCTAACTATCGAGGAATTGCAAAATTAAGTGCAATCCCTAAGTTATTTGAGAAAATCATAACTGATCAATTAACCCACTCCGTGTCTTCCACCATTTCTGTCTTTCAACATGGTTTTCTGAAGGGTAAGTCCACTACAACAAACCTCTTAGAGTTTACTACGCGTGTTATTAATGGTTTTACTTTGGGACTGCAGACTGATGTTATTTATACGGACTTTTTAGCAAAGCTTTTGACAGTGTTAATCATAATCTTCTTCTTCTTTTGAAAAAACTCCACCTTATTCGGTTTCCTGTCACATTATTAAATTGGATAAATTCGTATTTATCTAGACGTACTCAAAAGGTTTTACATAAGAATTCTCTTTCAAAAAGTATTTCGGTCACTTCTGGCGTTCCTCAGGGCAGTCATCTTGGACCGGTTTTGTTTTTACTATTCATTAATGATCTTCCTTCGGTAATAAAACACTGTAACGTCTTAATGTACACTGACGACTTGAAACTTTTTCTTTGTTACAAATCACCCGAAGAACGACTCTTTTACAATCTGATCTAAATAGACTTGTGGACTGCTGTAGCTTAAACATATTAAATCTCAACTTAAAAAAATGTAAGCAAATGACATTCTCGCGAAGATCTGCTAGTAACATAAATTACACTATAAATAACACTAACTTAGAAATAGTTTCCAGTTTTCTCGATCTTGGTGTTATTATGGATTCAAAACTTCGCTTTAATCTCCACGTTAATATGGTGATAAATAAGGCAAAAGGAGTCCTCGGTTTCATTGAAATATGGGCTAAAGAATTCAGTGATCCCTTTACTACTAAATTATTATATACCTCTCTCGTAAGGCCAATTCTTGAATATGCATCAGTTGCATGGAACCCACAATATAATGTCTACATCGACGCCATAGAATCCGTTCAAAAACAGTTTTTACTTTTTGCTTTACGTCATAGTCGTTGGAACCCCTATATTATGCTTCCATGGCATGAAATGCGCCTTAAAATTATTTTACTACCTTCCCTAAGAAGCAGAAGAATGATGTTTAATGTCATGTTTCTGTATAAATTACTTCGTGGCGAGATTAATTCGGAATATCTCATCTCAGCTCTAAATTTTAACATCCCAAGGAGAGGAACTAGACATTTTCTGTTTTTCAAGTTGAGTCAGTGCAGTTTTAATTACGCTCTCCATGAACCCTTACGATGTATGTGCAGTGATTTCAATGATAACTTCAACATAATTAATTTTTCTGATTCGGTAGACGTCTTAAAACGGAAAATTATATTTCATTTAAATAATTAAATCAATCTAACTTCATCCTATTATACCTAACGCAGTTTTATAACAATGTTATATCGGTAACTGAGATTGTTCTATTTCTCCTTTTTGTCTCGATATTATGTTTTATAAAGCAAGCACCATCAAATATGAATCGTTTTTAAAACTTACTTTTTAATTATTCAATATTTTAATTTTAAATTGAATTGTGATTTGAATTCCTGATTTGAAATTAGACTGAACTCACACTATCACCTGGATTGGTGTGCCAGAGTATATCTCTTTTCCACTCAAGTTTATGCCTGCGTTGGCCCAAATGCATATCCAACTAATTGGGATTTCGATTTGGCGGATATGAGATTTATCTCATTTCCACGTAGGTCCTTGGGTTGGACAATGGCCGCAAACTAGTTAAAATAATTTTAGTGTTTTGGCTTGTTTTTGAAATCAGGATTGTTTTTCGGGTACCTTAAATTGATAATCACTATAATTTAATTCGATGTTGCTTATTTTTATAGAATTAAATATACTTAAATACGCGTTTGTTATATATTAAATTTTTAAATTCCGCTCAAAAGCCAATTAATGTGCTTAGTGGAAAATCCTAATTGCAAAATACAAGTTGTTTAATAGTTTAAAATCGTTAATTGAACTTTTGGGTCAGGTTAGAACAATTAATTGCTTTAACGAATTTTTCCAAAGAAACAACAACAATAACAACGTTTTCAAAATGAAAAGGAAAATATCGCTAGCTGATTTTATTGCAATTTCAGCCCTGCTAAAGGCTTCAACAGAAAGCTTTGTGATACGCCTTGCAAGCGCATTAGCGCTCTGCAACACAGAAGCGGTGAGATTTGAGGTGTCAATATCTCAATTTTTCTCTTTAATATTTTCCTGTTGTTGTATTTTTGCTTTACTTTAGTTTTTATGCTTATGCTATTATTATGGAGTCCAACAGTCTGCTAGAATTCTTCCACTAACAAAGCATGGTTACTGAAGTTGTTTTTAGATTTTGCTGATATATTTTTAGGCTGTTTCTCTTTTGGTCGTGCTCTACCATTTTTGTCATTTTTATTTGCAAGGATGCGAAAGCATACACTTACGCCTTTTTAGGCTCAGTGTGATTGATTCTATTCAGAGCTGTTGTTGTTGCCTTCTTAAAACTTGCTTGATCCAAAAAGCTCACACTTAGAATCATGTAAAAATGAATTAACAATTAGCTATACACTGTGAAAAAAAAATCATCAAAACAAAACTTCTGAGATGGGACATAGCGTAGGTTGTGTGTAGAGTTCCATAGATTTTTGTGGCATACTAGAATTTTTCGGTGCACATCGAAATTTTGAATAACGATAAAAATACTGTTATTTTCTTACATGAACTCACTTATACGCCCATAACTTTGTTAAATATCCACTGATTTTTATTTTCTTACTGGATTTGGAAAGAAGAAAAGTAGGTTTTTAAACATGTCATACATGACTTAACGGGTTTCATTTCATATGTCCTTATATGCCCTTATCATATGTTCCTTGGCAAAAAAAGGAGTATTTTCTTGGCAAAAAAAGGAGTATTTCCTTGGCAAACCATTTTTTTGTTTTTTTTTACAATTTTTTGACTTTGGTGATGATTTGAACACTGCTTTGTTAGAAACGACTTAAATTTTTTATTATTTTATATATATTTTATTATAAAATAACTCATTTTCCCGAGTAAAACATGTATATTTTTTCTAAAATCGGTCGATAATTAGCAAAGTTCTTACATATTTTCGGATAACGAAATCTGCGCAATATGTTGATGAGCCGCACCATTATAACACTGTCGACCGTAATATTGTTGAACACTTTGTAGTAAATTTTTAAAGATTTTTTTTTTTAAAAGAGAATGACTAACTACTGCAAAATGAAATAAAACATAGCAAGCTACTTCAATTTATTTATATATTTTTTTAAGCATGTTTCGTTGAAATTACACCGTTTTTGGAAATGATACTCAAAAATGTTTACTCGATTTTTTTTCTTTTAAATTGTTCATTATCGGTTTCTCGTTTAAGTTACCAGCAGTAATTTGTTATCATGTTTATTGTATTTTTGCCATCAAAGCGCTTTTCAATAGTAGCAATTTCTTGGTGAAACCGTTCACTTTGGACGTCATTTCCACATTTGATATCATGTGGATATTTCTTTTTTTACTTTGAAACATAGAGGAAGAAACTTAATTATTTCACAATATTTCAGTTTCAGCTGCATGTAAATTTGATGATAATTTTATAGTCTTTTTTATAAAACAAAAAGTATTGTGCCCATTTTTGCCCAAATTGGTTTTTTTAGGGTTGACTAAAAAAAAATGGCACGAAAACTATTTTTTGAGTGCATTCTGAACATGTCTTACAGACTATCAACCAAGTCATGGCAGACACAAGGCCAAGAAAAGAAGGAAAGTGTTGCTAAAAAAATCTTCTCTAATTTCAGAGAAGCGGGCATGGCAAGGCTCAAAATTTTATCGTTTTTTACGATAATTTGAGTTAAGCTGTTATGACTTATGACTACAGAAATATATAACTATATATAAAATTGTCCACCAAGATTGTTAAAATTTGGCATTTTGCATTGAAAAGGAAATACTCCAAATAAAAGGAATTCAAATTTTCAGTTCAATAAAATAATTTCTGGAGACGTGGTCAAATACTAAAGTATTTGGGATCCTGCATGCCCACATGAATTATAAGCGATGGTTGCAAAGAGAGTAATTTGAGCTATAAAAAGTTCAATAATTGTCAAAACTGGCCCGATTTTGCCCGAAAAACTGTTTTTTGGAGTTTTTTATATGTTATACAAAAAAATAAAAATTATGCATATTGAATTAGCGGAAAAAACAAAAACCATCTATTTTGATAGATTTGATAGATTTTGATAGAAATCTTAAATTTAAAATTTTTAAACTATTTTTTTTAATTCTAACCCTTTTGTCGATTCTGATGATTTTTTTAAAACTTTTTTCCGGAAGTTCTGCAAAATGCTGTTCCATGGGTGAAATAGCTTCTTCATTCGACGAAAAACACTTATGACCAAGGAATTGCTTCATGTTTCTGGAGAGGTAGTGCTCGCTGGATGGCAAGTCTGGTGAATATGGTGAGGTTCCAAAAAAATCGTACTTGAATGCATTCAATTCAGCTATCGTTATACCACTTTTGTGAACACGTGCACTGTCGTAATGAAAAATAAATTGGTTCTTTTGCAAAGCAAGTCTTTTCACACAAATTTGTTCATTCAGCTAATCGTTTAGGTTGCAATATTATTCAAAGTTAATTGTTTAACCTTTCTCAAGATAATCAATTGACAAAATCCATTTTGCATCCCAAAACTCTGATGCCATAACCTTGTTTGCCGACCGTGAAAGATGGAGTATTAAAATGGCGTATATATTTTGATTCTTCTGCTGGTTAATATGAGTCGTTTTCAATACTTTTCCAGGAACCAGTACCTAGGTACCTTTATCATTTTTGTATTAAAAAAAATTGCATAAATTCATAGATTCCCGTTAAACATTTGTTTTTCCAAAACAACAGATGTTGGACCAACGGAAAGTTAGTTTTTATTATTATTATAATTAAAGCTATACATTACACCCAGAAAAAAATGTGGTTAATTTTACCAAACTTTAACTTAATTTCAGGTTAAAATTTTCCAACATGAATCGTCAGGTTAAGATTACCACATGCCATTTAGGTCAATTTAACTTGTTTTTGTGGTTTAATGAAACTGACAAATGTGTTTTTTTTTTTAAAAGATCAAAGAACCAAGGCATGCATCTTATACAAACAAGGTTTGGTCTTTGACCTGAAAGGAAAGGGATAGATTTATTTTGAGGAATTGATTGGAACCATACGAGAATTATTGATTAGGCGAAACAACGGTAAAGACAATTTGAATTGCTTCTAACCGAGGCTAGTGTTATGCCTTAATCTCGGCAAGCATTTCCAGCCCTTAGTTATTTCCTGTCTCTTTAATTCCATATTTTCCACAATTTTAGTTGTGGATTTTTAGTATTCCATAATTACTAAATGTAGCAAAGAACAAAGAAAGTGAAAAGAACCATGCCCGAGCCCTGATTCGAACCAGGGACCTCTGGGTTGATAGTCTAGCGCACTCTCCACTAGACTACAGAGGCCGACATTTTAACCATTATATGTTGTTAAATCGAAATGAATCAGGTTAATTAACCAAATGTCAATGATGAAATTTTTGAAATGGAGGCAGGAGAATATAGAATTAGATAAAATTAAAAATTTAAAGAAATAATTTCAAAATACTAAAACCCGACTACTAAAAACGCTCTCTAATAAGTATGAAACAAGAAAATATTCTCACCTAAAATTGTTATGTACAAACTTTTTAATTTTTTTTTGTCTATTAAATAAACAACTTACGAGGGGACTCACAAAAGATCGCTTAATAGAGTAGAAAAAACTTAAAAAAAATGTTTTAATTTTTTATCTTTATTCTTCATCTCTTTGTATTTTTTCAACGTAATCGCCATTTATTTCGATACATTTTTGAAGTCTATAAATCCACCTTGAAAAACAGTCTTCAAAATCGGCTTTTTGGAGTTTTGCAATTTCATCATTGACCGCATTTATTATCTCCTCATTGCTGTTGAAGACTCGTCCTCGCAAATTTTTTTTTTATTTTTGGAAATAACCAGAAGTCACAAGGTGCTAGATGTGGGGAATAAGGGTGCTGGTCGAAATTCTTCGATGCCTGACAGCGCAATAAATTCGCTTGTTTTTCCAGCAGTGTGCGCTGGCGCATTGTCATGATGAAAAAAGTATCGGCGAAGTTCCTCTTTTTGGCGTTTTCCCAATAAACTTTGGAATACTTCTGGTAAGCAAGTTTCAGTATACCACTTGGCAGTTACCGTCTGACCTTTTTCCAAAGGAATAGCAACTACAACTTTCTCTCTGGTGAAGTAAACTGACATCATTACATTTGTTGCTGACTTTTGTTTCTTTGCTTTAACGGGTGGATTTGCACCTTCTGGGCTCCATACCATGCTTTGTTGTTTGGTTTCAGGATCGTACTTGTAAAACCATGCTTCATCACCTGTTACAATTTTCTGAAAAGTTGGAAGACTTTCCGTTTTTGAATTTGTCAAAAAAATATTGAGCATAACGAACACGTGCCTCTTCTTGAGCTTCAGTTAAAATTCTAGGAACCCATCGTGCATATCTTTTCGTGTATCCAAGTTTATTTTTTAATATTCGCGATACAGCCTACAGCCATGGCATTCAAGCCCAGTTCTCCAGCAATAATTTTCTGGGTCAATCTTGAATCTTCGTCAATTTTAGACTTCACCAGCGCTACACTTACATCGTCAGTCGCAGATTTTGGACGGCCTTCTCGAGGTTCGTCCTCCACAGAAAAATGACCGGCGTGGAATCTCCAGAACCACTTTGAAATAGTCACAGAGGATGGCGTATACACTCCAAATGCTGTTTGGCATTCACTAAATATTTCCACAGGCTTGAGCTTACGCCGATATCCAAAAAGAATAGCAAACCGAATTTCTTGCTGCGTTGGCACAGCGATATCCACTGACACGGCTTCACTAATTTTACGTTATCTTGTCTCCATTTTGACCGATATTTCTGAAAATTAGAGTGATATATCGTAAGATTATAACAAACAGTATGTAATTTTTGATTAATTAAAAACTTATAATATGACAGCAACTAAGCGAACTTTTGTTAAATGTTTAAAAGTGTTAGTATGTCACTTCATCTATATTGTCATATGTCGCCCTCTAGATGTATAATGCCCCTTGCCTTTAAGCTTTTGAAAGACAAAACAAATTTAATAATTTGTACATAACAATTTCAGGTGAGAACATTTTCTTGTTTTATACTTTTTAGAGCGTGTTTTTAAGTAGTCGGATTTTAGTTTTTTTAACTTAATTTTTTATTTAAATTATTTTGGGGATACAATTTTTGTATAATCGAGTATTAGTTATAAGTATTAACATTTCAGAATTGGCGTTCTAACAAGAATACTGATACTAAAAGACTTCGCATCGAGGCAAGGAATCGCTGTAATGCAATTTTAAAACGCGAAAAGTTTCTGCACGAAACTCGTATTCGAGAACAGGTTTTTCTCAAAAATTTTTGGTCATTTGTTAAAAGAGTTAAGAACCAGACATCGTCATCGATTCCAGCTCTTTTAAAAGATGACCAAATCTTCACTGACTCGGCTGATAAAGCGAACCTATTGGCTAGATGTTTGCACAAAATTCCACTCTCTCGGATAGCAATCAGCCACTGCCCTTTGTTGGGGGTGGATCTTCTGCAATGCAGGAGATATACTTTCGAACGAGAGCAGTTAAAAAGGTCCTTGCAGATCTCAATGTAAACAAAGCCTTTGGTGCTGACGGCATACCGCCAATTGTGCTTAAAATGTGTGCTTCTTCGCTGGTTCGGCCTTTGCGCAACCTTTTCAACGTCTCCTATAGAACAGGAGTATTTCCATCTTGTTGGAAGGTGGCAAATGTCCAGCCGGTACCTAAAAAGGGTGATGCCACGAACCCTGCAAACTACCAACCCATTGCGATATGCTCTACGCTTTCCAAAGTTATGGAGAGCGTAATAAACTTCAACGTTGTGAACTATCTGGAGCGCAACCAACTGCTCAGTGACCGTCAATATGGTTTCCGTAGGGCTCGCTCTACTGGTGACCTTATGGCGTTCTTAACCGAAGAATGGAATAAATGCGTTCACTTTTTTAGCGAGAGCAGGGTTGTTGCTCTTGATATTTCTAAAGCGTTCGACCGAGTGTGGCATAAAGCGCTCGTGTCAAAACTTGTTGCATATGGTTTTGGTGGTAACTTTGCTCGATGGATCACGTGTTTCCTCAAGGACAGAACGATTCGAGTCGTAGTTGACGGTATTTCGTCCGAGGAGTACGCCATTAACGCAGGAGTACCGCAGGGTTCAGTTCTATCGCCAACTTTGTTTCTGGTTTTTATCAACGACCTTCTGTCGTTGACGCATAACCCAATACATTCGTTTGCGGACGACAGCAGCATTTGTCATTCATATTCATTTAAAAAACGCCCAAGCTCTATGGAGATTGAGAGAAAAAGGCAAAATATGAATGACACACTCCTAAATGATCTACAAAAAATCTCCGAGTGGGGTCTTGCTAATAGAGTAGAGTTCAATGCAAGCAAAACCCAGTGCTGTATGTTAACCCACAAGCGGATGGATTGCCCCTTAGCACCCCTCAATATGAATGGTGTGGATCTTGTGGAATCAGCCGCTCTTGACGTTCTGGGCATATCGATAAAGTGTGATCTTCGTTGGAATGATCATATTTTCGATGTGTCGAAAGAAGCGGGCAAGTGCCTAGGTTTTTTAAAACGGTGCAAAAAATATTTCACCTCAGCTGATCTTTGCATGATTTACACCTCATATATTAGACCGAAAATGGAGTACAATTCGCACATTTGGGCAGGGGCTTCAAGATCTTATTTGGAGCTTCTGGATCGAATTCAACGTCGTGCGATATATTTGATAGGGGATGAAAGTATTTCATCCTCTCTCAACTCTCTTGGGCTTCGCCGCAATGTTGGTTGCCCAAGCCTTCTGTATAGGTATTACCATTGTAAGTGTTCAAGGGAGATACATGACCTGACGCCACCAGCTCGTGTGTTTCCCAGGTCCACTCGGGCAGCTGTCCAAGCCCACCCCTTTACCATTGCGTCGATGTCCAATAGAACCTCGCATTACCGTGATAATTCGTTCTTTGGTCGCACAGTTAAGTTGTGAAATAGTCTCCCTGCGAGCGTGTTTCCCGGCAGTTTTGAGCTGTGCAAGTTAAAAACAAATATTCACCGACACTACTCCATCTATCCACCCGCCAACTAACTATCACCCATCTTCCGAATCAACACAATGCTTACGCATTTATAGGGGGCATCCCCTGAGCTTTGGTTTAGTCTAAAAAAAAAAAAAAAATTAATTATTTGATGATCAATTTATAAAGAAAGATGTTTATTATGCCTTTCGGCATATGCTTTGTCAGTTTAGAATGCCTTGTCGGCCTTTGTAGTCTAGTGAAGAATGCGATAGACTATCAATCCAAAGGTCCCTGGTTCGAATCCAGGCTCGGGCATGGTTCTTTTTACTTTCTTTTTTCTTTCATTCATTCTAGAATTATGTAAAACTAAAAACCCACAAATAAATTGTGGAAAATGTTGAATTAAAGAACAGGAACACAATTAAGGGCTGGAAATGCTTGCCAAGGTTAAGGCATAACACTAGCCTCGGTTTAAAGCAATTCAAATTGTCTTTCACGGTTGTTTCGCCTAATCAATAATTCACGTATGGTTCCAATCAATTCCTCTAAATAATCTATCAATTTCCCTTCAAATCAAAGACAAACCCTGTTTGTATAAGGCGCATGCTTTGGTTCTTTGATCTTTAAAAAAAAAATTATGGCACTTAACAATTTTTTTTAGTGCATGACTTTATGTCCTATAGAAGGCGCCACATTCATTAAGTGACATCACAAAGCCTATAACAAGCGGAATAAAAGAAAACGCTTCCAACGATACCTGATTTATCAAACTATGATAATAGATTAGAAGATAGGGGCTCAGTTAATTTTCTGTCCTCTAGAGGACGCTTTATTCTATTTAATGTGACATCACATAGCCTTTTACCAGCGGATGTGGAAAACGCTTTCAACGAAACCTCATTTGTCAAAATATGATAAGTAGTTTAGAAGCGAGAGTGGAACAGACGAACATACATACATACTTTTACTTCGGCGTAGTCGGGTAAAAACAGGACATTTTACCTACCCGAGGTTCCCTTTGTTACAAGTTCTGCAACACTAGTGCAGAATTTGACAGCTGGCGATAGTTTTTTTTTTTCGATATAAGCCAGGTCCATCAGGTAAAACTTACGTAGATCGGTTTAATACGCTGTGGTTTGCTCTCCTAAGTAATCTTAGATCTATGTTTTTTTCTAGTACAATATAAAATCATTATAAATAACAACTAAAATTTGTAATTTAATTGGAATTTTTTATGTTTTTAAAATTGAAAATAAAGTGATATACAGTTTTCTAAAAAATAATTTTTTATTTATAATTAAAAATTCAAATTTCGATTTGTGTAAGAAAATAAAAAAAAACAATGAAAATATTTATACATGACTTCTTCATTATTAAAAGCTTAAAAATTTATTAAAAAAAATCAATTTTCATCAGAGCTGAAAGAAATTCTTATTAATAATAAATAGTTCCTTTTCAGACATTCAACATACATACATTAAGGTGGATCGTTTTGTTCAGGGGTAAAAAAAAACTTTTTTCGACACTAATATTCTGGGAGCTGGATTCAAGTAGATCTTAAATCCGAAAGGATATCGAAATCGGTGGAACCGTCATCCAGCGGTTTTGATTTTAAAAAAATCACTTTTTCGCCAAAAATCACCGGTTTTTTCGCCGTAAGTTCTTATCAATCTAAAATAACTACCCAAAAGTTGGGTGCAAATGAAAGGTATCTTGGGCCCTAAAGTTGTAAATGGTTAGATTCAAGATATTTTGTAGTGTTCAGAATTCGGTCAAAATTTTGGGTATTTTTCACTAAAATCGCTATAAATTTGCTGTTCATTCGCTGTTCTTTTGAGTTATTTTATAGTTCTTAATTCTAAATTTTGATTCAGAATTATTTCGCATATAATAAATTTTTAATGAATAAGGCCCATATCCTTAATTCAAATATCATATTAGCACACTTTTTGAAATCTTCTTTCGAAAATCCTGGCTTATATCCTGGCCTGTACTCTGCTTTGTGTTAATAGATTTGTACTATTTATAATATCAATATACAGGTCAAGACAGTAATTTTTGCAAATAATGAAATCAAAATTAATAAAGTAAGACTTTTGTATTAGCGTTGAATTTGTTATTTTAATTAAATTAATAAAATATTAAGAAATATCCTCAAAACTTAAATTTACGTGAATCTTAAATAAATACATTCAATAACAATAAAATTTTAAAAATAAAATTTATCAGATATTGTAATTTTTGAAAAAATTCAAGGCATGTAGATACAAGTTATGGCAACTCTGTATCGCCTAGTTTCTTGATCAAAGCATTATAAATTGTTGATGAGCATAATTAATTCAATGATATTTAATTAATATGTTGCTTGCCTCGTACATATTTGTTGTTATTTACCTAACTGCAGTTGAATACTATTGTGTGTATTGCTGTTGTTGTTTGATACCAACAATTTGTTGTTGCTGCTGCAGTAGTATTTGAAATTGTGAAAGGCTGTAGCTAGTCCCATACCATTGAGTGAATAGCATAAGCTTTATTGTTGTTGTGGTTGTTGTTGTGGATGCTGTTACAGATGCAGATGACTAGTTTTGTGCTGACATATTTGTTGTTTTTGTTAAATGCATTTGCAGTTTTGTCATTTATAATTTATTGCATTTTAGTACGTAATGAGTGGTGAGGAACCTTAAGAATGTTCATTCATGAAATCGTTAAAAAAATATTCAATTATCATATAATAGCACATTGTGTTCAAAAAAACGAATATGTTTATATACAGTATTTAGATATCTGTATTATTCCATGAGAAGAACACGTTGCAAATAAATGAACAATTTAATGATGAACCACGGATGCAGCTATACACGTGATGATGAAAAATTTCCTAGCCAAAGCAAGTTGATTAAGTACTAGACAGCGAAAAATATGAAATTGCATATTTGCATTGAATGATCACAAAACTATTTCGATGACACAAATTTGCGTCCCGAAAAATTCTATCTCGGAAAACATAACAAAATTTTTGCATATTTGCATATTGCATACAAAATGCATATGCATATATAAATTGCATATGCAAATTAAAAAATTTCATGCATGCATATTATATGCATATGCAAAATTTATGCAAGTTCATTTAATCGCAAATGTATGTTCGTAACTTCTATCATAGACATGAATGTTTTCAGAGGGTACAGGATAAGGACGCCAGATGCGCTTTTTTAATGTTTTTTAGTATAAATTTTACGTGTTGAAAATGTTTTTGATTTTCTGAGTGCGAAAAAATCAGCCCGTCAAAATTGTTAATAATTTTTTTTGTCATATTCGACCACTGAAAGCACTCTTTTTTTTAGAGTTTACTGGTTATCTTGGATATGCTTTAAATGATGAAAGAACTGCGCGAGAAATTTGAACATCAAAAAGATGCAAGGTTTTATGGCTACCTAGCTGAAACCACCATTAAATATTCAGTTTTATGTGTTTTATTGGAGAAAGGAAAAAATAGACTTGTTTTAAAAAATTTGAAAATATGAAAACAGCTGGCGATTATGTTCCTAAATTTCAGCATGCACCCTTGCCTTCATGTGATGTGGAAAGAAGATTCTCCGCATACAAAATTATATTTTCTGAAAAGCGTCAAAATGTCTCCATCGACAACTTAGAAGAAGTTTTAATAATATATTGTTATATGAATTATAGAACATAATTTTGAACAGATAATATATACATATATATGTAAATAAGCGCAGGAAAAACAGTTCAGTACCATTTACTCCCATGTTTCTCAACCGATTTAGATAATATTTCCTTGAAGTGAAACAGAGTAAAGAGATGGAGTGCACAGAATACTTTTTCTGACCTTTGACCTTAAATATGAGAGTTACAAACAGAATTAGAGCTAAGCTATAAGAGACGGAAGAAAACGGTGTAAGAGGAAGTTTTAGACATTGCTGATATGTATAAAATATTTGTATAAAATATTTTATATGTATAAAATAGAACAGACATTTCGCGCTATCTCTTACGGATACCCTACAAAAAGCTAATTTTTATGTAACATATGCGAATATATATTAAGATTGTAAAATTTCTTACAAAGAGTAAACTCTGAAAAATTCACGTTATTTTGACCTTAAAATTATGATAATATCTCAAAAACTGTAGCTTTTTTCAGTACAACGTATTTTTGTATGAAAAGTCATTGGTTGACTTTTATACAATATTCCAAAGCTTTTTTTTTGGTAATAGTTTTCACGGATGTATATTAAAAAATTTTTCGTTATTATGACATCCAAGTTATTGAGATATCTCGAAAACTGTAGATTTCCTCAGTACAACGTATTTTTGTATGAAAAGACGCTGGATAGCACTGATTGGCAAACGGAAAATAGAAATAGATTCTTTTTTTAACCTTTTTCCACGCTAATCTGAGAACGAAAGCAATTTCATGTCACAGTGTAGGTCGAACGTCACAGTGAAAAGTTCAAATTTCGACCACTGGCGATTTCTAGTTAACATAATTTCAGAATTACAGATTTCTAGTATTATCTGATAAAGGTATTAAAAAAATAATTTCAATAAACTTTATGGATGCTTCAGTTAATTTGGAAATATTTTTTTTTTTTTTCATATATTTTGCATAAAATTTTCATATCATAGATATGGAGTAATAAATGCATTAGTGAAGTCAAAATCAATATAAATCCAAAACATGACTTCAATCAGACTTAAAATAAATTTTGCATATAATTCTGCTATCTAATAATAACTTAGCAATGTTATTCCTAGATATATGAGGACTGATTTCAATTTAGCAATCTTTTTCTTAAATCACACCGTGATCGAGCAAAGTTTTTCTGATTTGCTTTTAAGCTTGCATTTGCTTGATTCAAGCAAAATAATCATCTCCGTGTAGTTTTCAAGCACAACAACAGTAGCAGTCATCGATTTTTACTGCTTTACGTGATGTTTCTTTACCCACATTTGTGCAAAAGGGCAAAAAAGGGCAGAAAAATATCTGCTCAGCCAGCTAGTAGTTAATAAAAATGCAAGATATAACTTTTTTTGTTACATTAGAGTGTGTCAACTTCGTTGCAGTTAACTGACTGTTGAAGTTTTTTAACAGATTTTGCTGAACCACAAGCCACGCCACAAATTAAATCCTAGCCAGGTTCATCAACCTCAATTCACCAGGTCGGGTCTTGCAATCACCTTTTAATTTAGCAATTTTCTCATTTCACTTCAGCTGCATATCCTGCAGCTTATGGTGCAACATTCTAAGCAATAACAGCAAAAATAACAACAACACAAACTGCAACAATTATACCAGCAGCAACAATAACATTTCCTTAACGTCCTCGTTATGTCGCTTAGGCTGAAAAGACAATTAGACAGAGACAGAAAGCAGTTGAGTGCAGCTACTACAGTGATGGCGATGACGATGGCATTGGAGCTGGAGACGAAAATGCAAGACGGCGGATACTGTGAAACAGTTTAACCTCAATGTTACTCAGTTGTAGTGTGGTTATTGTAATTGTTGTTGTTGAAATTGTAGTAATTCTCGTCACCAAAAGTGCCAACGAAAACAAAACAAATTTCATAGGACGTTGATATGAGTGTCTTACCATATTCGTTGTAAGAGTATGTGTTCGTGCTTGTGTATGTGTTCAAATGTCAATGTATGTGTGGCTAAAGTTTTGACTGCCAGGCCTTACCACATAATCACAGCCGCCAGAGTACAGCAGAGCACCCAATTAGAAGACCGTAACGCAGCGTGCATCCGCTGCAGCACCCAGAACTGCTGACACTACACTGCAGCAGTTGAGTTGCAGCAACAAAAGCAAAAATTACAACAACAGCCATAACATTGAGCAGCATAAAAACAACATTGCAACAAACAAAATGACACTAAAGTTGCGGCAGCTGCTGTCATAGTTGTTTTTGTGTTTGTTGCAGCCTCCGCTAGGCCTCAACAAAGCGACTGATAGCAAGACATGCCACAACAACAACAACAGCAGGAACAACAACAATCACAACACTACATTCTTCTAATTGGAAAATTTCTAAAATAATGCCCAAACACTATGCCAAGAACAAGAAAAAGAACAACAAAAAGAATAAAAACAACAACAACAACAACAACACAAGAACCAGCACCATCAGTGGCGGATCTAGGGTGGGGCCCACTGGGGCGACCGCGCGGGGCGCCGGTTGCCTGAGGGCACCGGGGTCTACAGGGCACTGTGCACGCACCCTTACCTTAACCACATAATTGGAATAACTATCTCTATAGATATAAATAAAAACTAAATTCAGCGTATCAACTTTTATAAACTTATCTTGTAGGAGTGAGAATAAGTTTTTAGCGTAACTCTACCACGACCTAAAATTTTGGTGCTTGTCTTGTCGTATGCCTCACTTACTTTTGTAAGGCGACAGAGAGACTCACTCAGCGACAGGCTAGAAATAACAACTTGTACTAGGCTCACTGTAAACTTTCCTGCCTTTGCTCTATTTTACTCGTAAGTTTGTAAGCAAAAAAACATTTTTAGAAAAGTAGCCGATGTAGAGCTCGAACAGAACCAAAGCGGATGTCGGTTGTCGGATTCGCCGTGCAACAAAATACATGAAAATATATGCAGCCGCCAAAAATGAAACCGCCGTAGAAATGCGCGACGGGAAAACTCCAGAATAGAATCTATTTTAATTTCTCTCTGACGGGTGGCGGATCTCTCTCTGAGTGACTTAAATGTTGCCATATTTTTGCTAAGGATATGATCTGACATTTTGTTTTTGTGCCTGTGTTGCATTCATGTGAATTCAAAGCAAAATAT
The DNA here is from genome assembly GCA_963920525.1 of Dichetophora obliterata. NCBI lineage: Eukaryota > Metazoa > Arthropoda > Insecta > Diptera > Sciomyzidae > Dichetophora > Dichetophora obliterata. Next base: position 55,331,531 of record OY986437.1, read on the forward strand.
AAAATAGTTTGTATCATTCCCAAATAAAATGCAACCGTTATCCGACAATTGCCACCGCTCCAATTCTGGACGTGTTCGAGAGAGGCCCGCCATCCGACATCCGCTTTGGTTGTGTTCAGGCTCTTTATTGTGCAATCTGCGCTCGTTGTACTGCAGATCGTATAGTTTGTGGGCTTGTCGTATAAGTACGAAGTTGTTTGATAGTTTCAATAATACAAGTATAAAGCCATTTTACGTAGTACTAGCATACTACTGGTTTCAAAAAGACTATAACAGAATGAATACTAGCATATAACTACAGTGAAACTTTCCTAACTCGAAGTGTGAAGGGACCTAAATTTAACTTCGACTTACGGAAAATTCGAGTTGTAGAATAAAATAACGTTTTTTTTTCAACTAGTGCTTATTTCGTGAATGGTAACACTTAGCTCATGTCTGATTTGACAGATAATTAGTTTTATCCTTCCGCTGAACGAATATGGTTGTGTATACGCTTGAACAACGCTGGGAAGTGGGCCTGCGATCGACTTACAGAAGATGTCGATTTTGCCAAAAAAATCATATTTTCAGATGAAGCTCATTTTGATCTTGGCGGGTATGTAAACAAGCAAAATTGTCACATTTGGGGCACAGAAAACCCGCACGCATACATTGAAATTCGGCTGCACCCAAAACGAGTCACTGTTTGGTGCGGATTTTGGTAAAGACATAATTGGGCCATTTTTCTTCGAAAATGAGAAAGAAGTGGCCGTTACAGTCAATGGCGATCGTTGTCGGGCCATGTTGTTCACAAAAATTGAAGAGGAGGATATTGGCAACATTTGGTTTCAACAGGACGGCGCTACGTGCCACACAGCCGAAGCTACACTCGATGTTTTGCGCCATGTTTTTGAAGATCGCATTATCAGCCGTTTGGCCACCTCGGAGCTGCGATTTGACACCGTTGGACTATTATTTGTGGGGTGCCCTCAAAGATAAGTGCTACGCCGACTAGCCAAAGACAATTGACGCTTTAAAGGATAATATTCGTGAATCCATTAATGAAATACAGCTGAACACAATCGATAATGTGCTTAAAAATTGGACCGATCATGTAGGCTACTGCATGGCCAGCCGAGGCAGCCATTTGAATGAAATTATTTTTCAATATTAACCGGAAGGATTGTAAAAAAAAAAGAAATTTGAGAAAATATTTAGTAGTTTTTTTTATAGAATTAAAAAAAAAAATTTATTTGGCGGACCCTTTATAAATAATTGAAACTTTGTCTGCGAAGTAATTTCTTTCGAAAATTGTTGGCGGTGGAATCATCATCAGATTTGTAACTTTCATCGTCGTTGAGTCAATAAGCAACTTCTTAATTGAGCCACACTTACCTTGCAAATTAAAAAAATCTCTTTACTTACACAAAACATATACCAACAAAAAACACACAGCACAAGATACAATAACAAAACATTACATTTCGACGCAAGCTAACAAAGATGTCATGCAAATTTTTTACATGCAGTCGCAGCGCGATGCTCAGACGAAGTAAATTCTTCGAATTACAACACAGAGAAATGTTTAAGTTGTTGTGAGTGAGAGAAATTCGAGTTATGGAGATGAATATGCATGAAAGTCTTCCTAATACAAATGACATTTCGCTTCGAGTTGAAGAAAAGTTCGTGTTAGGGAAATTCGACATACTTACTTACTTACTTGCTTACTTAATTCGACTTATAGATATTAAATGAAAAATGTCTTGAGAAATCAAAAAGCACAAATACTACTTTGAGTTATGGAGAATTTCGAAATACGTAAGTTCGAGTTAGGGAAGTTTCACTGTAGTATGAAAACTACTTGAATTGAACTGGCTAAAATAATACTAATATGAAACCGGTCAATATTAAACTAGTATTTAACTAGTTAAAAATATGCGAGCACAAAGGTGGCTCAAATTATACCAGTAAAAAGCCTAGCTTTGGCTATACTAGTATTTTACTAGTATTTAAGTTACTTCTATCACAACTAGTTCAAATTATGCCAGTAAAAATACTACCTCAATGCATATCGAGAATGGACAATTGTCTTTTCCTAAGACATCAACACAGGAAAATAACCAGTTTGCGCAATGTAAAAAGCATTTGAGCTAAACTAGTACTGCTATTTTTTTGACCTAGTACAATTACTAGTATTTGAACTAGTTGGCTATACTGGAGGGTAGTGTTTGTCAGATTTCGTCTTTGTTATTTGTTCGTCGAAGTGATAACATCGCTCGCAAGAAAAATGACTTCGAATGTAAAATTTATAAATTTTATAGAATTATTAATTAATATTAAATAATTAATATTTATATAGAATTTTTATATATTAATCAATTATTTTCTTTTCTCAAACCACATTATTGTGCGTCTTCTTTTTCTAATATTCCTTTTGTTCTTTTCTTCATTTTCTTAAAAAATTTCACTAATGACCATGAATATCGCGTACGTCTTTACTGTTCAAAGGTTTCATAAAAATGATGTTTGCTATGGTACACAATTGCAAATAACTTTTTTTAAATTATAGTTAAATATAAAAGGGTGCCAAATGCATGACTCGCCCTGAGCGCCTAGATGGGTAAAGCCGGCCCTGAGCACCATCACCCACAAAAACAGCAATTCAAACTTTGTTGTTCTTATCATGGTGAATGTCATCTTTAAGGATTCTGTTGCTTACATTATATCAATTTAATGAATGTCCTTCTAATATTTTACATCAACGTTGTGGCTAAGCTGTTGGAAATGTTTTTGTTAGCTTGGTTGTTTTTGTTTTTCTTTTCGAAAATGTCTTGAATTTCAAAGGTGACCAAAAGAAACAATGTGGTCAAAACTAAGATAATTAAATTTTTATTAAGTTTATTAGAGTAGCTCTGAAAATACATACATTTAGGATCACTTGTGTTAAACTTTTCAATTTGTCTGCATTATGAATTGAGAATTAATTTTCAGGTTTAAGCTATTCATTGTTATTTGCTAAAGTCCTTTTCTAATAGTGGTCATCTATGGTGTACGTTTACAGAAGTGGTTACCAAGAGTGATTTACATAGTAAGTCACTGTGAGTGCGAAAATATTCCAAGTGAATTCTGAATTATTTAGCTAAATATCTTGGGACTAAAAGATTTTTACAAAAGCAATTTTGAATATTACCTTTGTAATATTTATAATAATCTGTATATCTTATATATATTACGCAAGCGCAAATTTTGCATGGCGTAAGGCTTTTTAAATTCAAGTCCAATCTTAATAAATTTAGTATGAATTCGTAGGTTTAGACCTGTAGATGTGCAAACTGGACTTTTTATTTCTTAAAAATTTATATTTTTTAAGTTAAAGCGAGTTAAAATTTGCATATAATTGTTGTTGTTATGTTCCTTTTTCTCTTCTTAATGATAGCGTATGCCTGAAAATATGTGAGGTATTAAGCGATACCGCCTTGAAGCTGTTATACTGACGAATAATCTTTTATAATTTCACAGCTAAAACTAGTGATGCTAACCCGAGGAGAGTAAAAATCCACAAATGTGACATAAAAAATCCGTGTAAATCCGCGTTAGCAAGTTTATATATTTTTTTAATTAAAGTTTTTTCTAAACGACCTTGTTATTTATAATGTTGATTTTATATGATTTAAATACAAATTCTAGTTGTTTGATAGTTTAAAATCGTTTATTGAGCTTTTAGGTCAAAGTTAGTACAATTAGTTGTTCTAACGAATCTTTCCAAAGAAACAACAACAACACCAACAACAACAACAACAACAACAACAACAACAACAACAACAACAACAACAACAACAACAACAACAACAACAACAACAACAACAACAACAACAACAACAACAACAACAACAACAACAACAACAACAACAACAACAACAACAACAACAACAACAACAACGTTTTCGATAAGAAAAGAAAAACATCACTACACTAGCTCATTTAATTGCAATTCCGGCCCTGCTAAAGGCCATATCAGAAATCTTTGTGATACCCGTGCAAGCGCGCACTAGCGCACTGCACCACAGAGGCGATGAGATTTTAAGTGTAAATTTCTCAGTTTTTCTCCCATTTCATGTTTGCACATTTGTTGTTGTATTTTTGCTTTACTTTAGTCTTTATGCTTATGTTATTATTATGGAGTCCAACAGTCTGCTGGAATTCTTCCACTAGCAAAGCATGATTACTGAAGTTATTTTTAGATTTTTGCTGATATGTTTTCAGCTTGTTTCTGTTTGATATTCTAGATCTGTTTTAGAATATAGGACCCATTTTACGCTTGCTCTTCAAGTAGAATTGAAAGAATTGCAAGACGTTTTACAAGGTTTGCAATAAGTCGCTTACGATGGAGTATTGAAATGCCTTCATATGATGTAAAAAGTCTTCTTCTTGGTATTCTTCACGTACCTTCACGTACGCTAAGATCTTCTAATTTATTTTATGAACCTTTTCATAGAGTTAACTATAGTATGAATTCGATGTTTAAGACTGGCAAACTCAGTGTGTCGTGAAATAGATTTAAGCAGAATTGGTTTAAGCAGAATTGCTTTAAAGAACACTTTACTTTTATATTTTAATAGTTTACAAAATAATTCTATGTGAACTATCTTATTTGTATGATATTATTACTGTACACTAGATTCATCAATTCTTTAAGTAGTCAGTAAGATTTTGAAGATCTATTTGATGAATGATATAATATTTATAAATAGATAAATACTAATTTTTTAAACCAGTAAAACAGTGAAATTGCATTTCGAGCTATCAATAAAACAAAAAAAAAAAGCAGCCAACAGCGCGTTATATACAATTGCAAATTTCCGCATCTGATTAAATGTAAGTGAATTGGGAAGAAGGCAGGACCAAAAATATCGTCTATTCCAAATCTCTTCAATAGATTTTATTTTATTTATTCAACTAATTTTAAAGTTATTTTTTAAATTAATAACAATGACTCAATAAATCTTCATTTATGTATATATAAAGGAAATTGAAGTGTCTGGCTTTTATTTTGGGATGGAAACACATTTTCAGATTTTCTTATGCGATTTAGCATCCCAGGATTGTGCTTTAAGTCAAGAATCACTGAAGCTACAAAATTAAAATTGTGTGTCATATAACTGTGATTTCTGATATGCCAAGCTAAAGGATATTTTTAAAAAGTGTTCTCAAAAATTAAAAAATTAATAATCCCATCGATAAATTAAACGTTTATGCAACTTCTTTTTGTTTTAAATTGTTCTTTTTTATAATTTCGTACACTATAAAATTTCTGATTAAAAGCACTTTTTACTAATTTTTTTTAATTTTAAAAAAAAATATGTAACACTGTTTTCGCTTAATTTTATAAGTTAAATTATTTTAAAAAATATGGAAACCTATTAAATAATGCCAAACATAGCTTAAATACAATGCCGAGTAACACTAGATAACATCCGCTAGTAAATAAATAAAAATAAATAAATAAATATTGCAGAAAAAAAGTGGGTGAAAAATTCAACACAAAAGTTGAAAAATTCGTCTTTTATGTTTAAATTAGTAAATATCAACCAATTTAAGGTTCTACTTTAAAGTTCAAAATATAATTTCATATAGGAAAAATTTTGATTTCAACCACAAAAATTTCAGAAAGCTTGAATATTTAGACCTATATAACTATTTTCAATTATGATTTTCTATTTTTTAAAACTAAGCCAATATTAATATTGCTGCAGTCGCTCTTTCATATTCCATCTATTGCATTCAAGCAATGGTCATTGAGTCAACAAAATAAACATATTGTGCCATTGGTTTAGTCGATCAATATTCATACGTTAACAAATAGACTTACCAACGATTTTTTGTATTAAAAGATTATGATCTTCTTGATCATTAATGGTTTAATCTTAGCTAAAGAGTATTTAAGTTTAATATTTCAATAGTTATTAATTAGTGCAAACAAACATAATTTCCAAAAATTTTCAACAAAAATTTAATTTGATTTACTTATTATTTTCTTTATAGTTTTTTAAAAATTTATTTTCATGCAAAATATTATACTTTTTATATCCTTGCCTTTAAATATTCAACACTTTCATTTCATAAGTCCTTTCTATCTGATATAAAAAATTGCAGCTAATTAAAGTGTGTACTTAACTCTAAGAATGCCTTAAAGTATGCACTACTTTTTACTGTCACACACATACACACACGTATGTAGTATATGTTAATATCATTGACTCTAACACCGATCTTGCCACCCACAAAAACCTCAACAACAACAACCATGCCACAAACAAGAGATGAACATCAGTTGATGTTTGTCCTGACAATAAAATTTATTATATCGTTGCCTTAATAGGGTGTTTACCGTTAATGGCCCTTTGATGTGCTCTTTACATGGCTCAAATACAAGCAAGCAAACAAACATGAAAACGCAAAAAGTCGCCCATGCACGCACACATACATACACCGGGGAAAAAACATGCATAGACAAAGTTACTACGAGCACATATTTGCATCGTAAATGGTAGGATTTTATAACGGTGATGCCTGCGCAAAACATCTAAATTTAAGCTCATTTTCCAAATATGTACCCATTCTCTTTTTCTTCTTCTTCGTTTTCTGGTCCGCCACTATTTGCGTTGTGTTTTATTTGTTTCCTGTTGCTTGCTGCGCTTTCCGCTCTGCTTTGCTTTTATCGTGTCACTCCACACATCCAGCATACATTTTTCTTGTTCTCGCTTTTGCTTTCACTTTCTTCCAATGACAATTTGTTGGGTAAATCGGTGCGCATTGAACTTGCACGTTGTTGTTGTTGTTGTTTTTTATTATAATAATAATGCTCTTTGTGTGGGTCTGATTTTCTTTTGCATATGTGTTTTGTTTGAATTTTATTTAACGCCTCCCGGTCTCTTGTCTGTGTGTCAGTAAGCTCTTTAATTTGAGTGCATGTCTGTTGTACTTGTATTCGTTGAAATTGATATAAAATTCCTCAACCTTTCTTTGGGTGGGCCATCAACAGATTTCGGTAATAAAGGGTTTTAAGCCGTCATTTTTATCTGGCTATAAGCTAACGGCAGAGCAGCAGCAGCAGCAGTTGTTGTTAGATGTAAATGATGACCCTTGGGTGCCTTATTATTCCCTTGCCAAACTGTGCTAATGCAATTTTTATATTCAATTGTGATTGAATCGTAAAAGTTATATGAGCATTTTTCTCAGTTATGTTGTTTTCCGTGCATAAAATGTATGCAATTTTGTTTTGTGCTTAATACTTGATAAATTGAAATGACATAAGTTAGTATGAGACCATTTTACTAGTCAATAGAAAGTCGATGCTTGGGTTATAAAATGTTTACAAAACGGCTTAAAATTTGTAACTTATGTTTTCTAAAAGACAGCTATATAGCTGCTGAAATTGAAAGCACTGCATAAAAAAAGTAAATTTATAGGAGTCGCAAATTTTTCTTGTTCTCGCTTTTGAAGCTGTGCCTGTAACTAGATAGGCTAAAACTCGTTTTACTCTTGTTACGATGAACTTGATTACGAATATTTTTCTTTGTTTAGGAACTGTCCTCAAACATCGCTTACTTCTGCTGATATTACACTAGCTGATGCTTTAGGAAAGATAAATAATCTAAAGGATAATTATTCTCCTAGACCCGATGGTTTTCCTGCTATTGTTATCAAAAAATTCGCGAACTTGTTGGCTCATCTCTTTTTGGCTCTTTTTCAACTTTCTATTTCTAAAACAGTTTTTCTTAAGCTATGGAAGACTTTGTACATAATACCTCTGCATAAAAAAGGACCTAGCAATGATGTTTCCATTTACAGACCTATTGCAAAACTATCATGTACTCCCAACATTTTTGAAAGTATTATCTATGACATTCTCTTTTTCCATTGCAAATCTATTTTTCCTCCTAGTCAACACGGCTTCCTCAAGGGAAGATAGACTACCACTAAACTTACAGAATTTGTTTCAAACATGTATTCAAACATATCGTCGCTGCGCCAACAAAACCAGCTATGTGTTTTTCAGTAACTTTTCAAGAGGTGAAAAAAACTGTTTCCTGGTGTCCAAAGGTATTATTTTGCAAATTTTTTTTTTGGATACTATTATATTAAAAATATGTTATTGGTTTGTGGAAAAAAAACAATGTTTTTTACACATTACGACGTGGTAAGCATTTGCACTGTCTTAAAGCACATACCTGTTTTTATACATGATTTCAATTGTTTTTTGGTGGTATGGAAACGTTTGCAATTTGTACAGAATACTGCCGTTTGGCCTAGAAGAAATGTGGAGAAATTGAGGACTCGATTAGTTAATGGGTCGTTGCTCCTGTTACACCCCGTGCCAAAAAACTCCGCTCCTAGAAATATTTTTAGATGTGCTTAAAATGCTGCTTAAATTGGGTTTTATATAAAAAATTTTTATAATATTGTGTTTCTGAGCATCTTGTTTCCAATCTTGCTAAAAAAAGTGAAAAGCTGTGGCAAATGGTATTAAATAGGTTGCTTTCTTAAAAAAATAATATTTTAAACAAGAGTATTTGATTAATAAATGTCTAAATAACTGTTCATGCATAACATTTTGAAAATTTTTTTAATGCAGATATGTTTTTTAACTCACAAGCATTACCGAAGGAAAATTTTAATTAAAAATGGTGGTCCATTATTGTTAGATGTATGCAATGGAATACAGGGTAACGAAGAAGTCGATGGTCTAGCGCAACAGGGTGCAGCCACAAAATTTATAGGACCAGAACCATTCTGCGGATTGGGCACACATTCTATAAAAGAAGAACTAAGAAGGGAGGAGAGGCATAAACGTTGAAACCTTTGGAAAAGCCTCCCAAAGCTAAGACAATCCAAATTGCTCCTCAGAGATTTTAACACTCGGAGAGCAAAATTGTGCATAAGCTTAGGCAAACCGAATCTTAGGATTCTAACGGGGTTCCTTACAGGACACTGTAAACTCAAATACCACCTGATGAAATTGGGCATAGAGACCGATAGTAACTGCCGTTTCTCTGAAGAAGCAGAGGAGACTCCAATACACCTACTTACAAATTGTGACGCCGTGGCTCGCAGACGTAAACTAGCACTGGGGACCTATGAGCTGAGTCTAGAGCAGGTTTCATCCATTGAACCTAAGAATTTTCTCAAATTCATTAGAGAAATAGGGCTGGATGAAATTCTGTAATCCGCAAACCCAGCGGAGCTTTGAGAAGGAGGTACAATAGATCTCATTTAGGTCGCAGTACACATCTCCACCACACAACATTAACATTAACAATGAAAAATGGCTAGAAACGCAATTCTTGGGTTTTTAAACAAAAGAATAATGCGTTGGCACACATTGCCAGAGTTGTGAACTACTTTATTGGTCAGCATAAAACCTGAACCAAGTGAGTTTTATCCAAATTTCATTGAGTGAGATCCAATGAGAGAATACAAAAATTATTCAGTTTGTATTATATATTTGCAAACATAGGTACATATTTTTATAAATTAAACAAAATTGTATAACACACTAATTTGCATAGAATTGTGAAAAGAAGTACTAAATGAATATTAAATATCTTATATATCACTAGGCCAACACCAAATGTTGTCGTACACTTTTTCGATATAAATTTTAGAACAAGGGCAATGAGACTTATATCGTTCGAAAGGTACCTCGCCTACAAAAATTAAATATTCAAGATTCCGCCTTGCGCATGTCCGCTCTCTTTGTGAGCACGTGCATGTGATGTCAGAAGTGCAAGAGAAAAGAGAGAACTGACTGAAAATAACGTAGTAAAAATTTAAAAAATTTAAAAGATTTAAAAATCTCCTCATTTTTTTTTAATCTTGGTTTTTTAAAAGAAATAATTGTAAATCAAAAAACAACGCTTGCACAGAAAAAATTTTAATATTTTTCATTACTATATTTGATACAAATTTTATATATTATTGGGGTTAAAGCTCTGCAAAGAACCATCCAATTACACCAGTTGTGTGTTGTTATTTTTTCTTATATCTACTTGTATCTGTTTCGCTCTCTAAGCATTGAGTATGCATGGAATATTCCTCTTTTAGATAACGATGGAATAGGTAAGAGAGAGTGAAATTACCAAGTATCAAAAATACTAGTTTGAGCACATACAGAACAAACAGATATATCGATAATACTGTTATCTTTATTTAGAACATCTGGAGTATGTGACGTAGCAAGCATAAAGAATAAAGAGCGAAATAAACAACAACAAAAAAGAAACAGTTTATAGAAGTACAATGCATTTAAGTACTTTTTTATGTTTTAAATTTGCTAAAAATACGAAATACGTCCATTCACAGAAAGTCACTCACCATTACTTTTTTTTAGTAGAATAGAAATAGAAAAACACAACATCAATACAAAGAGAACTATCTAGAATATCCATATTGAATGGATGTATCCATTTAAAAAAGAGTTAAAACAGATACTCCACTTAGTGGAACAGATAAAGAGAAAAAAAGCTTACACTACAATGAGAGCCAGAGAAAGAGATGATAAGCTCTCTGCTCATTCCATAGCATATAAGCATATGTTCAGTTCTACTCCTTGTTGTATTTGTACCAATATTATCAGGTTTTTACTTGTTATATCTGTTTGTACAAGTAAAACGGATGGTTCGCTGCAGACCTTTAATTGGGGTGTTAACTTCCGTGTTGACCCCTTCACAAGAAAATAGCTATGTTGTTCGACTTATTTTGAGAGCAGTTTGACTGTTTCTTTGTGTGTATTTCGTTTGTTTCCCAATTAGCCAATCAGATTCATTTGCTTAGTCTCGTTTGTTGTTTATGTGATTTTTTTGTTTGAATGTTTTTTCACTTATGACGTAGACCTGCGCAGTAGATTGCAATTTCTGCGCACTTAAGGCGTGATCTTCTTTATATTGTTCTTCCTGCGCCTATATGTGCAGAATCATTTTAGATTTTAAATTTATGACCTCTGACCCGAAATATTAACGTTGAAAGTTTGTATTATTTTTTGTAAGGAATCTCAGGGTTAGGAAGAGGTAGAATGGTGAATGAAATATCAAATGAAAGATCTGGCTGCACTGTATGATTACATTTTAGATTTGTGACCTTTGACCTGAAATATGAGCGTAAAAAGAGCATTTATTAAATAAAAGCTAAACTGTAACAGATGGAAGAATAAAATGTAATAGGGAATTTTAAACATTGATAAGGTGTGCAAAAAATATTTGCGACATTTTGCGCCATCTCTTACGGATACCCTACAATAAGCATTTTTTTATACAACAAGAGTGAATATATATTGTGATGGTGAATTTTCTTACAAATAGTAAAGTCTGAAAATTTCCGTTATTTTGGCATTAAAATTATAGCTATATCTTGAAAACTATAAATGTTCTCAGTACAATGTATTTTTGTATGAAAAATCGTTGGTTGAGGAATATTACGGTATAGGAAAGCTTTCTTGGTAATATTTTCCACGGATAGTATGTTGAAAAAAAATCCCCTTAAAATAAAATTAAAATTATTAAGACATCTCGAAAAATTTATATCTTCTCAGTACAACGTATTTCCTTGAAGCAAGGCCATTGCCTCAGAATGAGAAAAAACAACTATTGAAATTTCAAGTTTTGACTTTGCAAGCAAATATCTCAGCCATTTTTTAATCGATTTTCAACAAATTTTCTTTGTCTGAAAGATCAATCAAATGACTTTGGAGAAATAAGAAAAGATTAACCGTTATGCCAACATTTCAATGTTTTATATTGTTTTAAAAAAATCTCTAAAATATTTAGGTTTGGCTCAAAAAATAAGACAACCTTTTTTTGTTGTAATTTGTTTTCTTATTACATATGCTTTTTTCACACTCTTTCATATGACATATCATTTAAATGCAAAAATAGACTCATATTGATACATAATTCAATAAACAGTTTCTATCATCGAAATTCATGAGCTACGGATTTTTTTGATGAAAATTCAATTTTTCAAAATGTTGTTTTTACATTTTTTTACAAGTTCTACAACTCAAGAAATAATTTCTGTAAAAAAAATTTTCAAATATTTCAAAGCACTTCATAGTTATATACACCAATCTAAGTTTTAAGTCATTTCGGTATGTATATAGAAATATGCGTGGGAGAAACAGTTCTTCCATGTTTCTGAACCGATTTTGATAATTATTTTTAAAAAAAAAATTACAGTATTGAGAAGGAGTTTTTGTGACCTTTGTCCTAAAATATAAGCGTTTAAAGAATATTTCTTAAGTAAAACCTAACCTATAAAAAATGGAAGAACATGGTGTAAGAGGAAATTTTCGGCATTAATACAATGTACAAAAATCATTTTTCGCTATCTCTTACAAATACCTGCAATAAGAATTTTTGTATATAACATGTGTGAATATATATTGTGATGGTGAAATTTCTTATAAATAGTAAATTCTGAAAAATTCTCTTTATTTTGATATCAAAGTTATGGGGATTTCTTGAAAACAATAGCTTTTTTCAGTACAACGTGTTTTTATATGAAAAGCCCTGGTTGTGAAAAATAACGGTGTACGAAAGTTTTTATGGGTAATGTTTTTACAGATATTTTTAAAAACATTTAGTCTTTTATATATCAAAATTATTGCGATAATTTGAAACTTAAGATTTTCTTAGTACAGCACATTTTCTTAAAGCAAGGTTATGCCTCAGAACTAGAAAAAAAAAACGATTGAAATTTCAGAAAGTTGGTCGAATTTGGGCTACAGGCGATATTAGTTTAATTTAATATCCAAACATTATATTTTTACCCAATAGTCTTAATTTACGATTTTTTAAAATATTTTCCCTCTGTGATATTTTACCACCTGCAGTCGAATTTTCTTCAATTTCTAGTTTTTTCATTGAAAGTAGCATTGCATTCTTTCATATTTAGACTATAAAACAGATATCTTTTGAGATAGTGGCTATTTCAAACTGAACACTTTTTACCTTTGTTAATGGTCAAATTTTACATGCGAACAACTGAAAAAGTAGAATCTGTGATATCTATTCGAAAGCCTGTGCGTGTTTTACAATTATTTTTTACATCGAAATCAAAGCACACGTCTTTTTTTTCGCCTGCGATCAAAAACAGTTATAAGCAAGTAAGCGTATACCCGTTTTTTCAGAGTATTTCTAGTACTGCGAGCACATAGCTGTTTTTGATCACTTCTAAACCAAAAGAGATACAAAAAAAGGTGAATGCAGAAATGTGGGAAATAGATAGTGTCAACAAAATATGCAATAAAAAAAAATTCGATAAAAACACATAGCTGTTTTGGTTGGCGCAGCGACGATATGCTCGTTGGAAAGCGGGTACGAAGTTTATGTAGTTTCTACCGACTTTAGTAAAGCGTTCGACAAAACCTCACACACTATCATCCTTCTTAAGCTTAAAGCCTTTAGCTTTGCATCACTGTTTATATCATGGATTAAATCATATCTCAAAGAACGTCGTTACAATGGCATCGTTAGATTTTCCAAGTCTGAGTCTTTTAAAGCTACCTCTGGTGTCCTACAAGGTAGTCACCTTGGTTCTTTGCTGTTCGTCTTAACAATCTCTGATGTAGATGGAATCATCAAAGATTCCAATCTCTCTGTGTATGCTGATGATATGAAAATCTATCGGCGCATACAAACCAACGCCGATTCTTGCAATTTTTAAGATGATCTGGTTAGTTTTTCCACTTGGTGTCAAAAAAATTGTCTTGAGAACAACATTAGTAAATGTTAAGCAATTACATATTCACAAAAGGCTTTCCACGAGAACTTATTACTTACTCGGCCAGCCAGTTCCTCCTGTAAGCTATTTACGGGATTTAGGTGTAGTATGTGACAAGGAACTTAATTTTAGGTCTCATATTGATAATATCATTAGTAGAGCCAACTCTGCACTGGGATTCGTGAAACACTAGTTCAAAAAGATCTCCAATCCTTACGTAACTCATTCTCTCTACATTTCCTTTGTTAGACCCATCTTGAATATGCCAGCCAGGTTTGGTCTCCTATCTACAACACAACGAAGATTCATTCGGTTCGCACCTCGCGGTCTTCCCAATTCTGACAGTTTTGACTTACCTTCTTATATACATGCCTCTTATTACCTCTTGCAAAGCGAAGGGAAGTTGCCGATGTACTCTTCATTCATCAACTTGTATGTAGAACCATTAACTGCCCAGCACTACTCCAATTAATATCCTTTAATACCAACCCACCTAACCTTAGGGCTATTCCTCTCTTTCACCCCAACTTTCATCGCACCGACTACGGATGCAGTGAGCCTCTTACCAGGATGCTTCGTGCAACCAACAATTTGATCAGTGAATTCGATTTTCATCTGAGCAGATCTCGATTCCGAAATACCCTTCTTAACTCCAACGCCACTACTTCTTAACTCCTACGTCACTTTTTCCCCTCTCTTATGATTTTCATACAATTACGAAATGGTACATATAATTAATAATATTAGTAAATTCCTTTTATTACTTGACGTTTGACGTGTTCTTAAAATTACGTCATTCAGGTGGGCGGACTATAGCCAAAACGTTTTAAATACCTTTAGAGCACTAAAACAAGAAAAAGAGAGAAAAATAATAATAAATAAATAAACCCTGTTAGAATATGCTTAGTTCTTAGTTAATCAATTTTTATTAAGCTTAACGAATAAATAAATAAAAATAAATACTTTGATAAACTTAACCAATCTTTTCCAAACAAAACGCTTTGGAACATTATCAAAAATCTTGAGGTCTGCATCAAAAATAAAGCTGAATGCCATCTTTATCCTGAAATTCTAAATTGTTTTTTTTTTTTTGATAATGATGCTTCTGGTCTTAGAAATACTTTGCCAATTTCTAGTCATTTCATGCATCAATGAATCCTCCCCTCCCTCTAGTAAGATATTGTGAGACTAGGCTCGGCCACCAGCCCCCTCCCCACTAATATTACGTGAGATTGTTCAAAATGCGTGTTTTTAGTGTAAATATGTTAATCTATGCTTCATTGTATTGAATTTATTAATACAAATTTAAAATATAAATACAAATATTATTTAGAAAAATTTAGTCATATTTTTGTAGGGAAACAAGTTTTACTCAATTTAACCAGTTAACTCATAATTCTACATTGTTTCTTGAGGATACAAAATTGCGTCATGTTTGCGAGAATTCCCCTCTCCCCCACGTGAGAGTGAGTGAGATTATTTATTTATTTATTTATTTATTTAAGTCAAAAAATAACTGACAATTTATAACTTAAAAATGTACTAAATCTAATAGTAAATGTTGATCAGATACTTTTTAATGATATATTTAGGAAAAGAAAAATCTAACGCAAAAGAATTTGGGATTAAGTTTATTTCAGTGAGAGCTCTCGAAATGGAGGCATATAATACATAATTAGTTTTTTTGGTGCTTATAAAAAACGGTACAAAATTTCTCAAATTTCTGATAGGAAATGCATTAACTGCAAAAGTGCAGGGGAATCTATTGAACCACTAACAATATCATATATGAATAATAATGACAATATGGTACCTCTATATTGTACGAGTGATTAGCATTACACAGATTTAATTGACGAACTGCAAAGCGAGTAAACCTCTTTTGAATGTGGTCCAAACGATGTATATGTATTGAATAAAAAGGTCTCCAGATTACAATAGCATACTCTAATTTTGAATGAACAAAAGAAGAATATAACAAATTCAGAGTAAATGGATCAGAGAAATCAGAACTATTACGCATTAAAAAAGCTAACACAGAGTAAGATTTAGTTATAATATAGTTAAGATGGCTGACGAAAGTGAATTGAGAATCCAATATTACACCAAGATCACTTTTTTTATTATATAGCCCTCAATGTTATATAAATAAAAAGACACATTAAGAGTTTTCGCAAATTAAATATAGAAGCACTTGTTGATATTTAGAAAAAACTGTTTATTATAACACCAATCCAGAAGGTTATTCATATCAGATTGTAAGTTTATTTCATCTTGAGAGTAACAGATGATAGAATAGACTTTTGAGCCATCCGCGTATAAAAGATATTTGGAATAGTTGAAACATCTGCTAATGTCATTTATAAATAACAAAAAAAGCAGTGAGCCTAAAATGCTGCCTTGACGAACACCAGATGTTGTTACAATATAAAAGCGAAAGATGGAATATTTTCAACTACATCACGAGAAAGTCTATTGGTTAAATATGACTTTTACCAGGCTAAAAATTTAGAGTGAACACCGATATGAGCCAATTTTGAAAGTAGAATTCTATGAGACATTTTGTCGAACGCTTTTGAGAAATCAGTATAAATCGTGTCAACTTGATTTCCACCTTAAAATGCAGAGATACAGTCATAAGGTAAATATCATTAGATTTGTTACTGTTGATCGACCTGCAACAAAACCATGCTGTTGAAGACATATTAAATTCATGATTGCGAAGTACATTTTCTTTTTAACAATACCCTCAATATAATTTAGAAATAGTCGATAATTTAGAGATTGGTCTATAATTAAAAATGTTACTTTTATTACCACTTTTAAAAATAGGTTCAATTGAGGCAATTTTGCAGTCATCTAGAAAAACTCTTGAAGCTAGAGATTTATTAAAAACTAGCTGATATACCCGGTGTTACTCTGGGGAAAAAACGTAAAATTTTGATGTTTAGGTTTTATTCGTTCAGAAGATAAAAATTTGTAGGCAGAAAAAATAAGCTTTTGACGTAAAACGTATGGAAATATGCAAAATGGTTTTTGTCGTTCTAAGGAAACGGCTTTATTAGAAAAAGACGTTGTACTAAAAATTTGTGCAATCTTAAAGATATGTGAATTTTTTTGGTGTCAAAATTACAGAATTTTTTTTAAATCAATTAAACGAAGCTTTTCGCTAAAAAAGCGCTAAAAAATGCAGTTGGTTGATTTTCTTTACTTGTAAAAGGGTGGAAGAGGCGTGGTCAAAACTAATTGAATACAAATCTAAGATTTAAGTAAAATATGAGCCAAATTTGAGTTAAATCCGTCCAGCCGTTAAGATTTGTATTCTGGTCAAACGAACAGAAAATTACTTTTATTAATGTAGATAATTAACTTTCATATAACTTTTTCCGTGAATTTTTCCGATATTTTAAAAGCTATTGCTTTAACGGGCTGCCTCTCTGCGCTCTTGTGTTTGAGAAGCCAGAAGTCTAAGTGTAGCGGCGCTTTTCTCGTGCGATTTCTCGTTCTTCTTCAATAGATTGATTCGCAATGTTTGGAAGCCAAACTGAATTACGGCTTTGTTGGAAAAGATTAGATCTTCTGGGTCACGGCATTGTTAATAATAATACTGGCACAATAAGGTTTCTTAAAACATTCGCACAAAACAAACAAATTGACCGGTAACCTTAAATATGCTTTTTTCAAAACAAACCACAGATAACATGAAACAAAAAATGTACACTTTCGCGACTTACTGCTATTTACTGACAGGCAGTGACACCGAAGTATTCCGAGAGATTCTTCTTTTTATTTTAGAGAAAATGGTTTTTATTAATATACTAGCTGATATACCCGGTGTTACTCGAGAGTCATTTATATAAACATTTTAACGTACACTTCTCGATTAAATGTTTTTTAAAATCTGGAATAATGAAAAACATGTTGAATTTTATTTGTAAGCTACCGTTAGAAAGGTAATTGAACGAACATTAATACAAAAAAGTTTTGGAAAATTGCGGTGAGCTAATTGAATTCAAAGAAGGGGTACGAAAAACATATTTTAAAAGTTAAAAAGAATTTTTATATATACTTACCTTAAAGCAAGCACAATTACTTTTTCAACAAAATAAAAAAATTATGGTGGGACTCAATGTGTCCTTGAGATATGGACATTTTAACGTCTAAACAAAGATTTATATTAACAAATATATTGAACTTTTTAACAAAAAAAATTTTAATGAAATATATCAAAAACAGCGGAGTTATTGGCATTAAAAGTAAGAACTTTGATTTTCATATAATTTTTTTCTCATTATTAGCTATCAATGTTTTATGAAAATTCGTTGTACTAAAAATGATTGTACCTACTAAAATTTCTATTAGCTACGTTTTTTCATTGGAGATCAGGATCATATAATCGCATTTGCAAGCAAAGCAAAAACAACAAAAAATCTAGCAAGTGAGCTGGACATTTAAATTGATCCAATTCTATGTTTTTCAGTGTTGATGACGCTAAGTAGATGACGCTGCGACTGAAAAAACTGGCAGTACTGCATTATATTACTTTTTAAAAGATTGGTAGCAATAGCATTTTCGCAAAATATTTCGCCAAACTTATCTGCTAGCTGCATAAGAACATCAGAAATTCTTCTGTAAGCAGAAAATAGCGCCACCTGTAATCTGTAATCCCAAACGTGTGGGGTTAAATTTGAAGAAAGTTTTGAAAAAACATTCAGCTATTCACCGCAAGGTGTATAGTTTGTACACACAGTTCTTACAAATGTGGCGCCATCTATCTGTGAATTTAACGCACAGATCAAAACTAATGAAATAATTGTGCTGACCAGATGCGCATATGTTTTATTATATCGCCATATAGCTTAAACTGATTACATGAAAATATTAACTTTTACAGCATTCTTATTCACAGTCATCTTTTCGATAAAATTGTGATATATATACAACATTTAAAGCACCATTGATAAAGAACTAAGTGACAACGGTGACACAATAGAGAGAAAAAATAGAGCCATCAAAACAAAATAAATTTAACAGGAGGGGGGTGGGGAGGAAAAAAACTAAGTAGATTACTATAAGGAAGATTTTATATAATCCAAAATGTTCGTAATTACTCTAGACACACAACTGCATTCTTTGAGGTTAATGGGGACGTTCAAACTATATAGAGAATTTTAACAAAAAACTAAGTTACAGTAAAATTATTTTTGCGCTTAGCTGGAAGAATTTTTGCAAATAAATGCTGTATCATATGAAAGGCAGCCAGATGTGCAATTCTCAATTGATTTCATTTTCACAACAACAACAATTTTTGAGTCATTTTTTGAGTAAAAAATCAATATTTTGGACCTTTTTTGACATAATCATAAAACATATGTACACTGACTTAACGGTTCAGTTCAACCTATTTTTGTACAGTGATTTTATTGAAATTTTGAACAAAAAAAATTTGAATGAAATATATTAATGGACAGCGGAGATATTTGCATCGAAAGACCAAACTTTGATTTTCATGTCGTTTTTTTCTCATTCTTAGGTAACGATGTTTTATGAAAAAGTCGTTGTACTGAAAATTTCTCCAATTTTAAAGATATGTGAATGTTTTTGATGTCAAAATAACAGAAATTTTTTAGAATTGAATACACAAAAATCTCCGATGCTAAAAAGTTTTATAATAACAAAATTACCGTTAGTTGAAAAATTTCAGAAGGGGCGTGGCAAAAACTAAGTATGAACCATTTTAAGTTGGGATGCACTTAATATGTATATCTAGTTTGAGCAAAATCCGTGGAGCCGTTTAGATTTGTATAAAGGTCAAACAAACAAACATACAAACAAACAAACAAACAAACAAACAGAAAATAAGTTTTGTTACTATAGATATGCATATGACAAACACGATTGGTTTGTGTCTAAGAAAAATATAGTACACTGCTGTCATTGTCATTTCACTGTTGTCATTTAATTTTATAGCAAATTCTATTAGGAAATTATTTAAGTACATTTCAACTTGAATAAATGCACTTTCGATAGCTCAGTCGAATCAACCATCAGTTTTGAAGCCATGAGGTAGTAGGATCTATTTCCACAATGAGCGGAACAAATTATTTTTTTAATTTTTTTTATTTTAGGGAAAATGCGACAAAACCAACTTTACCAAAAAGTAATGAAGACAAAAAATCTCTTTCAGTTGCAAAAGTTACGGTTTTAAAACTAAAAATGAACAAATTTTTATTCGTTTAGAAGATTTAATTTTGATTATTAAATGCCAGAAAAAAGTTAGTTTTCGCAGTAAAGTATATTGAATTGAATTTAGCTTCTGTAGGCCAAGCCACGTCAAGTTTCCAATGCCCGTGCCAGTTTTCCAGTAGAAATGCCTGACCAATAAGTAACTCCATACTGAATTTCATTGTTATATGATAATTATTTCCAAAGCTATTCGATATCAAAATTTTGGTTTGTATGGGCGGAGCCTCACCTCCTTGTTCAATGACCGTCTCAGTTTTCTAGTAGAAGGATATCACCCAATAGTAATTCCATACTGAATTTCGTTGTTATACGACATTTAGTTCCAAAGCTATCTGATATAAAAAATTTTAAGTGTATGGGCGGTGCCACACCCCTTTGGCCTATACTTGCTCAATTTTGCTAGTCGAAAGACACGACTAAATAGTACGTTCTAAGCGAGTTTTATTAATGTGTGACTTATAGCTTGAAAGTTATACTGAAAATTTGGGCTGCTGAAAAAGTGCCACGCCCTACGTCCAACGCCCATAAAATTATTCCAGTAGAACGGCAAGTGAAAATTAAGGTCGAATACCAAATTCCGTTGCTGTGCGACCTATATTTCCAAAGCTATTCAATATAGAAGATTTGATTTGTATGGGAGGTGCCACGCCCCTTGAGTTTTTCCGATATTTAAATAGTTATTCTGCTATTCGGAATGAATACAACTCCAAAAAATAAAATATCATTAAAATCGGTGTAACAAACCCGACTTTGTTTTATATATATATATTGGGGGTTGGAATTAGTTTTAAAGGTTTTCTAAGAGATGGCGTAACTATCAATAGATCGCATCGGGCACACCTGTGACTATATTCATTTCAAAGCACATTGTCTAAGCTTCATTTTTCAGTATGTGTCATTCCATTGAAGTGTAAACAACATATATTTTTATCTCTGTGAACATGTCGACTTTCGTTCCAACAAAACGCAATTTGCGGGAAGGTTTACTTTTGTGCTTTCATTTGAAGAAAAAAGCGGTTGAAGCACAACGCACGCTTACTGAGGCTTACGGGGGCTATGCTCCATCGATTTCTACTTGTGAGTACTGGTTCCGTCGGTTTAAAAGTGGTGATTTTGATACGGAAGACAAAGAGCGTCCGGGCCTGCCGAAAAAGTTTGAAGATGAGGAATTGGAGGCTTTGCTCGATGAAGACCCGTGTCAAACCCTTCAAGAATTGTCAGAATCATTGGGAGTCGACTTATCAACGGTCGGCAAATGCTTGAAGGCCATGGGAATGATTCAAAAGCAAGGAAATTGGGTGCCGTACCAGTTGAAGCCGAGAGACGTTGAACGGCGATTTTGCATGTGCGCACAACTGCTTCAACGGCATATAAGGAAGAGTTTTTTGCATCGTATTGTCACTGGCGATGAAAAGTGGATCCATTACGATAATCCTAAGTGAAAAAAGTCGTGGGGACCACCCGGCCATGCATCAACATCGAGGGCCAAGCCGAATATTCATGGCGCCAAGCTTATGCTGTGTATTTGGTGGGATCAGAAGGGTGTCGTGTACTATGAGCTGCTAAAACCTAACGAAACCATCACTGGGGAACGCTACCAACAACAATTGATGCAATTGAGCCGAGCATTAAAGGTTAAACGGCCGGAATATGCCAAAAGACACGACAAAGTGGTTTTTCAACATGACAACGCACGGCCACATGTTGCAAGAACCGTCAAGGAAACGTTGGAGGCGCTGAATTGGGATGTGCTACCCCACCCGCCTTATAGCCCAGACATAGCCCCTTCCGACTACCATCTATTCAGATCGATGACGCATGGCTTGGCTGAGCAGCGCTTCACTTCTTACGAGGATACCAAAAAATGGGTCGATTCGTGGATTGCCTCAAAAGACAAATCGTTCTTCCGGCGCGGAATCCATATGCTGCCAGAAAGATGGGAAAATGTTGTAGCTAACGATGGACAATACTTTGAATAATATACATTGTACCGTTGTTTCTAAATAAATGCTCAAAAACCGAAAAAAAACCTTTAAAATTAATTCCAACCCCCAATATATATAGATTATAACACATTTTTCGCCTAAGTTGTTGCAAAATAAGAGTAAAATATCTACTTTTTTACAATCCATCCAGCAACATTACCTTTCGAATATTGGAAGGTGTCGCTGGTCATACCATATTTCGACTTATTCGGCGTTTTTATTCCTTTAAAGCGTTCACAGAAATTTGATGCAATAGAAAATAGAGAAGCTGAATGATGATTTTTTAAATTGCTTTGCTGAAGATTCGTGCCGATGAATACTTTGATTTCCGCTTTTCTTAAATAGCGTTTAATTCAACTTTGTTTCCAATTTAATTTTATTTTTTTCTCAACAAAGCCAATATTTAAAAAAATAAATTTTAGTTATAAGCTATACGAAACAAAAAATGGTCCCCCCTGAGTAAAATCCTGGCTATGCCCTTTGCTTGGCACCGGCGCACAGTGGGGATGGCTTCATACATTTCTGGGAAAAAATTATAAGGAGTGCTTGTAGAGTGATAAAACTTGGCACCTAGCACTTAATTAACGTTATTAAGAAAAATATAAATTTTCATAAAAATCTGCCACGCCCATCATATACCGCCCATGTAACTCAAAATGAATTTTTCATACAAAATTTTTCTTTTGCTCCGAACATGTTGAAATTTAGCACAGACATTACAATTAACAAAATAAAAAAGTTGTGAAAGTTTCAATAAAATCGGCCACGCCCATCATATACCGCCCATATAACTCAAAATTAATAATTCATACAACATTTTTTCTTTTGCTCCGAACATGTTGAAATTTAGCACAGACATTACAATTAACAAAATAAAAAATTTGTGAAAGTTTCATTAAAATCGGCCACGCCCATCATATACCGCCCATATAAAAAAAAACGAATTTTTCATATAAATTTTATTATTATTATGTATTATTATTCTAACATGGACATGGGGCATAAAAAATTAGCGCAATCACGAACAGTCGCAAAACTCTTTTAATAACACAACTTCTTTTAACACGTTCTCTTTGAATTAAAAAAAAAATAACATAAATATAAAAAAAAGATATAAAAATATAATATAAAATATAAACCAGTAAGGAAGCTATAGTCGGTCGAGCCCGACTATGAAATACCCTACACTTAGTGTGTTTATATAAAATTTGAGTGTTGTGGGTGGTATGGAAGGTGGGCGTATTTGTAGGCGTATCACGCCCATTTTTGGTACTCAACTAAGAATTGATAAAACATATACACATACAAAATTTTGTCTTTCTAGCTCAATTATTAGCCCATTTTTTGTGTTTTCTCAATAGTTGGTGGTATGGGAGGTGGGCGTAATTGTGGGCGTATCCAAAAAAAAAAATCATTGGGCTCATCCCCGGGTCCATATCAATATGTGTGCCAAATTTCATTCAAATATCTTACCTGGTTCTCTTTATTCTTTGCAAGATATAATCACACAGACGGACGGACGGACGGACGGACGGACGGACGGACATGGCTGAATCAACTCAGGAGCTGACGCTGATCAAGAATATATATACTTTTCCATACCGGCCACGCCTCCTTCTATGCGTTAAAAACGTTTGCACAAAGTTAATATACCCTGACTTTGTCAAGTGTAGGGTATAAAAATATAAGTTTTATTGAAAGGCGCACCTGGCCGCAGTTGAAATTGATTAAAAATGTAAGAACAGATATGAGGCAATGTATTAGTAGTGATTTCCAAACATAGGCAAGTACAGCTAAAATTTCAGATTCAAATGTTTGGAAAAAACGGGATTTTAGTTATAAGTTCATAAAAAAAAAAAAAAAAAAAAAAAATTAAGTCTCTGCAGAGTTTATTTTTTAAATTTTAGTATATTGACATATCCTACTTTAAATAAAAAATAAAAAAAAACACGTTAGCTCACATAGTAAAATAATATTCGTCTTGAAATTCTTAGGTTTATATTAAGTTAGTTCGGTAAAACATACAAGTTCGGAGTTTGAAACGGCATAAAAATAAAACTACCAGTCAGATTGAAGTAATTGTTTTTGATTTGACTGTACCATTTAGTCTTTAATATCAAAATACCACTGCATGTTGCATGAAGACTATGTTGACAATTTGACTTTTTTCCGCGAAATCCCCAGTGTGCGGCGTCAGGTGTTTCTTATACGTTATCAATGCGTTTTTCAGTGAATAAAACTGAGCGAAATTTTCCGGATCATAAAATTATGATAAAATTGCTATAGATAGAATATTGGTCCGACAAGCTGTAACATACATGCCATCCATCTGCAGAGAAGCATTCATTTAAGTGCTGAATCGTCCGTAAGTAGCAATGGTCAATGGATCCGTTCACTGAACCGAATTTAAGTCAAAATGATTGACAAGCCCATTCGTACAACTGAGTGGAAGTTTATAACAGATAACAGGTCTATTCATCCAATCGATTGTTGTTGGTTAAAATTACTAACTTCCCCATTCGCACAACTGAGTTTAGGTCCTTACGTCTTAGCTCATTAAACTGAATGGTGGTTGAAAGTATTAAAGCTTTTGTTCATAAAATCGTGAGCGCAGTGCTTAAAACAGAATGTTACATTCAAGGCTATTGGAGACTTAATAGTTGTGGTGATTACTCTTTGAAAAGTTATCAGCAATCGACTTAGTCGGTAGGGCATCAATTCCTCTCTGTGCGCGAGAAAAACATTTTTAATATCTCAAGTTCTTGCAGTTAGGGCTTTTATAATTTTTTTTCAATAAAAGCATCGTTTATTGACAAAATATCATGTTGGTTATTTTGGACGGAGTAAAATTTAAACTAAAAGAACAAATGGCAAAAAGTTCCTAATTCGCTCCCCAATAAAGAGTGCAACTGTTCTACATTTTCAAAAATTTTAGAAATTTTTAAGTAACTGCAACTCATTCCGCAGAGCTTCAGGTGAAGCTTCTCAACTGATGGAAAGCTTACAAGTTTTGACAGATAGCGCTATATGCAGAATTTCCTAAATTGACTCACAATATCAACTCGAAGTTTTATGCAACTGCTTGCTTTGTCTTACATACAATCCTTTCCATCTACCACCAAACGCACAAACACACACACAAAAATATACACCTACCCCACATTTTGCAGCAGCACTCATAAAAGCTGCAGCAATTCAGCATTTGTTACCGCCGCTAATGTTGCAGCAAGTTTAATTGGAGTGGAATAAAATTTTTAGTGCCTTTTGGCAACAATCATCGGTAACGAGAAGTTGTTACTTCATCTACACAAACAACTCTGTATACACAGAAATATTCATCCTAGCAGCTATCATCATCCATTCCATTTAGTAGAAGGTTTTTTTTTTTAATTTTCATTCATTCTAAGCATTTCGCGAGTGGAGTGCAGAAAATACTATTGCAGGTGCAACGCACTTGAATTAGGCAAGTATTGCAAGCGATGAGCTGCAACTTGCTGGTGCTGAGAATATAGATAAAGATGTAACAGTAGAAGCAGTAGCAGCGGCGGCAATCGTAGAAGAGTTGCTTCGAGTATCACTGTAAATGTGCTCTAGAAGTGTTGATCCACTTTTCAAATGACTTTTGAGCAAACTTATTGCAAGGATTCTTAGCATCATCCTGTTGCAATGCAATAAAAATAGAGGCCGAGCGTGTGAGCGAGTGAGTTAGTAGGTGAGCCAAAACAAGAGTGGCAGATTTTTACTTGAAGTTTGCGCAATTAATGCGCAATGAAAGCAAGTACTTAAGTCGAATAGGGAATAAATTACGAAAGATTTAGTTGTCAAAGTGTTGCATTGCAAATATTATGCACGCCTCAGGATGCTGAAAATTTTGTAAGGAAATAGAAAATGCTTGTAAATCTTTTGCTTAACAATTGAGAAATATAATATTACTTGGTTTTCTAAAACTTGTCAAAAATTTATGTTACGGCACTTACTACTAGTAGGTAAATTTATTATTGAAACTTGAGTTTCAATACTCTGATAGTGTGCTTGCGACATTATTGCAGGGACAGTGTTTTATGATAAGAAACAATGTGCTTCTTTAAAAAAAGGGACGTATTTTTATTGGGTTAAAAAAATGCATGCAAAACCATTTTTAAATGTCTTTTAAAAAATAAAAAATTCAAAACAAACCAAAACAAAACATTTTAGCAAAATGTTTCTGGAAATAGCTAGATTAATTTTAGCTACAATTTTTTAAAAAAAGAAGTTGCCTATGTAAGAAAAAAGCTAGCTCTAACAACAAAATAGCTAAGGTGGAAACACTGATACTTAATAAAAATAAGATGACAGTATTACACCAGTCACGCGTGATCTGTCAAAAAAACGAATAAAAAGACCCCTAAATGAATCACCCCGGGGCAGACAGACAGACCTACAGATGGAGAGACAGACAAACGGACAATACATTAGTGCCTAGATGTCCCTCGAAGAGTTTAAAGGATTTTTTAGAATTGAATAATAAAATCCGGAAATCAATCAATATAATATAACTTTTGAAAATAAATAAGATATTTTAGTCCTCCTAAGATTGGAATGATAAAAGCCGATTTTATTTTTAAGTTATTTTTTTTAGACTTGCTATCTTTATTACTTTTAGAGAATGCCAGTCACTTGCCCATTGTTGCTAGATCTTCTTTTTTCACTTCGAAGTCAATCTGTCAAAAACAGGGAAGCGTTGCCATAATGAAAAGTTAGAAACAAAAAAGGTAGAGTTGTGCGTGTTCAAAAATAAGATTAAACTTCAGCCAATCTGAACATATTAATTGACCGCATAATAAATATAATATAATATAATAAATAAAATATATAATATATAATAAATAAGAAAATATAACTTCTTAATTATGATTGTTCTAAATCGATTCATGTGGCTTCTCATAAGTGGCGACCTCGGCATCGGCTTGCTCTTTGTGTGGTAGCCATTTACGCCATTTTATTGCTTCAACTATCCCATTATTATGGCAATTGTGTTATCTGACAATTTTCAATATCTTTGACAACATAACGATCATTATTTAATACTTTATGGACGTCATACGGACCGCGGTATTTTTGAACAAATTTTTTATTTGTACCAACAGAAGTGTCAACGTGCCTTATTAAAACATAATCGCCAACTGAATATGTATTCGCAGGAACTCTATGCTTAAGAAAGTATTGCAAATTATACTCTTGGAACTTCTGGATAGCGTTAAGTGCACTTGATCTACCTTTATCTAGATTACGATCTATGTTTTCCTGGTTCTTTTCTTCTAAGTGTTCGGTCAACTCGTCAACAATCGTACCACGCTGATTTACACCGAATAATAATTCACTTGGGGTATGCTTGGTAGTACTGTTTACAGAATTATTAATGGCATATTCAACTTAAGACAGAAAGCCACTATGTTTTTAACGTTGACTTCTGCCGCGAAATCTTAATTCAACGATGCTCCAAAGCTTGGGACAAATATGAAGCGTCGGCCAACGCCCCTTCGGAATTCAAGAAAGACCACTTTTAAAAGGTTCCCTTAATAACATGCAACAGAACCCCATCTATCTTGTCGTCAGATTGACGCAATTGATGACCGTGGCACTTTCAGCTACTTGAATTTTATACACGACTTGGTTATTTTAATAACCTTGGGCCATCTCAGTATCAATACCAGTAATATAACTCATTATTATTTTTCTCCGTAATAATCATCTACATCATATCAGAGGTCATCACTCTCTGACATGAAAGACTAAGGCAGAAACATCATAGGCCCGTTGTCATCATATCATCAGGTTCCTCAATCTCAGTGGACACAACTCAGACTATTTAGGTTTCCCCGTCGCCTGCTCTCAAATTCCAAAGGATACAGTATATTGATTCGGTAGTTGCTTACCTTCCTAACATTTACTGTTTGAAATTAGCGAGATTCAATCTACCATCATTCTCTTAGTAATTTAAGGGAATCACCAACCCGAGTTCAACTTAAGTGTAACTCACACCGGCCTTTCTGGCCTAACCACAGCCAGAATGAATTGAAAACCCCACGTGGGCCAAACCCAACGACAGTCAATACCTGGGCTCAAGGCTCCACCTGACAAGGCTCTTCAACATCCCGTCTTACAGACCAAAAGTTCTTAGAACATTTATATTTGACTGTGACACCTTCAGCCACTAGAATTGTACATGACTCGGTTAAAAAAATAACCATTGATTTCCCAGTAAAACTGGGTAAACCACAATTCTATTTATGCAACTTCGTTAACCTAATTAAGACTTAATAAAAAGCCTCTTTCGGAAAACAAGGAAGCATGAGCCGTTGTATACCAATTGGCTTATGCAATGGTCCAAAGATTAAATGTTTCCTACATAATAACCTTTATTCTAAGATAAGGTCTGCAGAACAACGATAGATCAGGTCTCCTCAACATTGATGGATGACTGTCCCCGATCTTCAAGTCATGTTGGATTGATCGTTCATCGAAAGCATATTACAGATGACGGTGTTATGATAACTTAATATCAAAACCATGCTTTCTCCAAGAATTTGGCAACCAACAACCAAGGTTCAAGGTAAAACTTTTTCTTTTACAGTTATCAGATGAACATTCAAGAGCCGTGCCTCAAGAATGAACTCATTATGAGATCAGTTATGAACTCATTATGGGCCGTGCTCCATCCAATAACAAACCCTCACTCTTCTATTCCTGGCTTGGGACAGGCAGATTCTCCGAAGGTGCTCTGGCGGGTTTTCAACTTAAGACAGTTGGGAACACCAATCTGCACGTTGTATCGGCTCGCTTAGTTTACTCAAGACAGCTTTAAGTACTCTTTTTACTCGTTCAACTTGGCCATTCGCTGGGGGTGACGCCACAGCGACCTACATGGTTTATATTACGTTTAAGGAAACTCAGAGAACTCATTTGACGTAAAGCACGTTCCTCGATCTGATGTAACACATCTCGGTCGACTATAATAGGAAAAATATTTTTCAAGAGCACAGCACACCTCTTTTGTACTAGTAGAATTGGTAGGATATAATCGAACAAATTTTGTAAAAACGTCAATGACTACTAATGTATGTATGCTTTCGATTTGACGTGATCAGGACCGAATTGATCTATGTGTATTGTATCAAATGGAATCGAAGTTTTAAGTATATTATACAAATTATGTTCATTCACACGTGCTGGTGCTGAATAGATAATACATTTAACACAAGATCGTATAAAACTTTCAATCTTTTTCTTCATGTTTTCAAACCAGTAATTTTTACGAATTTGATCGAAACATTTGTCAACCATATGTATAACATTTGACCTAATGTTATATGACCTAAATGACCTAATTTTTTATGAACCATACGTATAACATTTTTTTCCATCTCTCTAGGAACGCACAACATTAAACGGTTTGAGCACTCCTTCGGAGAACTAGTCCATCATTCAGCTCGTAACCAGTAACACTTTCACTTTCTAATTTATTTAATAGTTCTTTCATTTTCTCATCACGACTCTGGGTCACTTGAATTTGAAAATCTAAATCGTCAGCATCAACAGCAGCTATTATTTAAACTTTAAACTTTAAACTTTAGGAATCTTGCCAGGAATGGTAGCATCACCTTCATTTATTGGATAAGGACGTCGACTCAAGGCATTAACATGTCCCATTGTAGAACCAGAACGGTGATGTAAAGTATAGTTATAATTTTCGAGTTCAAGTGTCCATCTTGCTATCCTCGGATTGACTTGTTTTTTGCTTAAGGTCATTGTGAGTGCGTTACAAACAGTAATGATCTTAAATGAAATTCCTTCCAAATATATTCGAAATCTTCCAAGTGCATAAATTATTGAAAGGGTCTCTAATTCAAAACTATGGTATCTCGATTCGGCATCTGTCATTGAGTTTGAAAAATATGCTACTGGATGTAACTTAGCATCTTCTTGTTTTTGTAATAAAACTGAACCAAAACCATGACTACTGGCATCACAGTGAAGCTCAGTTTCACTCTTTGGACTGAAAATGGCCAAAATCGGCGCGGACACAAGCTTATCGCGTAACTCTACAAATGCATTAGAGCAATCTTCAGAAAAATCAAATGAGGATTCCTTACGTAATAGGTTTAATAATGGTCTAGCTATCTTAGAAAATAACGGTACAAATTTTCGAAAGCATGAAAACAGTCCAATGCACGTATGTAGTTCTTTTTGGTTCTTAAGTACAGGATGGTTTTTTATTGCTCGAATATGCGAATCACTGGGCTTAGTACCTGATAAATTTACAGTGTATCCTAAATAATCAAGTTCTTTGAAGCCAAATTTACATTTTCTTAATTTCAACTCCAGATTCCTCTCAGAAGCTGTTTGTAAAACCGCTCTTATCGTTGACAAATGCGATTCAAAATCTTTTGAAGCAATAACAATATCGTCTATATAAATAATTATTTTATTTTCATCGATTAAGTCACGAAACACATTATAAACAAATCTTTGTAAATGAGCGGGAGCATTTTTAAGCCCAAATGGCATCTTTAAATATTCAAACTGCCCATGTGTTGTAACAAAAAAAGTTAACGGAATAGACTCTTTATACATTGAACACTGATTAAATCCATATTTTAAGTCAAGTAAAGTAAACCAACTTTTTCCTGACATATACTCAATACAATCCTCAATTAACGGGTATCATCAGTCAAACGTATCTTCATTTGATAGTCATAACTTTCCCGAAAAATAGTACCTGGCGACAGATAATATGTATTTATTATATCCCCCACTCTACTGGTTTGGTATCTATCGGTATGGTAAAATCGGATTAATATCTACCTCACTTCCAAATACCGATAGATCAATAGCACATGTTTCCCTAAAAAAAATATTAACATTTTCATTCTGAAATTCAATACCATTTTGCGATGATTCAATTTTGTTTTCTATGAAATTATTTTTAATAAAATTGGGGCAGAAGACACCTGTCTACCGAGGTCACCAAGTAATTGCTTACCATTAGTCAAATCATATGCACAACTCGAATGATGTTTATAAATTAAAGGATTTATTATTTCAGTATTCAAATTATTTTCATTCTTTAAATCAGATTTTCTTAACTGTTTTAGAATTATTTTAAATTTATGCATAAAATCTCTTCCAGATGTAAGGGGCATCGCCATTGTTCCATCCGGTTTAACCAAAAAAAAAAAAAATGTTGACTTCATTTCTGAATTTGACCTTACAATAAAGTGAACCATAAGTATATAATTTATATTTCTCGAGACCTTAAAACATAGTAGGTTTTAGAGATTTTGATAGCTTGATGGACGATGGAACGTTTGAACGTTGGATAAAATTAATGGGACTGCCAGAATCAATTAAAGAAAAAAATTTTACGAAATCAGTGCATATGTTTTGACTAAAATTACAAAAAGCACACTCACCGTTTGCATAACACGAACATAGGATTCATCATCATATTCAGCAGCTTCGAAAGAAATCACGACAATATTCCGAGACTGTTGACGTTTCAGCTTTGGACAATCCTTATGGAAATGGCCCATCTGATGACAGGTAAAACAGAAAACAAATTTCTTATATCCCTCCCGAATTATAACCGAGAAGAGTTAAAATTTATTAGATGGCTCTTTTATTATTCCTAACAACATTTCTTCCAAACATACAGTGGCTCACAGCTTATTTTATGCAGTGCATACTTTAAACTTTAGGGCTTTATAAAAACAAAACTAACAGGAATACATAAGATAATATGGTGTCATTTAAAAGAGCACGAAATCTAGTTCAATAAAGGTTTTTCATTAATTGTGAATACATATATTTAGTTGTTTAAAAAATAAGAGAACAGAACATACTGCTTAATTTCATCTCACAGCTTATTTTATGCAGTCACTTCTCTCTGTTACGGTACTCTAATGCTCGCTGTCTAACGGTACTTTCGTTAGCTATGCCTTCGTTCTGTTTCTATAATTGCTTTGTGTTAGATTTTTAGTCTGATTTTTTGCTTCAAGTGTCTGCTTCTATGATTATTTAAAATAGGAGCGCGCACAACGCTACAACAATAAGAATTGGTTATATACTATTTTGAAAATAGCAGCTCGCAGCAAAAAATGGCTGAAATGGTTAATATCAATTCCTTTACAGTGCAAAAGATCATCTAGCGCTTCGTCCATAAGAATCGATTGCACAATAAGAGCAAAGAAGCACCAAACAAAATTTGTAATGCAACCGACGAGCGGCTTATTGTACGGAAGATAAAGGCTAACCCGAGACTCTCAGCTTCGAAAATGGCTTTTAAAGTTCAAACTGACCTGAGCAAACAGTGTACAAACTGAACTTATGTAGTGCTGAAACTATTCGACGTGTCTTGCGCAAAAATAAATTTCATGATGAAAATAAATAGAGAAAAAAAAAAAGAGTGTAATGATCCATTCATAACGAAAACCTTATTCACTTTCCTAGTGCGGCCTATCTTAGGACACGCTTCAGTTGTTTGGTGCCCACGATACGGTTGTTACATAGACGACATTGAATCAGTGCAGAAACAATTTCTTTTGTTTTGCTTAAGCTATCTTTATTGTAATACTGATTTTCACTTACCATCTTATGAATATCGGTTACAACTCTCAAATCTTCCTTCTTTAAAAAATCGGAGAATTATGATAAATGCTTGTTGGATTACAAAACTTTTACATGGATATGTCAACAGTCCATATTTATTGAGTAAAGTATATTTTAATATTCCTCTTCGTCCTAGAAGAACTTTTGAGTTACTCCACATGAACTTTTGTAGAACTAATTATTTGCAAAATGAACCTCTTAGAAGCGCTTGCGGTGATTTTAATTTTGTATCTGATGTTATATCCTTAAGTGAATCCATGGACTCAATCAAACATAAAATTATAGATTACCTGCAGTACCGTCGTTGATTATGTAAAGTTCTTTCAAACATATATCTGATGCATCTGGTTATTTGTAAACACATTAATATAACAATCTAAATGGATAAATGGACCTAAGCGTAAAATGGAAAATTTTGGTGAATAAACATCTAAATAATCTGAATGGGCCTAAACCTGGGATCTTCAGTTGCCTCATATCTTCATGATGATTGTAACTACACTTGTCGACGGTACCGTGGTGTCTTGGGTCTTTTTACCTCTTGAAACACTACGTTAGATCGATTTGTAATATATTAATATGAGTGGCCGATAAGACCTAGTTTGTCTTGGTGCCTGCGTTCGCAACTGGTTTTCTTTATTTTATGAAAATTGGTTTGGTGAAGTTGACCTAGTTTGTCGAGTATCCACCCTGTCAAGCCTGGACCTCACCGGCTTCAGGAAGACAGAACGATATATATTATATATTTACCTATTGGAGTGGTGTTTTATTGGGTATGAGACCTTGTTTGTCACACGACTCCGCCGGATACAAAAATTGTTGCTAACTTGACCTTGTTTGTCTTGAAAACGCAACCCTGCTTTGCTGTCTGATATTACCGATTTTGACTTAACTTTCTTTTTGTTATTTTTCTATACTTTAATAAAATTATATACTTTAAGCAATTTACTAAAACTTTTTAGTTTGTTAATAATACATGATTTCAATCAAAATCATACTTTTTATTTTTGAATTGTATTAAATATCTTATTTTATAATTTTAAATTTGCTATAAAACCAAATAGCAAATTTTTAGCAATCAAATAAATAAATAAATAAATAAAAAAAAAACTAAGATAACTCTAAAATGTGCTCATATCTTGTTTCAAAAAAGGATTACCGTTATGTTTATCCATTAGGTTATGTTTATCCTACTAAGGTTATCAACAAAATTTTGTAATTTTTACGTTATAACAGTTAAAACACAAAAAAGCAATTCTGCACATATAAATATTTGCTATTGCACACGCGAGATTTCACACTATTTTCGATGAAAGGTAATACGAATACGAGAAAGAGAAGAATTCTCTGTTCGACTAATAAACTGCATCCTTTAAAAACAATTTTGGCAAACTCAAAAAAATTGTATTGCTATAAATCAGGAAGAAAAATAAAAAATATTTGTGCACATGTATATATTTTACTGAGGTACCTTAATAAATTCGAATTATTTATATTATGCTTTATATTTTTTCCATATTAAAAATATATTTTAACTAAAATTCTAATCTTAAATTACATTTAAAATATACATATATGAATATGCTCTTTACCACAGGAAAAAGAAATAATTAAAATTTTTCCGATATTTATTTCCATTTATTTAACATAACTTTGAATAATAGTTAGTTTTAACAAACATAAAAAATTAACAAAAATAACGACAAATTTTTATAAAACAAAACAAGTTTTTGAATAGTTTTTAGAAGATGAAATGCTTTAAAATAGCTTTGAAAAATTTAAATCAAAAAACTCAGATTTTTTCTCCATTGCTGTATAAAAAGGAATTCTACGTCTATACTTACGATACTATCTAAGCTGTGCCTTTTTTATTTTTTCAGCTCACTTTGAAAAATTTTTCCGTAGAAGAGCGTGGAATTAGCTTGATATGCAATAATATCAACAGTTCATTTCTTGCTCCAAAGCGAGTTTGATGCACCATTAAATGCGTGCTGCCATGCAACATAAGTGAGTCCGGTTGCATGCGACGCTACAACAGCCGTTTGTAATAGTTCATTGCTCCCTGCAGCTGTAGTTGGTTGCTGCTTACAACGTGTGTGGCACGCATGTAAAACCTAGTATGTGAGTATGTAAATTTTTATGCGCATCACTGATCTGTATAATTATAATGAGTATAAAGAATGAAAGAAGAGCAAGACGAAGAAAAAGAAACGCAACCCAAAAAGAAAAAGCTAACAAATAATTCAATGTAATTGTTGGCAGGAAACATGTGTTTTTCATATAACAGTTTACAGTTACTCTGACAATTGCACACATTAACAGATAAACACAGCAAGGTTCTGTATTAAATGTTTAACTGTCTTTTGTGTGGGTGTAAGCCTACGCTTTGTCTTTGAAGTGAAGCTTAATTAAGACATAAAAAAATCTTCCCTGGTTAAATTTTTATTTTCCTTTATTCTTTTTTTTTGTGCGGAAATTGTTATCCTTAAAGTAGGCTACGAAATGTTGACTTACCAACTGGGCTAGGAAAACATAGGCCACCATTCATGGTGAAACATTTTTTTTATAACAAAGGGAACAATACACAATACAAATGTGTGGGTATGCAAATTTAATACAAAGACTTTTGTGATTTATTATAATTAAGGTTGCTTATACGCCATGCTGCACCAAACTATTTTAAGGTGCTGTTGAATTTATATGCGCTCCACAAATGCTGCGGCTAATTAAGTTTTAGCAAGAGTGGGTCAAAAACGGTGCTAAAAGCTTTAAATAAATTAAAAACTTAATGATATGGTAATGCATTTATAAAAACTTTCAGCAGTGTCTATGAGTGTAAATACGATAAATGTTCAATATTATGCTTGAAACCAAATGAGGCATTAAAGCCTCAAAGTTAACTACTACAAAAGTTTTTACATGCATTTCTCAGCCAATATTTGTACATTTGTTCCACATCATCATACATTTATAAAGCATTTATTTTGTTTAAAGTTGTTGGCGTAAAAAAAAAACTCATTTGTAGGAATAATGTTTCGAGAAACTATTAATTAAACTTCTGTTTAAATAATTAACTTCGGCCTAAATGTATGCAGCATATATATGTTTGTAATGCAAAAAACAACTTTTTGCTTTCACCCAAAAGCTTATCAGAAACCAGCTTTTTTCTCTAATACAAGCCGCAATCATTAATTATGAACAATCAATTAAAACGTTCAACACGCTGTCGTTCTCACACACACACACACACACACATACATTGCGCATTGCTTGTCACACATTTATACTCGCAACGGTACTCACACCAATAATATTTGACAACTTTCTGAAGCTTTCCCTAGAGAAGAGCCATGAAACCAAAACTTTCATTTGTTATGATTAAGTAGCGTGTGTCTGACTGAGTGTATGTGTTTGTGTGAGTGTGAGTGTGTGTGTGTGTTGTCAATGTGACGACTGACAGTCAGCCAGTCATTGTGTCAGGCATGTTACAGTTCTAGCTCTTGTTTTTGTTGTATATGATCTTTTGGGAGAATTCTCACATTTCAAATGCAAATCCATTTAATTAAAGCAATTTAAATGCATTTATTTGTGTGGGTGCTTGCGTGCTTGTCTTCGTGTTTGCGAACGCAATACATATAATTGTATGTGTGTATTAAAACATATGTTCTTGCTCGTGTAAATGTTTACGGCACATGAGACAGTTTTATTCTCTATTATTCTTTTGCTTGTCACTTAAGCATACAAAGGCTTATATACAAATATACACATACACACATACATATTAATGCTTTTAATTGAAACACTATATTTGAGCTTAAGTTCTTACCTGTGTATGTTTATGTAGCTATCTTTGTGTTACTTCATATAAAATATTCAAATTCAGCTGCATTATTCGCTCTTCAATTAATTTGATTTTATTTTTCGTTCACAGTTTCACATAAGAAAAATATTCACAGCGATTAAATTTAAAAATGTTGATGACTTTTATGTGCTTAATATACAAGTATGTTTTTATATATCCAATAATATGCCTGAATCTAGCTGGCTTCGCTTGTTAAAATTACACTCATAGAGTTCATGTTTACATAGTATGTGTTTCATATTTTTTTTTATTTTCCTCGTTGCAAAGATAGTGTGCACACATATCGAGTTAAATGAAAGCTGGCACCATGTAAAAAATCTAAAAAAATTTGCAACTTTAAGTAGTGACCTTGCGAGTTGAAGTTAGTGTTTACAAATACGACTGAAAAACGGCTTCAACGTATTTCTAACAACCAAAAGCAAGCTGTATTCCACTAGTTGAAGTAGCCACTCATAAGAACCATGGATGTCATTGGCTACATATTTTCTATTTGCATGTATTACATTGAAATTTTTTGTTTCCTAACTAAAATACCAAGCTAAGTTATTGTGCTCAACACCACTATCAGCAAATGAGAAAAAGCAGCTCAAAACATTAGAAAATTATATGATATAAGGAACTCATGCCGACCGCAACCAACGTACAGGTGCTCGATTCCTCAAAAGTGGTTGCGAAAATCAATTTTTGTGTGGTCGAAATTGGCAAATCTAATAATGGAGTTTTCAAAAACATATGCAATAAGCAGTTCAGTCCCTATGCTATCAAGAAATACTAAAAATAAATTGTTTTTAAATTTTATTTTTATGAGGCTGCTTTTTTCTAAAACACTATTATTCGAACTTTAGGTCGACTTTCAAAATAAATTCCGGGAAGTGGCAGGTTCTGCTTTAAAAAACAGTTAAGCTGGCCATTTCTGAATACAATGCAAAAAGAATTGGCTGCATAAACTTGCATATCTGCCTTCTATAACGATTTATATCACCAAACCTATGACTTTCTTCATGACCCGCTTGCAGTTGCTTGATGAGTGAAAAAGTGTCATTAAACCGTTTTTCGGCTGTATCAAAAAATTTCATTTTTTTTTTTTCCTAATTTTGTAGTTTTTTAGAAAGAATAGGTCCACCAATTTTCAGTATAAAAAGTTTAGTCAGTGCTTTAAAAACCACAAAACAGATTGTTTCTCATCATTATGAAGTCGTTATACAAACACTGCAAAGAAGGATATAATGGCTGCGAGGAAAGCAAAAATTCCGTAACAAATGTGGAATAAGAGTATACCAACTGATAGCAGGATTTTTCGATAGAGATGATATAACAGCTGAGATAGCAGGTGTTGATGGAAACATCATCAAAAGGTTGAATGTCTTTTCAAATGTTTTGAACTGCAGGCGAAAATTGAATGCCGAAAATTACGGGATATATGCAACAGAAACTTCCGATTGGCTTCAGAAAAGAGTCCTTAAAAAAAGCTCACAGCAACGCTGCATAAAGTCCTAGTGCATAGTAAAGATATTATAGAATATCAGTCGTTACCAATTAAAGAATTATCCGACGAAGCACAAGAATTCAACAAGAAGGACTTAAAAAAATACTGATACTTAAATACGAGAATCTCTTCAAGAATTGGCCGCACCAAAAGGCCCAAAAATTTCATCATTGAGAACTGAAAATCAGTTGAAAATAATATTCCAAGGAAATGTGAGAGTTATTAGATAGTTATATATATACCAATAAACGTGCCGAGGGTCGGTCAGAGGAGGGCTGTTGCCCCTTTGACATAAGAAAAAGCCTTTTTCAGTATTAAAGTAAGAAATTCAAAACCTTTTTTTCTTAAAACCAAAAAAATTATTGAAGTTTTTAATATTTATTAAAGCTTAATATGTTTTTTTTTAACAAACTTAAGGCTGGCTGACACATTTATTATTTAGTAAAAAAAATGTGTGAATAAATTGATTTGAACACTCTTTTTAATGCCTAGGCTCGCCTGTAGGCGGGGTACACGCCGATCGGTATAAAACTGTAGTGTGTTTAAAATTTTTCAAGTGGTTTCCTTCAGAGTCTAGACGAATCTTCAAGCTACATTGTTAGTTTTTCTCGCTTGGAGCTAGCATGCTCTGTTTGACAATAACGTCAATTTGAATGAAATTTCAGCATGTTTTTATGAATTTAATTAATTTTTTATTCGAAATTACTAACTCGATTTTCGGGGAATAAAAAAAAATACATGAATTGAAGTAAGATCGAAGTGAAAAAAAGATATTAGTAAGTAAGAAGTTGTTTTTTCTTTTAATTGAGGTAAAAAAATATGTAAAACAAACTGCAAGGTGTAAAAAACCGTTGACATTTTCACTTGTAGTTCACATTTACATCTGTAAAAAATTAACAAAAAAATAAAATTAAAAGCGAACTTCCGTAGCTCGTTTCTGTAATAAAATCGGCAAGTTACCGATTTGTGTGACGCCAGCCGTTATCGATCCCTAGTTGCCGATTTCGTGACAACTTATGTTTCTATACATTAAAATCGGTAAAAACTCGGACCGTGATGAAAAAAAAAAAACAAATCGAGAAGAAAAGTTGCAAAGTTGAGTTAAATGACAAGCAGCTCGAATACTCGAATATATTATTTTAGTTGTGCTAAAACTTTATAATAAATAGGTGCTTGTCTTGTTAATAAAAAGTAAATATTTACAGTTAAAGAAAATTAATTATGTTATAATGATGTGTATTAATGAAATAAGCAATGATTATGAACGTAAATAATTTTACACTTAGTGCTGTGCTGCAAAAACTTAGCAAATATAAGCAACCGGGTACTTTTTCATAGCTCATACATATACAGGGTTGCCCATATTCGACGGACCCATGTTTTTTTTAAAAAAATCAAAGAAAAAAATAAAAATTTGGCGGTTGGCAATCTTAATCATTTAATTTGTTCCAAGTAGATTTGTTTACATCAATTTTTGAATATGATATCTCTCAAATGGCCGCCTCTGGCGTTGATGGCGTATTGTGCCCTTTTTGCAGCATTTTCCATCGTTTTCGCCAACATTTCGGCCGGAATAGCGGCTATTTCTTCACGAATGTTGTCCTTGAGCTCTTCTACGGTCCTTGGCTTGTTAACGTAAACCTTTGACTTCAAATATCCCCACAAGAAGAAGTCAGGCGGCGTCAAATCGGGCGAACGCGGTGGCCAGTCCAAATCACCACTTTTCGACATCAAACGGCCCGGAAACAAATTCTTCAGAAAATCGATTGTTATGCGACTTGTGTGCGGTGGAGCGCCGTCTTGTTGAAACCAGAACTGCCTCATACGCTTTCGACGAATAATTGGCATCACAAAATTGGTCATCATGTCGCGATAACGCTCCTGGTTGATGGTAACAGCATGGCCATTTTCATTTTGGAAGAAAAACGGCCCAATGACCGTTTTCGCACTAACGCCGCACCAAACTGTGACTTTTTCGTCATGAAGAGGCACTTCTTGAATCTCCTGAGGATTTTCAGTGGCGTAAATACGGCAATTTTGCTTATTTACGGTCCCATTCAATGTGCACTTCTCACATTTTTTAATCTTTTAAAAGCACGTTGAGTTTTCACAATTGACTTCTTCTGTTGAATGTAAATTTCAACTATTTCAGAGCGCTCGCGTGGCGTGTATTGTTCCATGGTAAAAATCTGCTTGGACTGATGCTTCAAACGCGGTATGTCATTAAGCGATCTGACATCTCTGTCAAAAGTTATGGCGTTGCCAGATGGGTCCGTCGAATATGGGCAACCCTGTACTGTTTTGCTAAAATTTTTAACTTTTATGTAAAAAAGCATTATTTATAAATTGCATTACCTTTAAAACTAAAACTTTTTTAAAAATAACAAAATATATCAATCAGAAAAAAATTCGACTTATAAAGGGTCCACCAAATAACTTTTTTTTTTTTTCTTAAATTCTAAAAAAAACTGCTGGATATTTTCTCAAATCTCTTTTTTTATTTGAAAGTACAATCCTTCCGGTTAATAATAGAAAAGAATTTCATTCAAATGGCTGCCTCGGCTGGCCATGCAGTAGCCTACACGATCGGTCCAATTTTTAAGCACATTATCGATTGTGCAAATATATGCGCCGTGGTTAATACACTTAAAATAATTAAAAGGTGCACTTTGCTTGTACTGTGTCTTCTTTTCACCTAAAAATGTTCAAGCTGTGGTAGGATCGATCGTTATAAAGCTTTTCACAAAATATAAAATGTGCATGAGTATTGAAGAAGCCACGCTTCGATTCAGTGGCACAAAGGATCAGCGCAATTAGCTCATGCATTCATGGCCACCTGCCTGTTGATATAATGATGCTGTCTGGTCACAAAAAATTTTAAGAACGAAATCAAAAGGTTTTTTCGACTTGCCGGTTCGTGGAGAAAATCAATCCTCCAAGCGTAAAGTTGATTAAATACTTCTCCGCTTACGAACCATGCAGCAACATTACCTTTTCAATATTGGAGGGTGTCGCCGTTCATACAATATCTCGACTCATAAAGCCATAAGTAAAGCTCTTACTCACAAAATGGTAAGGGTCAAAAACATCGTTATGAAATGAATGGGTAATATGCTCAGTACTAGGACAGCAACTATAACAAGAGGTTAGTTACAAGGAGGAGTGTTATCGCCTGTGATACCACATAACTTCGGCGGCCGCTTTAGTTTAGTGGTAGCGCGCTTGACTGTCGCCCAGGGGTCCCGGGTTCGAATCCTGGCCAAACCATGGTTCTATGCTTTAACCTGTCTTTCCTTATTTCTAATCAAAAGAACTTTTAAACACATCAACTTATGATGAAAAATAGTAATTGGTGGTGGTAGGAAAGTTTGTGGAGAGGAACACTTAGTAACTGGATTTGACTGATATCAAGGCATAACACTTGCTTCAGATTCATCACATGTTTCTATAGCTTTCTGCCACATTAAGAACATCCACATTAAGAAAGTTTCACTTAATTACTCCCTTCTTCCATTTTGTGGTATCACAACGGACCAATTTGGTCTAAGCGGGCCGGTGTAAAGACCTGCAGCTACTTTAACCTAACTAAACCTACCACATAATACTAGATAACTCAGTAAAATCGAGAGATATAAGACGTTTACTTGTTTTTATCTCAGAGATTGCACTAAAGGAGGTTTTTTAGTTCCATGAAATGGCACAATAGATCGTAAGGTCGCAGTGCGGATCCCAACAACAATAGTAATATAATAAATATCGATGAATGTTTTTAACAAAATTAGGCTACGCTTTTTAATTTTATTTCTTATATAAAATTTCATGTTGTACTAACTTTGTTTTGTCTGCATTTTT
The DNA here is from genome assembly GCA_963920525.1 of Dichetophora obliterata. Classification (NCBI taxonomy): domain Eukaryota; kingdom Metazoa; phylum Arthropoda; class Insecta; order Diptera; family Sciomyzidae; genus Dichetophora; species Dichetophora obliterata. Next base: position 55,373,364 of record OY986437.1, read on the forward strand.
TATATTTTTCATTTTTATATATTTTAAATAAATACTTTCTTCATTTATTTAGTTTATTTTAGTTTTTATTTTATAAGAAAATTCAAGTGGGAAACGTGATAAAAATGGAGTTCTAAATAATTTATATGCTTCTAGATAATTTATATCTTAAGGCAACTTTTTGCAGCGTAGCAATCAATAGTTTAAGACTTTAAGAAACGAAATTGACTTACAATTCGTGTTGATAAGCAATAATTAAAGTTTTCATCAGCTTTTTCTCAAAGAAAAATCATATATAAAAAATTAGTTGGTATAGTTTTTTACAATCTTCAGAAATCCTCCCTTTTAATATTAATTCCTCAGCATCCTCTTATTATCCTGCCTATTCAAATATAATTTTGCACAAAATAAGCTGTATTCTTTTTGTACCCACAGCAAAAATCATCGAAATTTTTCAATTCATTCAGAAGTTATGGTTTTTGCAACGAGAAATGCCAGATCGAGCCACTGTCCAACGCATGATTAATTTCACTGTTTATTATGCTGATGATGTGAAGCTGTGTAGCGATCTATTTGCACTCATGGTTATCGATGATGTTCAGTAAAAATGTAATGAGACTGTAGCAAACTCGGTCTTGCCTGAGTAATAGCCTGAACACATTGACGACGACAAGCGACCAGCGCCAAATGTCACTTTTAATTTACATGTATTTCTTATGGGAAGAATTCTTGGAGACTTTTGCGACGACATTGTCGCGCGGCATCGAGTGTCGTTGCAATCGGCTTCAATTTAATTTTAATTTGACACGCGATAAAGGGAAATTTCTTCCATTGTTTACATTTGTCATTGTTTGGTGGTACAAATGTTACAAATTGAATTTATAGAACTACGTGCATACATTAAATGAGCACAAATTTACAAAAATAATTGATTTTTAACGTGAAAAACATTTGCTACTGAAGTTTGCTGCTGTCGTGTTTAATAAAATCAAGTCTCTAAACATATCTTTACAACGACAGAATGGAGACATGTTTTTCGACGCTTGTCGTCGTCAATGTGCTCAGGCTATAAAGCACTACTTGGGCCTGGCCTTGAATCGTTGAAAAGTTGGTTTCGATTGCATGAAAGAAAATCATAGCTTTCGCAATTAATTTGTGCATACTTTAGGGCGTTGTGTAATAAGCTTGTCTGCATTCGACTGATTGTGGGATGCTTTTATGTGTGAGTGAGATAGAATGATGACTAAACACAGATAAGGAAAGGCGATTTTTGATGTTGTTGTTATTGTAGAAGTCTATGTAAGGATTGCTTTCTTTTAATGAATATTGATAGCTGAATAACAGAAATGAGGAAACTATGGAGCTCCAGTAAATTTGTTGTCCAATGAATTTGTTGCTGCTTTTTGTGCTCTCTATGATTCAGGTTAAAGGGCAAAGTTACCGAAAAAATATAAAAAAAATATATCCGACTTTAAGATATAAACGACTTTAAGATATTTACTTAAAGACATACAATTTTTTATTGTTGTAACTTGCTACAAAATACCTGCAATTTCTGAAGTTTATGAAATATATTTAAGCCGAATAATAAGCGCTCAGCAATAAATTTTTCATTTATTATTTTATAACGACATAGAGTTAAATATTACAGATGTGTATGCAAAATACATTCAATCAAATATTAATATATATTAGTTTAAAATATGTTTAATTGGCTATTTTGTCTGTTCTGACATAAATTATTTTACCATAAATAAAGCGTTGAAGGTTTTCAAAAATATTTGGCTTTATTGATTTGAATATTGAAATGTGCAAAATTTATTGACTATTCACACTTATTTGTAAATCAAATTTCAAATATTAATAGTTTGTGTCAATTGTGAGCTAATTCATATCCAATTTATTTCGAATTGTTATAATGCAGCACTTATAAAAACATAAATATTAATTGAATGGAGCATATGAATGTATTTTATTTATTTGTCTGTGCTATATTAAGTACTTGGTTGTTGTTGAGTTCGATGTGATGACAGTAACTATTTGTTGCTTTTCATTTGCAGTGACAACGATACATATGAATGACTACGCCAAACAGTAGTGCATGCTTTTAGGCGTGCTTTTCAGTTAATCGCAATAAAATGTGATTGATTGTAATTGCTACGCTTGAATGCATTCTGAATGCTGTTGTAATTAACGTGCTGATTAAGGTACTATTCGCGATAATTATTTTCATCAAATATTTACCCTAATTTTTATCCATTTTCTCTGTTTCTTTGATGGCAAATGGCGGCTGAAATTTCCAGCTGAATGGTTAATTAGATCATTAGAAAATTACCTTAATTGTGAAAATGAAGTCTTTTGATGTTTATATATTTTCACTTTGATTTAATGATTTTCTATTGAAAACTATTTTCAGATTGATATGGTAATGAAAGCATGTATTCTGCTCCATGTCCGTTGTTTTTTATGCGATAAGTAATTTTTAAATTTTATTCAACAAATAGAAACAAATATTGGTCTATAACATTGTTGGAGCTTGAATTGGACTAAAGTATTTTATAAAAACAATGTAAGCAGAGTTATTTTTAACTATTATTATTAAATTATTATGAAAAACATTTGTTTTGTTTAATGGAACACAGTAAACATATTTTAATTATTAAAGAGGACTTTGTAACGACTATTGTTGCTGAACAAAATTATGAATTTTTATTTGCATTGAAATTAAGAATTTTTTTAAAAAATAAGGGCTAAAATTCACAAAATTAACTTCCTTGTTATAATTAGTAGAAAAAAAAAGTGGAAAAACGGTGTATAAAATATGAACTTGACCATGCAAGTAAGTAGATTTTGAGACACTTTGATCACCACAAAGAAGCAACATGGAGCGAAGACTATTAATACTAAAAACCTTGCATCCAGCCTTGTTATTTTGACGTTAAAATGACGATTGACGTTTTGTCAGGCAAATTTGACGTATTTTTTAAACGCAATTTGTTTCACTTATATCAAATAGTTTTCAAGGTAGAATGTGAACCTGTCCTTAAAATACCATTCATAGTACCTTGATATATGATTAGAAACAAAATTTGTTAGAGCTCTGAGCCTTGCGATACAAAAATAACAGCACTGTTTTAACGTGACCGATGAGAAATAAACTCGTGCAATCTCAACAAAGGAATTTATTCAAAACAAGTGTCAAATCATACAAGACTTAAACAGTGGGTTGGTCACTTGAGCTTAATCAATCAAGAATACTGAAGATGAAAGTTTAGTTCCTTCCGAAACAGTCTGTCCAGTTCAAGGTTTTCATGCAAAGTGGCAGTCTTATAATTTCAGCAATTAGTTCTTTTTATCAGCAGGTTATATGAACAGCCCCTAAAGACGATTGTACATTTGCAGCATATATGTCAGCTGCAATATATTTTTATATGGTGCATATGTTAGCAATAACACCGTGTTACACACATTCTGTCCTATGAACCAAATTTACTTTTTCGGAAAAGTGATAAAAAATAAAAATACACGTTTATCGGCGATTTTCATGTACACGTCATATTTTTTTTTTTTTAGTTTGAAGTATATATTTTTTTTTAATGGTTATCGTTTCTTTTAAGGTTTCAGTTCGTTAAAAAAACAATTTTTTTTATTACTTTTGTTTTATAAAAATAAAGAATTGTTACATTTAAAATTTTAATGTTTTTAAAGAAATTTAGGCCTTTTATTTTTGCGGTTGTAAGCATTTGCTTCAGTATCGCGACAAATAGACCAACAGTATTCGCCAAGCATTTGCGTAATGTCTTTTCTTTTAAAGCGCTTTTCAATAGCCGCAATGTCCTGATGGAACCTTTCGCCATGCTGATCACTACAAGCTCCTAAATCATCAGGGAAAAAATCTAAATGATTGTGAAGAAAATGTTTTTAGACGGCTGCACCAATGGTAGATTCTCTATACTTTCTACGCCTACTTTGTAGCATGTTCGCGGCTTCCACTTAAATTCAGTGTAATGCTCATCTCTTTTTCGACCTTCCCATGTACACAAAAAGCACTGGTGGGTTGGAAATCCACGCTTAACACCCATGAGTAAACCGACCACTTTCAGATCGCAGCATTTTTTCCAATTATGCTCTTTGTACTTTATCAACTGTAATATTAATTCCATGCCTTCGTATGTTTCCTTGAGGTTTGTGGCATATGCGATCGGTTGCCGATATGAAGCAGCACGACTTTAAGGCTGTTGACCGATGCATCGATGAAAAGTCGCCACTCCTCTGAAATATGTGGGTAACCGATTTTTGCAAACAGCGAATCAATGTCACAACAATAAGCCAAGTTTCTTTCCCGATCTTCGTGCAATCTAAAAAATTGGTTATATGGAATAGTGCTACCTCGATCACGAGCGGCTGTTATTTTAAAATCAGCCGCCACTATATTCCACTGCTTAAAGCGTGATGCAAAGAGTTCTGCTGTTCTCCTCAACAAATTTTCGTCTCGTACGAGGTCATTGAAGTCGGCTTGCGTTATAAAATGCGGCATTGCAGTCCCAATTTCACTGGGTGTTGCCACAAATTCCGATACTTGTGGACTCTCGCATCTCGCATTCGATGGAAGAAAAGTTGATAGCAATTTTGGTACAACTGTTGATTCTGCATCGCTTATTTCGGGAACATTATCAAAAATCTCCACTGAAGCCGCTACACGGTCTTCTGGTGAGTATAGAACTGCTGGAATTACCGATTCTACATTAGCGGAGCGAATTTTGTTGCGGTGAATGTATTGGTACCCTTTTGTTTGAGCAAAAGTTACACAAAAGTAGCACAATTCATTGCAGTGCTCCGTGCGTGGTAGCCAAATTGTTGGTACAGCGTACTTTATTGTTGACCTTCCATCAGTTAACTTGCACAAATTTCTGTAGCAATAGTCGCACACGACTTCCGGAGTATACCACAAGTAAGGAACATAAGCAGTCTTAAATATTTTCTGAATATTTTCGTCGGCCTTTGTAGTCTAGTGGAGAGTGCGCTAGACTCTCAACCCAAAGGTCCCTGGTTCGAATCCGGGCTCGGGCATGGTTCTTTTCACTTTCTTTGTTCTTTCTTTGTCCTACATTTAAGAATTATGGAAAACTAAAAATTCACAACTAAATTGTGGAAAATGTGAAGAAATGGAACAACTAAGGGCTTGAAATGCTTGCCGAGGTTAAGGCATAACACTAGCCTCGGTTAAAAAGCAATTCAAATTGTCTTTCGCAGTTGTTTCCCCTAATCAATAATTCACGTATAGTTCCAATCAATTCCTCTAAATAATCTATCCCTTTCCTTTCAGGTCAAAGACCAAACCTTGTTTGTATAAGGCGCATGCCTTGGTTCTTTGATCTTTTTTTAAAAAAAAAAAAAAAAAAACGAATTCACCACTGTTTTAGTAATATTTTTGAAGTTTTTACTTTGTGCGAATAAGCCACAAACGTAACAAAAGTTATTTCGCGTCGGACACTGCATTTTTTTCAGATGAAATATATAGAAATACGTTTTCGCACAACAGAACTTAAAGCATTATTGCAATTCCTTATTTCATCTGTCTTAAGGGGCCCTCAAACGTGTTCATCCAACCTGTCAAGTCATCACACATGTAGTATCGTTCGTGTGCAAGAAATCAAGGCGGATGGACATGTCCGATGGAAGTTGGATGAACATGTAGTATTGTTTGAGGGCCCCTAGACCAGTTGTAAGTGTTGTAAAAGTCAAAAACTGTTTAGTGTTAGAAGGTTACTATTGATTAACTACAACTATATCGAGTAGGATGGGTCAAAAAACATTTTGTTTTTCCTAACGCTTTAGTAGTTTAAAAATTTGGAGTCCCTTCAAGTTATGCTAAAAAAAGTGAAAAAAATATTTTTTTTTCAAAAATAATAAAAATTGGGGAAAATCTGAGAATTGATAAAAATTGTTTTTAAAAAATTTGACGTGCTACAGACATTTCCACGAGTCTGCCTGCAAAAAATCAGCTCGATTAGATCACTGAAAAAGGGTTAAAAATTGGTCCAAAGGCTTCCACACAGGCCACTACGAGCTTTATACTTTAAACTTAAAAAAAAAATTCTGACGTGTACATGAAAATCGACGATACACGTGTATTTTTATTTTTTCCCCTCTTTCCGAATATGTGCATTTGGTTCATAGGACAGAAAAAAATTTATTTTTTGTAACACCGTGTAATTTTTCAAGTTGTAATTTCTAACTTTATATTTGTTACTTTAGCTCCAATCCACAAATTCTTACCTCTCTCATTGCTTTTTTGCCGGCTTCTGATAAGAAATTTGCCACGTCGTCTGCTCACCTTAATCGAAGAGCAAAAGTATCTGGTTTGTGCAAAGGCTTCTCCATACAAATTTGACAGTTCATTTATAAGGCTGAGAAACTTATACATGCTGATTGTGGAATCCGGCGGATCAGTTGCGGCGGGAGTTGATCAGATCCGCACTCTCTTCCCTTTGAAGCAAAAATTCCATTGTTGAATCCGTGCGAGGGAACTGCAATATCGATCCGCACTCCGAACTCCGAAAAACAGCTGTTCAGCTGTCAAAACAAAATTAAGTACCGAGTGAATTTGTTTAAGTGCAACATATTTATAATAAAAGTGAAAAATATAAAGAAAAAGACAATTTAAAAGTAAAAATACAATAAATTTATTTGTAAAACATCCTTAAAACATTGTGCTGGCAATATGGAGCCAGGAATACCCCTAATATAAAATTAAAACCTTTTCGACGTTTTATTAAGGCGTTTAAAAAGGTTGATTACCTAATTTGAAATATGATTGGTATGTGTAAAAGCGGAATAACAGCTTTAAGGATACAACTCGAATAATGACCCATATGAATAAAAAGTAGCATCTTAAGTAATTTGTAGTAACTACCAAAAAGTAAAGTGCTACAAAAATGCTTGGATTCGGTATGAATAAAAGATTGCTACTAATTTCGAAAGAAGCATTAACACTGCTTTTCAGAGTTAAAGTTGCCCGACTCTCGATATGTGTTTCAAGAGAACTACAGCGAGAGATCACAAACTGATATTGCAGATAGTTGGAAGTATCAGCATCATTAATAACTAGCAAAAAAAAAAAAAAAATTATAAAAAGTAACGGTAAATTTTATGAGCGAAAAAGATTTGTTAGAACAGCGCACTAAATGCTCATTTCTTTACTATAATTGCCTCAACAATTGATTAAAACTTTAGATGAATGGTATTTTTTAGGAACTTTTAGTAAATTACTGGGCCCCCAAAATGTGTTATAATTTCTGTTAAGTAATTATTCATAGACACAACATAAGGCTTAAGGAAATCTGACGTTAAAAGCGCCCTGGACGTCAAAATTGCTGATTCGAGATCAATGATATTTTGGAACTGTCATTTATCCTAATAAATTTTACGCACTAGCCATTCCCAAATATTTTCCATGGAGTTGGCACCCGGCGAACGTGCTGGTCACTCCAGTCGACCAACATTGTGTGTCTCAAACCACTGTTTGATCGACCGACTTACGTGTACGCTAGCATTGTCCCGTTGAAAAATTAGATTTTCTTCAGGATATCGCCGCAAATATGGCACTAAATATTCCTGAAGTAAGTCTTGATACTCAGTACTGGTCATTCGACACAAACGAAATGCAAGGGAGAGGGTACCATGTGCGCAAAATGCTCCCCACACCACGAGTGAACCGCCACCAAAATTTCGAGTTGAAAAACACGTGGTTCCATGCGCAAATCCTTCCAGTATAAATGTGTTCTATCCGGACCACCGTCAAGTTTGAATTTATTCTTATCAGAAAAAATTATCTAACAAAACATAAAAGTGATTAAAACCAAACACAGGGACTTAAGACGCGTGCTGTTTTTAAACATTAATTCCTAACCTTATTATTGTGTGCTGAGATTTCGAACAAATGTCACACGAAACGCTTTGTGTTGAGCAGTAAGTTTTGGACCTTTCTGCATTTGCTGACGAACAATATTCGGACTTATTTTTACTACCCTCCATATGGTCGAAATAGAGGCTGCAGTAACACAGGCTCGTTGTGCCAGTGAAAGCGAAGTTGTGGAGTTTGGCAAATTTGCATGGTTTCTCACCGGGAAAAATTTTTTCCTTCCAGGATAGTTTCTTCTTCAATACTCTTCAGGATTAGCCAAATAATGTCACACAACGGTATCAGACGGGCTAATTTTACGAGCAATACGTTTTTTCGTACAACTTTGTTCAAAATAGGCTTCAATCATGCCTCTTTCCCGGTCATTTAAAACGCGGCCGCGTAGCATTGTAACGCTGTGGGTGTAACAATTTAAAAATTAGCGGAAAATAAGCCATAAACTCTAGAGCAACGTACCTTATCAAAGGCAATAATAACAATGAAATGAGCATTTAGTACGCTGTTTTAACAAATCTTTTCCTCTCATAAAATTTACTGTTACGTTACCAAATTTTTGTTGCTAGTTCATTCATTAAATGTTGATCATTAATTCATTAATGAAATGAACATTATTAAATGTTGATACTTCCAACTAACTGCAGTATTAGTTTGTGCTCTCTTACTTTAGTTCTCTTTAAGCACATATCGAGAGTGGGCAACTATAACTTTGAAAAGTAGTGTACTAAAAAAATTTGCCATTTGTCGCTTTAATAATCTGTTGAGGACTGAAGCAAATGCATACTTGTGCACATTGAAAATTTTGGCAGCTTTGAAAAAAGTGATAGTGGCGTGTTCATGAAAACCTAACTGCAAAACTGCGAAAGTCCTCCAGTATTACTGTATTACTTGTGTTTTTTATTACATTTCTACTTTAAACTCAAAAATGTACCAAATAAATTAAAAATTTATCACATAATAACATAATATATGAAGTATGCTCCTGGTGGCACCAGGTCACGTTTTCGGAGCTAAAGGCTGCCGTAACTCGGTTTGACTCAGAGTTACAACAATTTTGTTCACAACATAAATTTTAAAGAAAAAAAATAAGCTATCTTTTGTGATATCGTGCGTGTTTTTATTATTTACCGTTCTCGAGTTATGGCTCAATACGTCAACTTTTTGGCCAAAAAATTCGTTTTTTTCAAATTTTGAGCGACGAGCGGCACGTGTTACCGTCGTTTAATCGGGCTCAAATTTTGGCTATCCCAATATCTGGAAAGGGGATTCGTTTTGTGGGGTTAAGACGAACAAGATTCCGACTTTTTTTTGCCCCATATAAGTTGCGGTCACTCTACTGCACAGGCAAGCGCAGTGAATCATGAATACCCCTAATAATGTGAATCTGAAGAGCGCTTTAAAATTGTCCACGGCCGATTGCCATGTTTGCAGTTTTCAACTTTCAACTTCACCTAATCTTCTTTTTGCCTGCACAAATAAATATCAAAATAAATAAATTCAATGAATTTAATATACTTAAATAATTTACTACAAACTTGTAGTATTCCATTTTGCTTACTACTCAAAATCAGTAGCAAACACTACTTTTATTCATACCAATCCGGCTAATTTGTAGCAAGTTCGAAACAGCTGTTTCTTGTAGTGTAGTAAAGAGCACTTTATTCATATAAACAAACTAATTTTTAAGGTTTTTTATTTTGAATTGTAGTAAAGTCGAGTCTGAAACTCTGAAGCTACTTTTATTCATACGGACCAATGTCTGAAAAATTTGCTTTGCTACTGAACACAGAAAACTTCTATGATAAAAACGACATTTTTCTTGTTTTTTTTTTAGGTTCATTTTTACCACTTTAATTAAGCTAATGAAATATTTATAGAAGCTGATATTTATAGAAACTTATTAATATAAGTCTCTGAACATGACGTGAACGAATGAAGATTTGTCTTTTTTAGAAATTTAGAGGGGTAAGGCAAATCAACGTCGGTCTTCTCAAAGTCAAATCAGCAAAATTCTTTGAATATATTAGACTCTTAAATTACGTATTCCTCTAACGTACATTTCAATAACTTTCTACTTATAAATACTTACACCGCAGTAATATTTTCTTGTGGAATTCATAGCTTATCAATTAGGATATCATATTGCAGCGATGATGTTAAATTTTCTTGACTGATTAAAGTTCGAAGAAACCAAAGAGTTTCCTTTGTTATAAAGCGTAACAATTTTGAAAAGAGAATTGTTCTCATTGTTTGTACAGCAGAATGAAAACTTTTTTTAACAGAATGAGATAATTTTATAAAACATGAAATATAATTAGATACAGAAATTAATGATATTGAGTTTGAAAATTCAACAAATCATCTTATAAGAGACGAAATTTGCTTAGGCATTGAATTCACAGACAAAAACATTATTCGCAGTATTTACAAACTGATGTTGCTAGCACATTTGACAACAACTGTGTTAAACTATACATTGAACTATGCAATCAAATAAAAAACGTTTCAATTACAATAATCCAGTGTTAAAAACCTTAGTTGCATTAGACCCACAAATCTTTTAAAAGCAAGAATTTCAATCTTTGCAAATTTTACTATTGCTATTTTCAAATTTAGTTTCTAATGTATTTAAAAATTTAGTTAAAGTTTTGAAATAAAAATAGAATATTTTTTGAGAAAAAACATGATATTAAAAAAAAAATTTCAAAAACTTAAAACCCGACTACTAAAAAGAAAGCTCTAAAAAGTATGGAACAAGAAAATATGGTCACCTGAAATTACTATGGACAAATTATTTATATATTTTGTCATTAAATAAACAACTAATTTTGATAAAGCCAGTGGACGATCAAAACGCTTCCAACGATACCTCATTTGTCAAGATATGATGAGTAGTTTCGAAGTTAGGGGTTTAATTTACTCTCTCTCCTATAGAGGACGCCAAACTAAATCGAATGATACGTCACATAGCCTTTAATCAGCGGACGATCAAAACGCTTCCAACGATACCTCATTTGTCAAAATATGATCAGAAGTTTTGACGTAAATGGTTAAGTTGACTTTTTATCCTCTCGAGCAGCGATGCCCAGCACCTAACTCATTCTACTCTTTTACAACAACTTCAATATTTTCATGATTGTTGTAATTCGCCATATTCAGGCGAAAAAAACGTGTATTAAGAGTACTTGGCCAAAAAATCAAGTAATTTTAACAAGCCGTTACTTAGTAAAACTAATTTTACTTAAACAGTGGCCTAAAACTAAATTCTTTATAACTTATTGAAAAAAAAACTTACAAAAAAATTGCAATTAATTTTTTTTCGTATACACTTTAATAATATCCATAATAGATAATAAAATTACGACTTCTTGTTTTAGGTGGCCAGTTTCACGAATTTCATACTCAAGATCTTCATACCAATCTGCGTCAATGCCCAGTATTTAATACACTGTAATAATGAACTGTAAGAGCTGTACTCCGACATCGACATAGTCAAGCGCATAAAAATCGAACGGCTTCATTGGCTTGCTAATTTTTAGCTCTTAAGAGCAGGGTTCGTATTTGCTCACTCATGAAGCTTCATGAATATGAGAGAATTTTTCATTAAAAAAAACGTGTTCATATTCATTTTCTTGAATAGCTAAGCAGATTTGTTCTGTTCATGAAGTGAAGAAGAGGAAACCAGTTTGTGAACAAGAATATATTTTACTCTTGCAAAGAAACTGTTGCTATTCATCTCTTCTTCAATACTTCACTTGTCATTCGTTGGCTCTTCATTTATTCAGGAATTGTTCATGAAGTGGTGAAGGCAGCGGATGATAATCAATTGTTCACTGGCAATAGATGGTTTGTATCAGAGAAGGAATTCGGTGCTGGTATCCGCGTCAAAAATTCTCTCGTATTCATGAAGCTTCATGAGTGAGCAAATACGAACCCTGCTCTTAAGAGCTAAAAATTAGCAAGCCAATGAAGCCGCTCGATTTTTATGCGCTTGACTATGTCGATGTCGGAGTATAGCTCTTACAACTCATTATTACATTGTATTATATATTGGCCATTGACGCAGATTGGTACGAAGATCATGCAAAAGATCACTCTTTCAAAGGCTCCTAGCGATTTTCGTTCGTCGAGAGAGGGCTCTGCTTCTCAATTGCCTACTGATCTCAAAGTAACACATGTTGGCAAGAGTTATTCGTCGTTTGATCTCAATGCTGATATCGTTGGTTGAGTTAATGCTGGTTCTCAGATAGACAAAGTCCTTCATAACCTTGAAGGAGGTACTGTCAACAGTTACGTTAGTTCCAAAATGCTAGAACTGTATGTTTGTTGACACTAAATATATCGTCTTATCTGCATTCACTGCAAAACCCATTCTACTTGACTGTATTTCTAATCTGGAGAAGGCTGCACTGATTTTGTGCGTATTATGGCCTATAATATCAATGCCATCAGCATACGCAAGCAGCATAGAACAAATGAAAAATATTGTGCTAGATATGCAGCTTAGATGATCGGCTCCATAGTACACGCAAAAAACTATATCTGTAAAGTTTCATATAAATTTCATACAAAATGTAATGTTTTTTCCTGTAACTGTGCTACAGGATAGCTAAAACTGAACATTTTCCTAAGTAAAGTACCACATTTTACTGTGTTTATGAAAGCATTTTCTGATTCATTCCTATGTACATTTTTGTGTATTAAATGTTAAATTTGACTGTGTTTAAACGTAATTTTACCGTTTGCGCAAATGTCTACAATACTAACCTACCGTCGATCGCTTTTACTGTATTGACCATGAAATTTTGTCAACTCGGTAAGCTTGGTAGCATCTTAATTTCGTTTACAATAAAAACAAATTTTGTATTATGTAAAAATATAAATTTGAGTTCTTAAAATTTTGGACCGAACTTCTTAAATACAACAATAATGCTATTAGGACAGATCTTAGATCCCACATAAGTTATCCATTTAACCAAATTTAAATTTTCAAAGATTATATTAGCTGGTAAGATATTCTGAATAGAAGATTTGTCTATCAAAAAATTCACACCGGTATTTAAATACGGGCCAACTTGAGGGTAAAAATCTGCTGTTATTTCCATAAAATACTTGAGGTGCAGTTTTAATTGATGTTTTAAAGCCAATGTGTGAGGTAAGTTTTTTCTTGACACTTACACTGTAGCTCGAGCTGCTATTTTCGACTCTCTGTGCTTACTTTCATCACGCATTGACCAAAAATGCACTAATGGACCAGCTAATTTCATTATTCTTGGGTACTGTGTTAGGCTGCCCGCATAGTAAACGCCGAAGCAGGCAGGCAGGCAGGCCCTGCGAAGAAACGAGATAGAAATAACTTTTTCTCTCTTGTTCACATAGTTTTCCTGTGCCTGTCTGCCTGCCTGTCTGCTTCGGCGCTTACTCTGCGGGCAACCTTAGGTTGTGGTGTTTCGGTTTCAGGCCTTTTTTAAAAACTGATTTGTAAAGCTCTAAATTTCTTAAAATTTTAATTCACAGATAACTGTGCTTTACTTGACGAACTTGAAGCGAAAATAAAACTAAGGCAAACTGAACGCTTAAAAACAGGGTAGCCATTGCAGGTTGCAGAAGCTGTTATTTAAAAGTATTGTGTGGCTCAAGCAAAAGGAAATAATGTACTTTTTACTGTGTACACAAAAAGTTTTTAAGTTCTCGTACAGGAACTTTTGCTTTTACATTTTGATTAGTGGTACATATGGAATATTTTACTAGTTTCCACCTCAAAATAAAATACAACCTTATATTGCGGTGTGATTTCATTAAAATGGCTAAAGTACTGTGTTAATTTGTAGTTTTTCTTGTAAATAAAGTAATATCTACGGACCATTTTTTTCCGTGTAAGGTTGAAAAGTCACACGATTAGGAATCACCTTGTCTTGAAGCTCGTTTGGTAAAAAATGGTTGGGAAAAGTATTTACCGATCTTAACTTTGCTGTTTGTTTTGTGATAGATAAGTTTTGCAGGCATACCACAATCAGACATGGTGAAGAATGGGTTATTCTTTATTGGGCTGTTGAAGGCGGCACTACAGTCGACAAAAAGATGGTGGATGTTGATTTGTATTTCTAGGGTCTGGCATTATTTGGAAAGTTGTATGGGAGGTGGGAATGGCAGTATATCCATCACGCCCATTTAATAAAGCTATTTTGTTATTATTTTTATTTTCAAAATCTTTGTGTAAAATTTCATATCTTGAGCTGTATATACATTTTTCTTAAGAGCTTTGACTTCCTAAAAAATTGTACTATGCGCTGTGCTCAATGTTGGAATGCATTTTATGCTGTTATTATTCACAAATGGGCATTTCCGTAGCTACGCACGTGACAGAAAGCCACTATGTTTTTAACGTTGACCCCTGCCGCGAAGGCTTAATTCAACGGTGCTCCAAAGCTTGGGACAAATATGAAGCGTAGGCCAACGCCCCTTCGGAATTCAAAACAGACCACTTTGAAAGGTTCCCCTAATAACATGCAACAGAACCCCATCTATCTTGTCGTCAGATTGACGCAATTCATGGCCGTGGCACTTTTAGCTACTCGAATTTGTACATGACTTGGTTATTTTAATAACTTTGGGCTATCTCAGTATCAATACCAATAATATAACCCATTACTTTTTCAGCCGCAATAATCATCTACATCATATCAAGGGTCATCACTCCTTGACACGAAAGACTAAGGCGGCAACTTCATTAGGCCTGTCATCATATCATCAGGTTTCTCAATCTCAGTGGACACAACTCAGACTATTTAGGTTTCCCCGTCGCCTGTTCTCAAATTCCAAAGGTTACAGTATATTGATCCGGTAGTTGCTTATCTTCCTAACATTTACTGTTTGAAATTAGCGAGATTCAATCTACCATCATTCTCTTAGTAATTTAAGGGAATCACCAACCCGAGTTCAACTTAAGTGTAACTCACACCGGCCTTTCTGGCCTGAACCACAGCCAGAGCGATTTGAAAACCCCACGTGGGCCAAACTCAACGACAGTCAATACCTGGGCTCAAGGCTCCACCTGACAAGGCTCTTTAACATCCCGTCTTACAGACCAAAAGTTCTTAGAACATTTATATTTGACTGTGACACCTTCAGCCACTAGAATTGTACATGACTCGGTTAAAAAAATAACCATTGATTTCCCAGTAAAACTGGGTAAACCACAATTCTATTTATGCAACTTCGTTAACCTAATTAAGACTTAATAAAAAGCCTCTTTCGGAAAACAAGGAAGCATGAGCCGTTGTATACCAATTGGCTTATGCAATGGTCCAAAGATTAAATGTTTCCTACATAATAACCTTTATTCTAAGATAAGGTCTGCAGAACAACGATAGATCAGGTCTCCTCAACATTGATGGATGACTGTCCCCGATCTTCAAGTCATGTTGGATTGATCGTTCATCGAAAGCATATTACAGATGACGGTGTTATGATAACTTAATATCAAAACCATGCTTTCTCCAAGAATTTGGCAACCAACAACCAAGGTTCAAGGTAAAACTTTTTCTTTTACAGTTATCAGATGAACATTCAAGAGCCGTGCCTCAAGAATGAACTCATTATGAGATCCAATAACAAACCCTCACCCTTCTATTCCTGGCTCGGGACAGGCAGATTCCCCGAAGGTCCTCTGGCGGGTTTCTACGCACGTGACAGTTGTACGACTTTAATGAGTAGAAAAACAAAAAAAAAAGAAAATTAAACTTACAGTTTTCTTTTTATGATTTTGCAATAGTTTACTAAAGGTGCCCCCAGACTATATGTTTCATACATATGACATGTCAAATAAAATTACATACCGAATTTCATCTGTGTGTCAGAATTAAGTTTTTGTCAGACAGCTGTTTTTTTATTGTCTCCACACTATCGACACGTCATTTGAAAATAAAAAAACAGCTTTTGAAATTTTTGTAAAATTAAAAGCTCTTAAGTGTCCTCCTGTAGCTATTCAAACAAAGAATAAATTCATTTTAAATGAATTTATTGAATAAATATCTTAAAATTTGCCTTTTTTCCATTTTCAAATAAAAAATTTATCAAACTGACATTTTGTACAGATGGAAAAACATACGAAATTAGAGACGGTTCTAATTCAAAAATTTACAGACGCAAATACAAACTACATTTCAAAACCACATTTTCATATGTTCCACACTATCTGTAGCTAAAAACCATTTGTAATTTTTTGATGTGTCATATGTATGAAACATATAGTGTAGAGGCACTTTAAGCGCACTGTACAAGGTTTAAAAGCTAAGAGTTGTTAAAAGTTCGGCTCTCAGATAGAAGCCACCAAAAATGATACGTAAAGTGTTATAAAATAGAAGTGGTTTTACCTGCATCAATATAAACGAAAAAATCTGCGAAGTGTCCACGAGTTTTTTTTATGTAAGTTTTTTTAATATAATCTGGAATAATATTGCTACATATTCATATTTGTTTCGTTGAAAAATCTTTTTTAATTAGTTTTATACAAACCGTGGTAAGATACGTTACGTGATATACGTTATGTGACAAATTTCTTCAAAGAAGTGTAAATATTTTATAGTTTTATTAATTAAATTGAACTAAAAAAACATGTAAAGTGTAATTCAGGACCGTTTCAATCGAAAACTGAAAAAATTTAATTAAACTTTGTATTATACGAGTATTTATTATACTTATAAAAGTTCAATTTTTGTTAAAATTTTTCAACTTTTGTCACCATTTTGTAACTTTTGTTGCCATTCATCATGTTTGCTGTCATTTTTTTAAATGCAAACTGAGATCAGCTCTCAGTACTCTTACAATATAAATTTAAACATTTTTTCTCAACGTTTAAACGAATTTTTAGTAACATTTAATTTTTCAGTCGTGGTAGACCTTTTGGCGGAAATGCCCATATTTGCTTAAGACTAAGTAGGTTTATAAATTTTTTTTTCCAAGACAAAAGCCGCCAAGAAGTAAACATGATTTACATTGACAGCCAATCTAACACATGCAAAACATTTTGCAAGCCTGATATTTGTGATAATCTTGCTTTCTACTAACCGATCCCCAACCATTATACTTATACTATTTTCAAAGAAATCAAACTAAAACGAGTTTTCCTTCATTAGCATCAATAATCACACACTCCCTCTGCCTCAAATGCCCCTCAAGATCATTGTCAAACCACTCTAATTGCGACAGAGTAACATTTAATGTGGTTGTAGTTGTTGCTAAATCTGTGCTTGTGCATTCAACTATCAGTCTGTTGTTGTCAATATCTACGTCTGTCAGGCTTTGCATAAAGATTTTATTCAATTTGTTGTGGAACACGTCAGCAGGCTTGAAAACTGTCAAAACCAGGCGCTGTTAAACTGTCAGTGTTGCCAAGTAAAAAACTAAAAATTGGTGTAGAAAAAAACCTAATGTAATGGCACAGCATGTGAGCGAGACAGCGACAGTTAGCATCCGTCAGTAACGTCGTTATGCCAATTAAAAGCTTAAAAATTCATTCAAATGCCAAATGCAAAAATCTTAGTTACTGTGTGCCTTTAACAAAGTCCGTCGAATTTAAGCAATTTTTTATGTCAGTGTGTTGGGTGTGTGTGTAAGTATTTGTAAATATTTGCATGTGTGTAGCGCAATTATAATCCAATCAAGCTGTCAAAATGCTGCAATATGCTACCGACCATCCCTCGCTTTCTCTTCACCCATACGTTCATTAATGCTGCAGTATTAAACGTTACCACACCCCATCGCCACCCACTTTATCACTCCCACTTCCATTATCAGCATTTTGCTGACCACGCACTGCATGTCACATTAAAGTCGTCGTACTTGCTTCCTCTTTTCCTTCGCCCTTCGTCTACATCCGACGCGGTTTCGTCCTAATTGCAGTGACATAAATTTTGCGACTTTATTGCTGCTGTTCGAGCAGTTGTTGTTGTTGATAGTATTGCTCGCATCATGCCTGCTCAATGTCATAAATATGTCGGACGGCTGCTTTATGACTCCACTTGGCAATTTTAATTTATATACGTATCTTTGCTCTTCAAGGCACTTCGATTTTCATTCCATTTATTAAGAATATTTATCGTATTCTGCAGCGTTGCCCGTTTAACGAGAATAAGATTTAACTCAAGAGTTTTTAACAGTTTTTCAAACTTTTTCTTTTGTCATAAAGTTCCTAAGGTGGTAATTCGGAGCAAAAATCAAATTACATTTTTAAAATATGTTGATTTTATATGATTTAAATACAAATTCTAAATGTGTGATAGTTTAAATCTTACTTGATTTTAAATACAAATTCTAGTTGTTTGATAGTTTAAAATCGTTTATTGAGCTTTAGGTCAAAGTTAGAAAAATTAATTGTTCTAACGAATCTTTTCAAAGAAACAACAACAACAACAACAACAACAACAACAACAACAACAACAACAACAACAACAACAACGTTTTCAATATGAAAAAGGAAAACATCACTAGCTGATTTTATTGAAATTTCGGCCCTGCGAAAGGCTTCATCAGAAATCTTTGTGATACGCCGTGCAAGCGCGCATAAGCGCACTGCACCACAGAGGCGATGAGATTTGAAGTATCAATTTCACAGTTTTTCTCCCATTTCATATTTTCACGTTTGTTGTTGTACTTTTGCTTTACTTTAGTCTTTATGCTAATGCGTGCTTGCACGGCGTATCACAAAGAGTTCTGTTGAAGCCTTTAGCAGCGCCGAAATTGCAATAAAATCAGCTAGTGATGTTTTCCTTTTTCATACTGAAAACGTTGTTGTTGTTGTTGTTTCTTTGAAAAGATTCGTTAGAACAATTAATTTTTCTAACTTTGACCTTAAGCTCAATAAACGATTTTAAACAATCAAACAACTAGAATTTGTATTTAACCCTCATCGGTCCCTCGAGAAATACATCTAATCGGTCTCATTGTATGCGCGCGCATATATATATTAGAAAAAAAAAAAATTGAATTTTTAACTTTTGTCAATTATTTGTACATTTTTCGCATAAATTGAAATTATGTTCAGCACAAATGAAATTTCAACACTTTTCACAGCGTGTAGCAAAAAGATTTTTGTTATTTTGATATGTGCAGATGTAGCATCGGCCTCGTTTTGATGTACTTGGTAAATGGCGAATCTCCCGAATTCTTTAAATAACACTGGAAGCATCATTACTTTGAGGTTGTTTTTTACGTTTAGTGATCTGTTTTTCAACGAGATTCAATCCAAGCTCGTCGATAAAAAGGCGACGACGAATATTATGGTCCGTTTTAGAATTTTTCCAATTTGGGAACAATCCAATGAATGTCACGAATGCATTCAACGCACTAACATCAAGCATGTTACAAAATACTGCCATTGGCTACCGATTGACTTTTCGTTTGCATGTGTATGTAGCCACCATTTGATCCATAGTATCAACTCCACTCTTGGTTTTGTTGTAGTCTTCAATGATGTTAGGTTTCTTCTTTTCACTATTCTCATTTATGCTGACAACATTGTGGTATGTACTGAGCAATGTCACAAATCGGTACTGGCGAGGAACATATGACAACATAACTGCTTGCAATTTATGTTCATATACAACTTCTGTATGATAAATTGGCTTTTGACGCATGTCGAGTAGAACTGAAGGAATTTCAGTCCTATTTTTCCTTATTGTTCCCAAAATAGTCATGCGATTCTTATGTAAATCTTCTGCCAATTCATACGAAGTGAAAAAATTATCACACGTTAAATTTCTGTCAGAAAGTCCTTCCACCAAATCTAAAACAACACGCCGTCCGAGACTACGTTCAGAAGTGGCATTACGATTCCGACCAACAAAAATTTGTGTGTTGTATGCATACCAGCTTTTTGAGTCTCATAGCACCCAAATTTTGATGCCATATTTCGCCGGCTTGGATGGAATATACTGACGAAATGGACATCGCCCCCGGTACGGAACTAACTATTCATCTACGGTAATGTTTTTTCCTGGTGTGTATACAACTTTCAAATTATGATTCCATTTATCGTATACATTTCGAGTCGATGCCAATTTGTCACGTACAGAAGTACTTGTAGATGCAGTGTTGGCCATACGTTGTTCGTGGTCATCAAATCGAATGCAACCATGGATACGCTTGAACATTTTCAAAGACATTGTTGCTCTAAATATTGGCCGACCAGTTTCGTCATTTCACAGTTTAGTGACACATTCACCGTGTGACCGATACACACCAGAAAGCAGCAACAATCCAAAACAATCCAAAGTATGCGTGCAGAGTGTCCAAATCAATGTTTTCCTAATCGTCTTTGTACTTTCGCACACCATATAAATTCGTCATGTTCATAATAATATTCTCAACCGGTTCAAGGAACATGTGAAATGCAGACGAAACATCAACTATAGTAGCAGCTGCTAATGCTTTTGGACCTGAATTATAACAAAAATGAAACATATAATGAACATAAACCCATAACAAAGAAGGTAAATTTTTACCTGAAGTGAAATTTTCTGCACGTCGAAATGAATTTCTTCGATTTATTTCAAATGGTTGCGATGAATATTCAATTTTCTTATTTTTTAAAAAATATTTATTTTCTGGATTTGCTGCATTTTCTTCTGCTAAATTTTGCTCAAATGGCTCAATGTCGTCTTCATTTGAATACACGCTAACTTCACTTTCATCATTCTCCTCGTCTTATAATGCAAAATCATCGTCACTATTGCACGGAGATTCGCCCGCTTTGCTTTCCAAATCAAAATCCATTTCTAGTTCATCTCGCTGCCTTCTTTCACGTAAAACTCTATCCATTTTTTATCAAATACTTCGAAACACAACCAAAATTCAAATAAATGCGCAAACAAACTTCACTTTTGTGTGTTCCAGAACAAACTGAATTTCATAAAACGAAAAAATAAGAGCGTGCTATAAATCCACACACAAAAATAAGCGGCAATTCCAGGTACCTGCTTATGTGTATGCGTGCACATACACAGGAACCGATTCGTAACTATAACTGCACAGGCAAATACAGTAAGGGTACAAATTCAAAAACGGGTTTTTTGATTGTTCAGGCAAAATAATTCTGCTTTGCAAAATACAAGGTCATTCCGCTGAACCGCTTTTATTTTATTCAAGGTTAAAGATAAAAATTGTATGCGTGCGCATACAGGGGACCGATGAGGGTTAAGATCAAGTATGATTTAAGCTATCAAACATTTAGAATTTGTATTTAAATCATATAAAATCAACATAATAAGTAACAAGGTCATTTAGAAAAAACTTTAATTTTTAAAATATTTGAGAAGTAATATGATCTAATACTACGATAAAACTGGTTTGATAGTCTTACAGGTTGATAACAAGGTTAAAGGAGCGAAGAGCAAAGAGAGCTTCTAGCGCACTTGAATACAGAAGAGAAACTTTGAACGCGTTTGGTGTATCGGGTTGTTCGATTATGAGTGGGCCTTTTATATGGGTTTCATGTTTTACGTCGCCAACTCAAAACCAAATGATTCAATAAAGCCTCAACGAGAGATTCGTCTTTTTTTCGCATTTGGATGAATAGACACAAAATGCAACCAACTCAGCCAGGTCGATCATGTTGTAAAAAATTTCTAATGGCCATCTATTTGCTTTACATTTATTGCTATATTTAGACAACATCTGGTCCATTACGTATAATTAGCCTTTGTATTTGTACAAAACATTTATGTCCCTTTTTTCGTTACTGCTGGAACTCTTCGTAAGTAATTCATAATTGACAAAAAATAGACAAAAGTTCCATTTTAGTTAATGCATATCGGGGCTTACCTAAATCGTTGTCATAGGGTACCGATGAGTCTGATTCCTCTAACTCGTTGCTGATTGGCCAACATAACTTACGCGGAGGCACTTAGATAACCACTTCGTCATGGTAAATTGTCCAAAGAACTCGATGACGGTACATTTTTTCTGATTATGGAGGCTTGAGTGGGGTTTGCAATATATAATGGCACTGCGTTAGAAGATTTACCTAAATAACTTTAATTTCGATAAAAGATGCATTTCATTTGCGCGACATCGAAAAAATTTTATAAAATCAAACCAAAGTTCTTCAACGTTACGAGCCGAAACCTAAACACGAACTGACAACACGATGAAACGACGAGCTCACACACAAATAAACATTAGGAAACACACATAAACAGTATATACTTGTCTTCCCAGTAGATACAGTAGACAATTGTCTTCACATCACGCTAGGCCTAAACAGTACCATGCACGGACGTGTTTTATCTATGATTTTCAGTGTTCCCATAAAAATTACACACGGATACTCGGGTATCCTTATGAGAAGTCAACGTATGTAAATGTCATCAGGACGTTTAGGGTTAAAGCGCACTTGTTTCAAAATCTTGAATTGCTTCTTTTGTAATTTTCTTGTAATTGTAATTAATATATTTCTTGCTTTTCTTTATCTTTGATGCAATTAAAATTTTAATATAGATACAAGCTCGTCGGAAGCGAATTTCATCTGGGGGGTCAGTACAAATGGGGGGCAGTACAAATGGTGGTGCAAAAAAAGTTCACCAAAATTTCTTCACATGAAACATGAAGAAGAGAGAAAGAACAGGAAAATATATAATACAAAAATATTATCGTTGTAAAAAAAACTGATATTTTGAATAACTTTTGCTTTTAAATTGTTTATCTAGCTAAAAAAGTGCGGGGGCAACTGCCCCCCTTGACCCCCGCTTCCGACGCCAATGTATAGATATTAAGTTAATTATTATGTAAGCCAGCTTGCCTCATTAATGCCTTATCGGCGCTGATTAAATAATCAAATATTTAATATGAATTGTTTGTGTACATGTCATGTGAAAAAAAATTGCATGTTCGGACTCCTCTCTGATCGACTTCGTTCAGTAAAATCTTATTATACCAAAAAAAAAAAAGAAAGAAAACATTGAATGAGAAGGGAGGAAATTATAGATAATTCAGAAAGGACAAATATTCCATTTTAATATAAATATCTTTTTACTATAACTTAAATCTGAATAAATTTGATTTGTTTCTATTACCTGCTGGCTATGTATCCATTTATTTCAAAATTGTAGGAACTTAATCTCGGAACGAAAATCACTTAAAAGTTCATTACTTTTGCATTTAAATCCTTAAATAAAAACTGACTTTTTAGACACAGACAAAAAGTGAAAGTTAAGCAACAATTTTGACATTTTATGCTTCAAGCTAAATATTGCTTCTGAGTTCGCGTTTACTAGTTTGCTATTCAATTCAATTGAAAATGCAAATTAAATGCGAATTTCACTTAATTTCCCTTGCCATTCATAACTTTTTCGCTCTTTCGTAACTTCACTTTTAAGAGGGTTCCAGTGAAGTTTATTTTACATCAACTATTTTGCCAAAGCAACTACTTATTTACTTGCTTGTTTGTTTGGTTGTTTGGCTAAAAACAATTAATTTTGTTTAACCCTGATGGCTAGCAACAAGTTTGTGCGCGGTTTCTTGTTGTCCGTACTTTTTATATAGTTGCTACGTTTTTTCTTTAATCATTTATTCAAAAGTGTTGCAAGGTTTTTGAAAGCATCAAATTGAAAGAGCGGCCAAGAAAAAAAAAACCGACAATAAACAAAGGAATAAGATGAGAAACATGGAAAAAAAATAAAAGAAATAAAAAAACGTTATGAAAATGAGTAGTAAGTAAAAAGATCCGACGAACTAAATTAGAGCGCATTTGAAACTTGCAGATAAATTAGTTTTTACAGAAAGTTCCTGGCTGCTAGCAGCTGCTGTTTCTCTATCATAGGAATGGATACTCTGGAATGGATAGATGCCAGCGAAAGCAAACGTCATGCCATGTTAGCTGACTGTATTTTTTATTGTAGTTGTTGTCGTGCTGCTGCTGCTATTGTTGTTGTTAATTTTGTTGCTGCTATTCGTATTATTGCTGCAGCTTTTATTCTTGTGCAGCTTGATAGAAACTGCAGAGCTGTAAAAAAGTTGAAGTCATTAGTTGAGCCAAAAAAGCAGGCAATAAAACACAAAGAAAAAGAATGTGCGCCAAAAAGTACGCACAAATGGCTAGATAAAAAAAAAATGCTGATAAAGCAAACTTTGCAAGAAATCGCAAATAAGACAAAAACTAAATTAGAAAAAAAATTTATCGTGGAAAACGAGAAAAATACACAGAAATAATATATGAAACAAACAAAGTGAGCAAAAGCAATAAAAGCACAGTTTTTAAGTACAAAACTCAGCAGTTATAAATGCTGTTTAAGTACAAAAAGTGCAGTTTTTTCAGTTTTTCATTAAAATATACTTAATTAATGCATTTCATGGTTGTCACAAAAACGCACGAGCTATAAATACCATTTCACAGTGCCTTGATCTAATTTAAAAAAGGGACAAGAAAAGAAGAATAAACTCTATTTTATTTGAGTTCATTCCTTTCAAAAACTAATACAAATGCCATATATTTATTACACTTATTTCACAAATTGTTTTTAAAAAATAAATTGTTTTTGCCATTTTTGTGAGACAATTTCAAAAAATACACCGTCAAATTTTGCTCGAGTGCACAAATCTGAAATCGCTTTATTTTTCGTTTATATTTGGTGAAAGGTTCTGCACGTACCGTGCGTCCTAAGCCTAGAGTAAAATGAAGAAAAATTCAGTAAAAGTCATAAAAACCAATTTTTTTCTATATGCTTTTTCAAACATTGTCAGTCATCTTATCTTTATTACTGTTGTATGAAAATTATACTTAAGGCAGGCACAGTGTGACTTTTATCATTTTAAGGATGCCAAAAGTCATAACAGCCATACAAACAAGAATTTAATTTTGAGCTTCTTAGATCATATTCGTACTAATTTTAACGTTCTCATCGGCCATATAATCATATGACATTAAAGCAGTAGTTATTTTTGATCAAACCTTTAACTCTACCAGGGTTGTGAGTCCGCCGAAGAGACCATAGAATTGAAACGAATTGTGCTTCGCTACAAGTAGGTATAACAATACAGAAGTAGCCTACATTGTATTGGACAAAATATAATGGGCTTCATCCGCCTACTTTTTCGCCTACCCCCAATATAAGGTGCCATTTTAGATAGAACGTTACCATCTTGAGCGAAAATCATAACATACACGCAGAAAAAAAAATATATTTGACACAAACATAACATCGGAGGATACTATAATTGTTCATAGCAAACAAATTTATTTTCTACAAGAAAATTGTTTTTATTTTACGGTAAACATAAAATATTTTCCGGAAGCAAATTATGTTCACTTCATTGCAAATAAGCTTCCTTGTTTTTATTTATTTATTTATTTATTTATTTATTTATAAGCGCTTGTAAGAAATAAACTTATAGTTAAGCACCGATAACATGTGTGGATATAAATCAACAAATTTTTAATGTTAAACACTTAAACATAATCTTGAACAAAAATTAATTGATTAAATACATTTAGATCAAAAACACTTTTTAAAAAACGATTATAAGAATTTAAAACTTAAAATTAAAAATAAAATAACTTTAAATTAAGATAGAAAAATAACATTAAAAAGGAATGAATTAGGTAAGAAATCGAATGAAAAGAGATAAATGAAGAAAAATAATAGAATAGCGAATCAAGTAAAAAAAGATAAAAGTTTTGGTTAGAAGGAAGACAAATAATGTGATAATTTAGATTTAAATATGGTTGTATTGCAAATACGCTGTAGATACGGTGGGAGTGAGCTCCAAAGACGTATGGAATTAAAAAAGAACTGACGTTCGGACGCTAAGCAAGCATGTTTTGGTTGGACTAGGTTCTTAGATCCGCGCTGAGATCTTAAAAATTTTAGTTTACTCTATAAGTAAACTGGCTCTTTGGTAAAAATAATTTTGTGCAGAAAGACTAACGCCCTCAAGTTCAAAACACTGTCAAAATTCAAATTGAATATTTTTTTGCATACTGGGTTATACGGTCGGTTCGTTTAAGTCCGAAGACATAACGAGCGATGTTGTTATAGGAAACGTTCAACTTGCGCTTACTAGCAGCATCACAGTATGCAAAAATTTCGGATCCCATTTATAGTAACGTCCGGAAAGGGCAAAGAAGAGTTATGTTTTCTAGTTATAATTAAACATTTTGATTTTTTTGGGCTTATGCTTAAGCCATTAGCGGAAGCCTAATCGTAAATTTTACACAGATTAGCATTCAGGCTATCAACAACACACGTGGTAATATCACATTTGCGACAGCTAGTATACAGTTGTACATCATCAGCGTACATTTGTATACCACAATTTTGCAACACAGTTGGTAAGTCGTTTATATAAACCGAAAATAAAAGAGGGCCCATTACAGAGCCTTGAGGAACGCCACGGATTACAGGTAAGAAATTAGAAGTAACGCTGCCTATATTTACGGCTTGTGATCTGTTTGTGAGATATGAGCTTATTAGTCGAGTTGCAGTGGCGGAAAAATTAAACACATTTTATAATTTCGAACATAAAATTTGGTGATCAACAGTGTCGAAAGCTTTCGAATGATCTAGCAAAACCAAGAAAGTGATTTCATTGCGATCGAGGTTATTTCGAATTTCATCGCTGACGTCAAGTAGAGCAGTCACGCAACTGCGCTTAGGTTGGAATCCTGACTGTCTGTCAGTTAGCAGTTTATTGTCCAAAAGAAATTTGTTTATTTGGTTGTACATCAGCGTTTCAAAAACTTTTGATAGATATGGTAAAATTGCTATGGGGCGGAATTCATTACCAGTTTTAGGGATGGGAATAATTTTAGCTTTTTTCCAAACAGCAGGGAATTCTGATTTCGTTATGATTGTATTGAAAATGTTAATAATGAAAGGGGTTAGAGCAGGAAGAAGTAACTTAAAAAACCTGGGATGTATTTCATCGAAACCGACGGCATTAGATTTAATCTCTAAGCAACTTCGCAGTACTTCTGTATATTCAACGCATTGAAAATTAAAAGCTGAGTACGAGTTGATAGATCTCTGAAAGATGCGACAACAGTTGACACTGGGCGCTGGCATAGGTATATCTATAAATTTGTTATTTAGAGCCTGACGTCTACGCTAGTGTCTGTAGGCGAAAAATTTTTACCAACTCCAATTTGCCGAATAATATTCCACTTCGTTTTGCTGTCTATGGCAGAGCTAAATTTAGATTCATAATATGCTAACTTGGCAATTTTCACCGCCCTGACTACATTGTTTCTGCATATTCGGAAAATATTATAACGCTCGGGTGTTTTGAGACGTTTCCATTTATTATACGCTGCGTCACGTTTTTTCATTAAAGTTTTAAAGGTACTGGAAAACCAGGGCCTTAGATAGTGCTTTACAACTTTACTTTTAAGAGGAACATGTTTTTCAAATAGTGAATTGACGTTACGTTGTAGGAAATCTAACTTATCATTTACTGATAGCATGCGATAAGTTTCTGTCCAGTCGACGTGATTGAGCTCTGTTTGAAGAGAGCTGAAATCTATATTTGTAAAAGCTCGGTATGTTATTTTTTGCTCTGGTATTGGCAGCTGAAAATTATAGCAAAGAAAAATCAGGTCATGCTTGGAAAAAACAGGAGCAGATAACTGCTCATAAAGTAAGACTTTATCATTATCACTGACAAAAAAGAGGTCTAGCAGCGAATTTCTATTTTTGAAAAAGTGTGTGGGTGTGGTGCAGTTTGGCGACGTAAGACCAAGTGCACACATGTCATCAGATAAATGAGTTTCAACCAATAAATCACAATTAAAATCGCCAAAAATTATGATGTCAGCATAGGAGCTTACCACCGATTCAATTTTCAACATTAAGTTTTCTGTATGGACATAACGATTTGGCCTATAAACTGTGCCGACAAGTAGTTTTTTGTATTCATAGATTAAGTCAACAAATAGGAATTCAATATTATCTTCAGAGTTTGATTTACTGATTAAGTTGCATGTAATACTATCTTTCACAAAAATTGCAACCCCACCGGCATGAGACTCTCGATCCGCACGAAATGATCTATAACCCTTTACACTAAAGACACTATCTTGAACAGAAGGCTGAAACCATGTTTCAGATACACAAATTATAACCATGTTTGAGTTTTCATAAGTGTACCGAAACTCATCAATTTTATTATTTAAACTTTGAGCATTAATATGACATACTGTAGTCCCGTCGCTTGACTGCTTAATATTCGAATTAAGGCATAGAGATTGTCTCTAGAACAACAACGACCGTAATTATTCGAACTCACAATGGATATGGTTTGAGATAAAAAGACGCGTATTTGCAGCACAGTTGTTAAAATTATTATTAACTTTTAATATAAGAAATAAAAAATTAAAAGAAATTAAAATAAGAAAAGAACTAAGTGTAAATATTACGCAAGGAAATGGAATGAAGGAAGCAAATAGAAATAAAAAGATGATAGATAGGTTAAGGAAATACAAATTAGATAACGCAAAAACATAAAACTTAAACTTGTAATACGACTCGTTTAGTAATGCTCTTTTCTTCCTAATCATATACATAGTATATTTTTTCGCTTTAGCGAGTTCATATTGACGCCACGTCTCGTATTCTTATTGTTCAATTAGCTGTCATGTCGTCAAACAAAGGAAAACAACGAGTGGAACGTAAACGTCAAAATGCACTGGCGTTGCCAAACATAATAAATTGTATACAATAATTTTTATCAAACTTACAGTGAAGTCTAAATTAACATTACAACTTTGGCCGATCTGACTTTTCAATCGACCTCGATCATACTTTTTTTTTTTTTTTTGTAATACATGAAATAAGTGTAGCCTTCGGTAGGGGAACAGTAGAACAGTCGTATCAGCTCTGGGCGGTTAACCATTTTCTTATGCGCGCAGCCTCAACTATGCCATTATAAGGCAGCTGGGTAAGTTGGCAGTTCTCGATATCCCTGACCACATATCTATCATGTGGCAAAACCTTATGGATTATATATGGACCGCGATACTTTGGTATCAATTTTTTGTTTGTACCTATGACAGTGTCTACGTTGCGTATCACAACATAGTCACCCTCCGAGTACGTCTTCGCGGGCTTACTATGTTCAAGGAAGTACTTAATGTTATAATCCTGTGACTTTTCAATTGCATTTAATGCAGATGTCCGAATCTCGACCAAATCACGCTTCTTGTTAGACTCTACCTTAGCGACTAAGTATTCTGAGAGTTCATCTATATTTCCTCCTCTTTGCTCAACCCCAAACAATAATTTACTGGGCGTCTGTTTCGTGGTTGAATGAACGGTGTTATTCAAGCCATACTCGACTTGTTCTAACACATTAGACCAATCCCCATGACTGATTGGGTCACTAACTTTACTAATCATTGCTCTAATGACTCGGTTCACTCGTTCAACTTGTCCATTGGCCTGTGGAGAAGCTGTAGCCACCTTTACATGTGTTACGTTATGTTTCAATAGGTAGGAAGCAAACTCCAGGGAAGTAAAACATGAGCCTCGATCTGTTATCACCCGCCTTGGACAACTATAATAGCTAAAATATTTATTGAGACACGCTATAACTTCCTTAGTACTTGTTGAATTAACTGGGTATATGCGAACATATTTTGTAAAGGCATCAATTACAACAAGTATGTGTTTTCGTTTGGAGTTCACAGTGGGCAAAGGACCGAAATGGTCGAGGTGAATAGTGTCAAAAGGAATCGGTGTCTTCAGAATACTATGCAAATTGTGCTCATTTACCCTGGCAGGGGCCGAATACATGATACAGCGAATACAATTTCTGATGAAATTGTCAACTTTTTCTCTCATCTTGGGAAACCAGTAATTTTTCCTTATTTGTTCTAATGTTTTTTCGGTACCTAAGTGGCAAATTTTTTCATGAACTAGTCGCATAACGTTGCCCTCCATTTCACTGGGTACATACAGCTGTAAATTGTCATCCTTACTTTTCTTATAGACTAGGCCATCTACTAAATCATATCCCGCCACTACTCCTCTCTCTAGTTTCTCCCGCAGCTGTTTTATTATGTCGTCTCTGTTTTGAGTCACTTGAATATGACCATCAGTTTCCTCAAGGTCTACAGCGTATACAGTTCTGCAGTCCTTAATAAGATTTTCCTCAAAAGCAGCGGTTAAAGATTCAGATGCGTCCGCACTTCCAGCAGTTGGGCAGCGGCTAAGTGCATCAACGTGACCCATGTTGGCACCACATCTATGTTGTATGGTATAATCGTAGTTTTCTAACTCTAGCGCCCATCTGGCTATTCTAGGATTCAGGGTTTTTTTCTCTAGCGGTAGCGTCAGTGAGTTACAGTCAGTTATAATTTTAAAGTGTATTCCTTCTAGGTAGACTCTGAACCTGCGTAAAGCATATATAAAAGAGAGGGTTTCCAATTCAAAACTATGATATTTCATTTCAGCGGCAGTTATGGCTTTAGGAAAATACATGACAGGGTGCATTTTGTCATCTGTTTGTCGCTGCAGAATAACTGAGCCGAAGCCAGCAGTACTAGCGTCGCAATGTAACTCAGTTTGTTTTTTTGGGTCATAAATTGATAGAATTGGCGTTGAGGCCAACCTATTCTTTAGCTCATTAAATGCTTGTACGCATTCATTAGTGATAATGAATTTCACACCTTCGTGTGTTAACCGCTGCAATGGTTTCGCTATGCTTGAATAATTTGGGACACATTTTCTAAAGTACGAAAACAGACCTAAACATGTTTTCATTTCTCTTGAGTTGTTTGGCAACGGGTAGTTTCTGATTGCATCTATATGAGCGCTACTAGGGCTAACTCCTTCTGAACTTACCCGATAGCCTAAGTAATCTATACTGTAGTAGCCAAACTTACATTTACTTATTCTCAATTCTAGTTTGTTTTCTTTCATTCTTCGTAGAACTTCAGCTACGAGCCTCAAATGATCACTGAAGTCAGCGGAAGCTATTATTATGTCATCCATATAAACCATAATCTGTGAGCAATCAATTAAATCTCTGAAAATATTATGAATGTAGCGCTGGAAAACAGCTGGTGCGTTTTTCAACCCGAAAGGCATTCGTAAATACTCAAATTGACCATATGGCGTGTCAAATGATGTATACTTAATCGATTCGGGTGACATTTTTACATGGAAGAATCCGTTTCGCAAGTCGAGAGTTGTAAAAAACTTTTTTCTCCTAAATACTCCAAACAGTCTTCTATCAAGGGCAGTGGGTAATTGTCCCTTATTGTTAATTTATTTAGAGGCCGGTAATCAACACATTTGCGGATCTCTCCACTTTTCTTTTTGACTAGGACAATAGCTGAGGCATATGGAGACTCACTGGGCCGAATAATCTTATTTGCTAAAAGTTCATTTGTAATAAACTTAGGCAGGAACAACTTCATCTTCCGGGCATCTTTCACAAATTCCTTCGGCGGCAAGAACATGGCTGTGCAGCTCGCTTTCATTTTTGATGCGAATACTTTGGGAGCCTTTGTGTAGCCGAATGTGTAAACACCCTCGGACGGTGAAAGCATTGTAAAAACTTTTTCGTTTCTTGTAGGTAATAGCAGCATGTAATAGCTTTCTAGTATCAGCGCTGAGGCATTCGTGGGTGTAGATATTGTGTTCTGCTTCAAAGCCTGCATTAATCAGATTCACGGCTTTCTTTACACGTCTGCGGTAGTCACCAAATGCTTTCAAATCCCGATTTCGGTCATGCGGAGTGTAGAATTTGACGATGATCACAGGGTTTGAATTTTGATTTGTGGTTCTCTGCCTTACCCGAAAAATATCTTTTAATTGCGGTGGTAAAAACTCAAAAGAGTGACATACAAGGTTAAAGATGCTCTTAATATTTTCGCCTGTCATTAAAGGCACTCCAAAAATTATTGCATCGGAAGAGTTATGATTTTCACTGCTGTTGTTGGAATTTGATGACGAAGAGCATATATTGCAATAAATATATTATGTATTTTTTGTTTTTTTCAAGGCACTGATAATTAAGCTTTTAAATATAAATGTATTTGAAAAATTCTCAATTTATATAAGTCCTTAGAACTTACCAAATTACATACCCTTATATTATGATGATGAGTAACCAAGAGAGGGATTTTTCTGCACCTAGAACATACCTAGTTAATACATATATGACAAATGTCACTTAAATTTATTTTTTTCTTTTTAGTTCACGTCTTTTTTGAATAAAAACTTATTTTGTAAATTTTTTTTTTACTTTTTATTTTAAATTATATTTTCTTTCTTCTTAATGTTTAAAGAAAAAAAAAATCAACTCACCTGAGTGGGATTTTTCACTTTTCTTTGAAATACTGCACTTAAAACTGGCTGGAAAAAATTAACAAAAAGGCTTTAAAGACAAATTTTAGAATTTTTTTGGATGAAACATATTTTTGGCTTTCATCGCGTATGACATATCATACGTTGTCATTAATGGGTTAAAACAAACTTAAAGTTCCTTTTAAAAGAATTGAAGTTACGTTTTATGTTATGTTTTTAAGTTTTAGTTATAGTAACATAACTTAAAGTAATAGTTGTTAACTATTTTTACTTTTAGTTGTGTTTTAAGTTACTTGTAACTTTTATAAGTTTAATACAAATTTTATGAAAAAAATCAAATACACAAAAAAGACACAGTTTCAAGAGTATCGTAAGTAAGAGAAAAATTCTGGTTTTTTTATTTATATTTTTCAAAACTATTTTAAAGCGTTTCATCTTCTAAATAAAAATTATTCAAAGACAAACTTGTTGTTGTCCTTCTTCAAACTTACCTGATCTAAAAAGCTCACAATTAAATTCATGTAAAAATTTGTTTTGTTTTATAAAAAGTTTTCGTTTGATATTTTTGTTGATGAATTTGTTGTTCTTGTTCATTTGTTTTGGTGGTTAAAACTAAGTGTAATTCAAAGTTATGTTTAATTAATGGAAATAAATATGGGTAAATTTGAATTATTTATTTTTCCTGTAGTAAAGAGCATATACATATATGTATATTTTAAATGTAATTCAAAATTAAAATTTTAGTAAACAAAATAAATTTTTAGTATGGAAAAAAAATAATGCATAATATAAATAATTCGAATTTATTATGGTATTTAAAAAATAAATGGAGTTTTTAAATACTTAGTAACGCATGCGCTAACCTGCGTACATACTGCCATACTGCCTCTGTAGCTACACGCATCTGTACATATTTTCTATTGTATTTGTCTTGCTGAAAATAAACATTCGTTTTATTCGTACTCCAACTCATGGCGGAATAACCAGGTAGGGCCGACTCGGAGAGGAATGAAGTAGAAAGCAGAGAAGAGCAAGCTAGTTGTCAAAATCAGCTGTTCATGTCGAGCATGGTGTAAGAAATAGAGGTGTTAGTGAGTTTGACACTTCTCTCTCAAAAAAATAAAATTATGTTTCCCCTCTCTTGTCAAAAACAGCTGATGGTGAATTGCCATGAAAAAAATTTTTCTTAAATTCGTGTTTTCTGCAAGTTTATAAGATTTTTACTGAGATTAAAATGAGAATAAAGTGATATGGAAAACAAAAAAAAAAATATATATGAGACGCTGTGCGTTAAACAAAAAAAAACCGATGTGAATGCAAGACAATTTGCATGCTGACCAAAGCTTCATGTCACCTTCCACCACCTTCCAGCGCACGTTTCTGATAAAATGGCCAAAACATTCAATGACAAACTTGGAAAATCGGCGAAGACAACTGCAATAACTTTTTGTCAACACAACACGGCACAATTAATTGCATTTAATATTTATTTATACTAAATTCGCACAATAAGAACTATAGCGCATCATCTAGCAACTCAAACAAATAACACAATTTGACAGCTATCAACAGTTCCGCTCTTTCGCTCACAATTTTTTGACAGAAGCAAAGAAATTCATGGTGTTGTCAAAAACTCACTAACACCTGGTTTTCTTACACCATGATGTCGAGTAAAAATTAAGAACATCTAAAAAATTTCAGCTAAGTGAACCAACAACAATTACCAAGCAAATTTAAAACAACAACGCACAGAGAAGAGCAAGATCACAGCGGTTGAGCAGTGTAAGAGCCCAAACAGAACCAAAGCGGATGTCGGATGGCGGGCCTCTCTCGGAGAAATCCGCTGAGAACACGTCCAGAATAGGAGCGGTTGTCGGTTGTCGGATCACGGTTGCATTTCATATTGAGAATGATACAAATTATTTTGTGTAATGCTTTGAATTCACATGAATGCAACACAGGCACAAAAACAGAATGTCAGATCATAGTAAGAACTAAGAAAATACCACTGAACGTACCCAATCTTTAGCAAAAATATGGCAACATTTAAGTCATTCAAAAAGAGACCCGCCACCCGTCAGAGAGAAATTAGAAAAGATTCTATTCTGGCGTCTTCCCGTCACGCGTTTTTACGGCGATTTCATTTTTGGCGGCTGCATGTATTTTCATATACTTTTTTGCACGGCGAATCCGACAACCGACATCCGCTTTGGTTCTGTTTGGGCTCTAAGAGGGCGATGGACCGAATCGTATACAGAAAATAAAGATAACTTTTCTTACTATGTCCCGTTTTCCTCTCGTCACACACGAAAATTCTCAAGCTTGCGGCGAAAGCAATTATTGCTCCGAGAGCAATAATTCTCTTGCTCTGGTAACAAGATCTCTTTGTCCCGCTCTTCGCTCGGCAATAATTGCCTTTGCCGCAAGCAGTTTGTCGATTATTCGCCCGCATGAGGGGCTTACGAAAGTCCCCTTTAAACCCGATTAGTCAACAAACTACTTGTGGCGAAAGCAATTATTGCTCATAGAATTGCCGAGAGAAGAACAGCCCTTTGCAGCGCATGCAGAACCAAAACAACAAAATCAGCAGCTAGTAGCAACGTTGCCAGTTATGTTGGAAAAATCCCATTCGTGGTAATTTTTAATTGCCCTTAGGAATTTCTGTTTTCTGGAATTTCTGTTAAATTTTTTAATTCAGCGTGGTATTTTTTGATTGGCGTGGGAATTCAGCCGGGTATTTTTTAATTTCCGTGAGAGTTTGGTAATATTCTTCTTAAAATTTTTTTCTTTTTTTGGAAGAAAAATTTCTTTGTGGTATTTCTAAAGGTTTTTTAAATTGTTTGTGCATCTGGGACTTATTGTGGTATTTTTTAATGCGAATTAGATTTTTGTGACAATTTTAAATGCATATGGAATTTGTGGTGGTATTTTTAAAACGCGTGGTATTTTTGTGATAATTTTTAATGATCGCGGGATTTTTTTTGATATTGTTTTATTGTGGTAGAAACTTTTTGTTTATCTTTACCATGGTAATTTTCGTTGTATTCAATTTATGCTACTGTAAAAAAAGTAACTTTTTGTCGGAATTGTTGTTAATTTTAATTGGCAACCTTAACTAGTAGTAGTACATATTTTTGTAGCCACATACTGGCTCTCTAGCACATGCATCCATGGTGTAAGAAACCAGGTGACAGCGAATTTTAGTTTTTGTTGTAAAAGTACAACACTTAAGTTGTCAAACCACTCAAAATCAACTTTTCTGTCTCTTTCACTCAATCATCAGTTTAACAACTTTAGCAAACAACGTCGACGTCGCATACACCTTGATTTCTTACACCATGCCATGCATCTGTATTCTCTATTGTATTACAACCCAACAAGCCATGAATGTCACTGTTCCAGCTAAACGGTACTTAAAATGGCAGCGTCTGATTTGGTGGTATGAAAATGACATGTTTTTGTACTTTTAAACCGTTCTCTATATAATTGTAAAGTCTTTTTTTATATTTATCAAGATTCGAATATAAATTTATGTCATATTCTTTTTATGCGTTGTTTGTTCTTGTCTTTTTTCCCTCTCTTTTTCACCCGTTTGCCAAAAAACTCTAAAATATGCATTGAATCAGTTGAGTTGTCGTTTATTGTTGCAACTTAATAAAAACTATTTTAAGAAAAGGTTACAATTGTTTAACAACAAATAATATTAATATACAACTTAAAGTTTTCTATATGACCTTGTTATTTATTATGTTGATTTTCTTTGATTTAAATACAAATTCAAAATGTTTGATAGTTTAAAAATCATTCTTGTTTTTAAATACAAATTCTAGTTGTTTGATAGTTTAAAATCGTTTATTGAGCTTTAGGTCAGGTAAGAACAATTAACTGCTCTAACTACTTAATCAAACAGATAACTAATTAATCAGCTAGTGATGTTTTCCTTTTCATATTGAAAATGTTGTTGTTGTTGTTTCTTTGGAAAAAATTCGTTAGAGCAATTAATTGTTCTAACCTGACCTAAAGTTCAATTTTATTTGCAATTTCAACTATTTTAAAGTATCAAACAACTAGCATTTGTATCTAAAATCAAGAATTATTGAAACTATTAAACATTTAGAATTTGTATTAAATCATAGAAAATCAACATTAATACACAAGTTAATAAATGGTACGCTTATATGAAACACACAATGCATAGTTTGCTGACAACGAAACAGTCCGCTTCAGTGCTTTTAAAAGTGCGCACCGTTTTCAACCGAGCCAATTGGCTATCTGGGAAACAAAAAAAAAATGAAAGCAATTGATGAGTTTTACATACATATTAATAAAAAAACAACAACAACAACAAAAGCAGCACAAAAACGAACGACGTGATTACGAACCAAACAATAAAACACAACAACAAAAACAAAATTAAACAAGATAAGCAGCTATTGCAGCTAAGCAGCTTGTGCATTTCTCATACGAATATATGAATTTTTCATCTTCTTAGATTTTTCTATTTTATTAGATATTCCTTTTATTCCCACTAAAACTGATATGTTGGCATTTTTTTTTCTTTGTACGATGAATATTAAAGGCTGCAGGTATACCCCAAAGTGTCAAATATCACTTTGAAAAAATTTGTGAAAATGACCCCCATACAAACCGCGCTGTAAGACGAAATTGTACGTCAAAATTCGTAAAAAAACTATTAATGACTTCAATTGAGTAATTTTATTAGCTGTTAGTTTTAAGTTGAAAAAAAAAATATATATATATAATTTTGCTTACATGGACTTCCACGGATTTTTTATGTTGCATTTGTGGATTTTTACTCTCCTTGGGTTGGCATCAATGATTTTAGCAGTGACATTATAAAAGATAACTCGTCTGTATAACAGTTTTTAAGCAGTGGCGCTAAATACCTCATATATTTTTAGGCATATGCTGAAATTAAGAAAAGAAAAACAAACATAACAACAACAATTGTATGCAAACTCTAAGTCGATTTAACTTAAAAAATATAAATTTTTAAGAAATATAAAGTCCAGTTTGCACACCTACAGGTCCAAATCTATCAATCCATATTAAATTTCTTAAGATTAGACTTGTGCTTAAAAAGCCTTACGCCGTACAAAATTTACGTTTGCGTAATATATATAAGATTTTAGATGATTTGGCTGAACAGTTTTTGTTTTTTCTACTACACATTGCCTAAAAAAGTAGTTTTGAGATAAATTAGTGTTAAGAGAGAGTGTGGGCGAAATACTCTTCCTGGATACCTGCTGAAAAGACTGTACACTCAGAAAAAAAGCTAACAGTGAAACTGTTAAATTCCTATCCAACAGATGAGTTTTTGAAATTAAGTCTGCGCAAATCTAAATGCAGGACAATTCAAAGTTCAAATGAGAATTGAGTAAAATAGTTATTTTATTGACAGTCCAGACTTAATTTGAAAAAACTCATCTGTTGGATGGGATGTCTTTATCAGCCTGGTAAGGCCTATCCTTGAGTATGCAAGCGTTATTTGTGACCCCTTTTACAATTCTTCTAAGAATAGGATCGAAAAAATACAAAAACGTTACACTAGGTTTGCATTAAGACGGTTATACTCCTGGGAATCCATGCCTGCTTACTGGTTGCGTTGTCGGTTGTTGTGTCTCCAAAACTTCTCGAATAGTTGTGTCGTTTCTAACATATTATTCATCAAAGATATAATTGATGGTAGAATTAAATCTTCTGAACTTTTAGCTGTTATTCCATTCAACATACCAAGTCGAGCGCTCAGAAATTCGGACCTATTCCACACGGTGTATCACAGAACTAATTATGGGCGAAATGAGACGATGTCTGTCACATTGTAACTCTGTAGCAATTCATCTTGATTTCTTTGCTGACCGAAACTTATTTAAAAAATAACTTTTAGATATTACTGCTACTTGGTAACATGGTTTCTACTTTTATTGTAATAATTGCTTAATAAATTCTCATATCCAGCTTAAATTTAAATTATCATAAATAATTATCTACGATTCCTTTTACCAGCCATTTGTTGTCTTAACCATACTCATTTCTGAATTATTTATCATCTCTGTACACATAAAAACAAAGCAATGTTAAGTTGAAAAATGCATTTTTATACATAAATTTTAATTGTAGTTGTTTATTTTAGTAAAAATTATATTTAAGTATAAAATTTAATATGAAACATTATATCATAAGAATGATTTAATATGTAATCTGTAAGGGTTTCACCCGGTAGATGAAATAAATAAGTAAATAAATAAATAAAGTCCGGTGACAATGCAATATTATGATAACATTTTTTGCCACACCCCCTTTTACCGCCCACAAATCAATAAAAATGCTATATCTCTAAAACTACTGGGCCGATTCAGCTGCAATTTTGGCAGATAATTTCCTTCGAGTAGAGGACAAAAAAGGATTATTTTTTGCCACTCCCCCTTTTACCGCCCACAAATCCATAGAAATGATATATCTCTAAAACTACGGGGCTGATTCAGCTGAAATTCAAACAGTAAAGTTTCATCAAATAAAGCATGGGTTTATGAAAAATATTTGGCCATACCCCCTTTTACCGACCACAAATCAATAAAAATGCTATATCTCCAAAACTACGGGGCTGATTCAGCTAAAATTTTGGCAGTTAATTTCCTTCAAGTAGAGGATGGTTCAGGAAAAAAATTGTGCCACGCCCCCTTTTACCGCCCACAAATATATAAAAATGCTATATCTCCATTAGTTTTGAAAATGAAAGATGTTAATAATAAACCTTTAAGACTAAAAAGTAAAAAGTAAATAAAAAGTAAAAATTTTTTTTAAAAAATAAGCTTTTATTTAAAAAGACGTGAACTAAAAAGAAAAAAATTAATTTAAGTGACATTTGTCATATATGTATGCAGTAGGTATATTCTAGGTGCAGAAGAACCCCTCTCTTGGTTACTTATCATCATAGTATAAACGTACGTAAATTGTTAAGTTGATATCGGTGCCTCAAGCTTTTAAGTATAAATGTATTTGAAAAATTTATATAAGTCCTTAGAACTTACCAATTTACGTACGTTTATACTATGATGATGAGTAACCAAGAGAGGGGTTCTTCTGCACCTAGAATATACCTACTGCACACATATATGACAAATGTCACTTAAATTTATTTTTTTTCTTTTTAGTTCACGTCTTTTTTAATAAAAGCTTATTATTAAATTTTTTTTTTTGCTTTTTATTTATTTATCAGATTATTAACACTTACTAAACTCAATCCATCATAATGTGCTATCATTTTGTCGCAGCATTTTTTTAAATTTCGTATACTAACGGTATTCCTCTCAGAATGTTTAACCATTGTGTACTTAAAATACCTAAAGAGCAACACCACATGACTTATTACACCTAGAAAAATAGCTTAAACATGAAAAGTAAATTATGTATTTGGGAAAATGTTCAAGTGCTAACTTTTTGTCGCGGACTGTATCCTCAAATCACTCAAACCTTATTTGTACCTCCAATATCTTCCAATAATTTCTTAATCTTGATGTTTATATTAATAAATAGCTAAGTTTATAATAAATTTAAAACAATTATGTTATAATTTTGTCTTTTTTAGTTTATGTAGCTGTTTGCGTTTTTGGAAAAGACTAAAAATTGTCGTGCAGTGTAATGCTCGAATATTTATCTTTTCAGTTAAATAATTGACAGCACTGTCAGCAATGCAATGAAAAAAAAAAAGCTAAAAGCAATAAAGTTTTTAAACTTTTCGGAAGAGTTAATTTATCATTATTAACTCGCAAAATAGATGCTTTATATTATTTACTAGCTGCTTATAATGCTTCTTCTCCTCAAAGTATGCAATGCATTTTGATTAATTTTCATATACTTCACATTGCGACTACTTTTGTTTCGATGGCTGCTGCTTCATCAGTACCACTTCCAATACCACAAACAACTTCAACACTTGAAAAATGTTTCTCAAATATGCCCAGATTAGCAGCTGACGACAGGATAATGAATAATTGACGAATGTGCGCGGGAGATGATTTTAATAATAATGTCGCTGCATTAATTAAGGATTGAAAAGCGTCCAGAATGGAAGTTGTAACGAGGTGAGGGCGAGTTGGCGCAAAGCAGCGATGGTGAGCTGGCATTAAAATGAGCTGCGTAAAGCCCATCAATGATTAAGTTGCTGCGGAATCCAACGTTGCTGATGGAGTTGATAAAGTTCTCGGTTGACAGACAGTTCTGTGTAATCTGCAGCTTAGTTTGACATACATTCATGCAATAAATAAGTAAATGGATTGGCTGAATGATTGACTGAATAACTACTGAATAAGTGAATAAAGGGGAGGAAATGTTATGGAAACTTTTGCACACACACACACTTTATAAATAATAAAAGGCTTAAGCAAGGATGGAGTAAAGGCAAGGATGATTGCGTGTAGTTTGCCTCCTGCTGCTATCGTTGTTGATTGAATTGTGATGTTGGTGAGAGAAAAAAAAAATAGTTCATATTTCACTGGATAGACATTAATAAATGACAATGACGAGTGTTGCCGCTGTTTATGAATTGATTAAAATTCAATAACAGGTTGTCGTTGTCGCAGCAATGTCGTTGATGATGAAGCGCTGCTTAACGGTGTAAAAGCGCACGTGTAGTAGGTGTTACACAAATGATGCTCATTATTTTGTCATTGATTAATGTTGCCACTTAGAGGATTTTGTTAGTTGTTAGCAATTAGTTTCGCAAGAATTAACATGCAAAGCATTGTAATTTAATTAATGTTAGCAAATAATCTGAAAATCAAAACGTAAAATATTCATTAGCAAGAACAGATAATGTCAGACATAACTTTGAATAATTTTCAACCCCTTACTCCCGTGACAATATCATGTCTTTTAAGGAATATTCAATGTTTTGTAGCTCAAACTTTTTGGCTTTCTTTTAAAATTGGAAATACCCATTCTATACTGCTTCAGTTTAACGCTAAATATTTTGTAGAGGCTTTAAAAAGGTACGCTCATTTAACAAACGTCAGCCGGAAATAGAAGTAAATGAGACCTTGTTGTTGTTTTCATTCCCATTACCATTCCCATTCCACTTAAGCCTAATGTATTTGTATGTTTTTCATTTGTTTTCACATTGTTTTTATCTTGAAAACATCAAAAACACCAACAACAACAACAACAACAACAACAGCAGCAGCGAAAACATCAGCTACCAAAACTCAGTGAAAATGGAGAATTTATCGCCACTTACAACTGTGTTGTAAAAGTGAAAAACATTTGGAAACCGTGTGGCAACACCATGCTATCAAAAGTTGTGGTAAAACGGAAATAAAAAAAAAACAAAAACAAAAATGTACTGAATATAACAAAACAATTGTTTGTTTTGGCATGTAAAAAAACTTTGCAAAGCATGGCGTTGACCTCAATAGTTTCGGATGTTTTTCTCTTTCATACTATTTATCAGTTAGCTGGCCCATTCCGCTCAATGGCAGTCTTGATGCCAGCAAGGATGCTTTGCACCAGAAATTGTTCACAACCATGGCAATTTCTCAGCTGATAAAAATGGCTAACATCTTGATATGCTCCGTGCAAAGCATCGGCTGAACTCATGCTATAACTATTAAAAAGCTATAATGAATTAAAGAATTCTAATAAAAATAAACAGTCCAACAACTTGCAAAACATGATAAGTAAAATTTGATTAACGGCTTCTGCTGGCGGACAAAAAAAAAAGGCCATGAGTATTGACTTTATAAAAATACTAGCAGGCTGCAGTAAGGCCTTAAATTTGCAACTTAAGGCGAAGTCTCGGAGGGTTAAAGGCGCACTTGTCATAACATCGCTCTTGTGTGGTAAAAGTTTTGAGGGCGCCCTGACAAGAAGCCCCTGGACTCGCATGTTCAGACAGAAAACAGAGGCGGCCACCGACTTTCAGGGCCTGCGGACAAAAAGTTGGTACCGACAGGACGTGCTCGTATGCAAGCAGCTCGGTAGAAGTAGAGGGTTCGTTGGTGCCAGCAATTTTGTACCCACGCCGTACAAATAGTGCACGACTTAGTTGCAGCACCTCTGAACTCGAAGATATTAAAAAACTGTATAAAAAAATTTTACGGGACTTTAAGTTGTTGAATAATCGAAACATTTCCGTAGGATAACTTTAATGATTTCTTGCGAGATTTAATTTTCTGGCATAAAGATGGTACATTAGGTTACCTATTAAACCAGCTTCAAAAACTGCTGTTGTGATTCACTTACATACACTGATAGCCATACTTTAACATTGATTCTAAATTCAAGTTCAATGTTAAAGTCAAGGTTAAAACTGCAAAACATGTAGTAATTAATAAATAAACAAACCAGCGGCGTCAACTGGGTAGAGCTGGGGGCATTGGCCCCCCAATGGTCTGATACTATTATTCAATAAATCGATTCAATAAAACCATCTGATCGTGGTAGAATTATACACTGAAAAATTTCAATGCACTGTTATTTTGTAAATTCGTCTAATTTTTACAAGATTTATCTAACTAATATAGCAAATTTATCGCATACTATTAATTAAAATATATCTGATTATATAATTATTACGTTACATATTATTTTCGCCCGACTAAAGTACAGTTCACCGCAATATTCAAACCGTTATCGTTCTTTGTGTCATGGACTGGAGCGCCACCGATACGAATGGTGATGGTATTACTTCTAATCTTCTGATTAAATCAGTTTTATAAAAAAAACACGATCGTTCTTCGAAAAGCACCGATGCCGCGTATTTTGACAAAATTCTATCGTACTATAAGCTGCGCTGCATCACTGCTTTTAGAAGAACGATTGTGTTTTGTTTATAAGACATTCGTGTCTGAGCCAGAGAAAACTAAGGATTTCATTATTATAGAGTTCCTTCAGAGTTCACAGTGCAGTATTTAACATTCAAATTTCATCAAAAAAGCAATAATTGTATACTCATAATTTTCTGTTCAAAACCTCCTTTCTGCCTACGTCGAAATTATTTTCTGCATTGGGGCGTGCACATAATTTGTCTGTTACTTGGAAGTGTTTGGATGAAAGAGAAGTTCTCTTAAATTAAATTTTTTTATTTTACCAATGAAAAAAACAACAAATTTTGTTTATCAGAGTATGAAAAGCGATTTCAAGACAACACATAGCTAATGAATATTTTAAAAACATTTGATTCTGATTCGGAAACATTTTTGTCCGAAGATTTAATAATACAATTTTTTAAACTGTATTCCACCCACGTTGATGAAATTGTTCTCAGGAGCCAATTGAGTGTGGCGAGAGAACATTTGAAACAAAATAAAACAAAATCAATTATAGATATGGTATAGAG
Source organism: Dichetophora obliterata (assembly GCA_963920525.1). NCBI lineage: Eukaryota > Metazoa > Arthropoda > Insecta > Diptera > Sciomyzidae > Dichetophora > Dichetophora obliterata. The sequence continues at coordinate 55,416,922 of OY986437.1, forward strand.
ATTAGAAAAAATGCCAATAGCTTTCTCACAAATAATACAATTTATGTATGTATATTGTCTTGACACTGCTAGTGACTACTGCATTCAACGAAAGATTTTTCTCCACTTTAAAGAGACTGAAGTCGTATCTTCGTACAACAATGGGAGATGACCGTTTAAGTCACCTCATGCTGATGACTGTAGAACCAGAAATGGTATAAAAGTTCAACAAGGAAGATCTCGTTAAAAAGTTTGCCCTCAATCGTCAACGTCGTTATCCACTGAAATAAATCCAATATATATTTTTCCCGTCAAAGGATTAAAAATTGTATTTTTATTTTTAAGTCCATGGACTTAAAGGCTTCTGTGTGTATATTGTTATATATATTAAATTCATATAACGGTGTATAAAAAATGTGTATAACTATGGTTTTAGTAAATGTTATGTCTTACGAAAAAAATCTTATTATGTCATTTAAATTTTCGCCCCCCCCCCCAAGGTTTTGGTGAAATGACGCCACTGAAACAAACCGTTTAAGTTATGATGCTTGCCATAGTTTAAACGGTGTTCAATTGCCAAGCGCCCAGCTTAAAAGTAAAGGCAACAACAGGTGTGCAGCTTTGCCTACATCTTTGCAGTCAGAGCAAAAATGACTGCGATGCATTTTTGTCGTCATGCAAATAAAACAGAGGAATAATTGAAACTATATTTTGTTGTTGTTTTCAGTACAATTGGGAATATGACCCAATTTTCACATACTGAACATGTTTGTACGCTTGTTCGGCTTATGTTGAGTTTGTAAAACTAGATTAAGAAGATAATAATGAAGCTATCAATTTGAGCTCACTCTTAAAACTAGATTATGGTCGAAACATGAAATGTCACTCCTACCTATTACTTATTATACCATGTCCCATGTCCCAGTCAGAGAACATGCTGGCGACATTTATAAAACTACAAATGTTTTTATGCTGGTCATGAAACTCAAATACACGCTCTTGGATATTGGCTACCATGCGCTCAGCAAATGCAGCAAGCATAGCAAAATTAAACATGGTAGTGTTAGGGCGGAGAGCCGGTGACCGAAACTGTCAAAACGAAGTTGACATTTCATACAAAATCTGCAACCAATCAGAATGCAATATGAAAGCAAGAATTGGCAAATATATCAAAATGGATGAGTTTGACAGTTATGGTCACTTAGAAAGAGAACACATTCAGCCCTAACACTACCACTACCACTAATTCTACTATGGCAGCAAGCAACCATCAATAAGTTTATCTGCTGACAAATCGTTCCTTCATAAAGAAATCATGAAGATTATTGACTGCTTTTCTGTCAATGTATATGTAGATCTGTAGCTGAACTAAAATACATTCCAACAACAATTACCAAGCAAATCTACTACAACGATGAACAGAGAAGAGCAGTATCACATCGGTTGCGCAACGTTAGAGGGGATGAACCGAATTGGCTGCGGAAAATAAACAGTACTTTGCTTGCTATGTTTTTGGTTTGCCTGGTAGCAAGATCTCAAGTGGAGGCATTAGAAGATACTTCACGACCAGTCAACAAAATACAAATATGAAAAATTGCAAATTTATTTCATTTTAGCTACAGCTAGCTCTACATATGCATTGAAAAAAACAGTAACATTCAATTGCTGCATTCCCGTGGTCGTTGCTCTAGAGCGCGGCTCCATTTTATTCACAAAACAAAAACAAAAATAAAAATCAGCTCGATTTCTAGCTCTATTTTTGATCTTAAAATGCTGCCCAGTTTCAAGCATTTTTTATCAAAACGAACATAGTTGGCAAATCTAAATAATTATTCATTTTCCTATTTTGACGTTTCACCGCTCAATGGGCGTTTTGGTATTGTTGTTTTATTTTGTTATTTTTCTTTGAACAGCTGTTTCAAGACTGTGATGACAAATTGATATACAGTTGAACTAACGTTGTTTTACTGAGATTTGATCTGATCTAGTGCCACGGGAATGCACCTAATGTTTCGCAGCGTAGCAAAGGAAGGGGAAAGAACGATGCGTTAGCAGAGAAACTTATTGATGATTGCTTGCTTATGTTTTCTAAGTTTCTTATCTTGTTATCTTTGCTGTCTGTATTGATGACGAGAGTTACTTGTAAAAAGACAATGACGCAAACCAAAGATTTACCCTCTACCAAAATCGTTCAACGCCCACAAAGAAGTTTTCACTTCAAAAATACTAAAACTTTTGTTTGGACAATTCTCTTGACAACAATCAATTAAAAAACATTGTTAAAAATATTTGTATTTTTTTACGTTTTTAACAGAAAGCAATCTACTGAGAACCATTTGCCTTATATGTACATTTTTTTAAAAACAATTGGAAAGAAGTCGTCAATAAACACATCCTTATCAAATTTTTTTTTGCCACAGCAGCGTAAAACGTAACGCATCTCTCGAGTTATTTGAAATGGCCCTAAATATGTGGCATCTGGAATAATTTTTTAAAAATCTTTACCTTTTAATTAAAAAAACTTCTAATTAAAATTTTCTAAAAAAAATACCGCTTTAAAATGCTGTAGCACAAATATGATATTTAAAATTTTTTTCATAAAAATTGGCACAGTTCTTTTGGAGTTTACTAGTTAAAGAAAATTTGACCTTAAATTTTATATAATAGTATATATATAGATAAAGATATACGAGTGTCCAAGATAAACGTTTCAATCCGACGCTGGTTGATACCTTGGGCCAAGACAAGAACAAAATTGTATGAAAGGAGGGTCCATCTCCCCCCTGTTTCGAGCTATAAGCGGAAGTATAGCAAAAATGGCAATCAAAGGTGTCATCAGTTTTAATGCAATAACTTAAAAAGTATTTCAGATAGGATCCTATTTGAAACGGTTTTTTAAAGATTTTTAATTAGTTAAATAATATCTGTTGCATTTTTTTGGTATTTTTAACCATGGAATAATTTAAAGTAATTTAAATATGAAAAATATGTTTTGTATTTTCTTTTTTTCACTTTCAACTCGTTTTACATAAAAAAATGTTCTAATATTATTTTTTTTCCTAATGCAGTTTAAATCGGCAAATAATTCTCTGCAGTATTCCATTATGCGGCTTCACCGTACAGTAACAAATAAGAGCGAATTAATTATTTTATGAAAACATACACCCAAAAAACACTTTCAACCCAACACGGCAACAGCAAAATTTTGCTTCATAAATTGCTTTTTAGACATAAAACCATAATTAAGAAATGCACTTTTCTTTATTTTTCCCATATAATTACTTTTAACTTCTCTTAAAAATCAAATTAGATTCACATGTCATAGAACTTTTTTTTATGTACAACGAGCTTAAAGTGTCAAAGAATAACTAGTTCCATACTGACAATTTAAAACTTAAAAATATACTTAATCTAATAGTAAATGTTGTTAAAATACTTTTTAATGATATCTTTAGGAAAAGAAAAATCTAACGCAAAAGAATTTGGGATTAAGTTTATTTCAGTAAGAGCTCTCGAAATCGGCACTTAGTTTTTTTGATACTTATAAAAAACGGTACAAATTTTCTCAAATTTTTGAATTGTACATTGAAATGTATTAACTGCAAAAGTGCAGATGAATCTATTGAACCACTAGCAATATCATATATGAATAATAATGACAATATGGTACCTCTACATTGCACAATGGGCGCGCTGAACACTTTTTCTGGCCAAAACTCTGAAAAGTTCTATAAGGGGGTTTTCGAGGTCGCTGATTTCGAATTCGATGTCAAAAATTAAAAATTCAAAATGGCGGATCCAATATGGCGGTCAAAATTTCAAAATTTCATTGTATCCGTATGAAACGTTGTGTAAAGGGATTTTGGGGGTCGCTGGCTTTGAATTTATTGTCAAAATTTAAAAATTTTAAATAATGACTTCAGTGTGGTATACGGCATTTTGAGTCATATTTGATTAACTACTTTAAGATTGCGAAATTTGATATTAAAATTGAAATCAGCGACTTCCCCCTTACACAAAGTTTTTTAGACTTGCAAGGCATTTTGCTTTCGAATGAGAGACTATATTTGCTAAAATTAAGATGGAATTCATCCCTTTTGATATAAAAAAATAAATTAATTTAATGCTTTTTTTTAATTTATTTAAGATTTAAAATTAAAGTATTAATATCTAATTCATTTTCTAAAATCAAGTTTTCCTTTTCAAAATCTTCTTCATCGTCGTCATCTGTACTATCATTTGAGTCTTCGTGCTGTTCAAGCACATATGCTTCATTAGGACCCTCACAACTTAGTAAATCGATAACTTCTGGTGGAAGCGTTGCACGTTTTCGTTTGTGTACGCGTGTACTTAAACGCAGAGATGATATAAGTGGATCTGAAGAATCCATAGCCCTATTAAAAACATCGAACATGTTATCAGTGCGGCTCGTTTTGCGGGCGTGATGTAATCTATCAGCTTTATAAAATTTATGTCGGGATTCAGCAGCGTCCTCACCAAAACAGCCAACTGGAAGTATTGTATTTTGCATTATTTGTTTAGAGTGAATAAGCACTTTGTGAACAGTAGCTGTCATGGGTAGCCAAGAGTATTTATTTTGAATAAGATCAGCCGTTTGGAAGCAATATATTTCAAACTTCTCTAAATTCAAAAGAAACTGACATGACAAACATACTAATATAGTTTTAAGACGAAATATTAATTCTTGGCCAACTCCAGTAATTTTTGAAAACACATCATATTTTGTAAATGCACGACGAGAAGTATTGCCGTCGTTCGTGGTACCGAAACCACCAATTTTTGGAAGATCCACGCGTAAGCCAAGCTCGGTCCAAAATGCTTTTTGAATTTCTTCTTTTTTTATTGAAACTGCTTTTTTATCTTCTTCAGACCTTATCTGCCATTTTTTTATATCACATTTGTAGCCTAAGTGTAGAATAAATTCAAAAAACCTTATCCAGCAGTGCAAGGGACTAATACCATATTTTAAGCTACCCTCGATAGGCTCAAATTTTTCAGAGTTATAATTTGTAATATTCAAGAAATCCTTTGGAGTGGCACCACATATAGGACAAGCTTGATACGATTTAGTTCCGGTCAGAGCATTCAATACTTTTCCATCGATTACTGTTAGGAACAATTTAAAAGTTATTTCAACAGTCTTATCTCCTGCGAGTTTTATCTGCAATTTTTCAAGCCCTTCAATTTGTTTTTTTAAGTCAGCTTCTTAATTTTTAATAACTTCAATTGTTTCTTTAACGAATTCTAATTTTAACGGCCGACAAAACCTTGTCGATTGCGGAGTTTGATTATTCCAAAGGGGCTTTCCTGAGGAATGTAAAAGTCTCAAGGGAATTACAGTTGTTGCCAGAAGTGACGAGTCCGCATTACGAGATGTGCTTGGCTCAAGAAAAGTTTGTTTAAATTGAGCTTGACCTGAGCTGCTATCGAATCCATAACTTAAAATCAATTCAGTTGATATGCAGTTGCTTTGATCAGAATTCATAACTTGTAAAATAACTTCATTTTGCATCTCAATTATCCTTGTTGCTGTGTGCTTTAAAAGCATTTTTAATGGAACCTTTGCAATTGTTTCACTTACAGTTATACCCTCAGGTCTGCACTTACCTTTCGCAGCACTTACTTTCATGTAAGATGGAAAAATGTCGGAATTTCTTAGCTTGCTCTCAAAACGTATATTACAATACTGCTGCTTTGTAAAATTGTTTTCCAGAAGAAATGCTAACGCCTCATCTTCTGAAGCGACAATAGGCTTTTTTACATCTTGGAAACATATTTTTCGGATTTTAGACGGTCTTGTTGGGCTTTCCATCGTTTCTTTAAGAACGGCGGCCAAATGAACTCTTCCTTGTTTACGAGCTGATGTTGCTGCTGCTTGAACCAGTAGACTCGTCTCGTTTCCTTTAGATGCCGAAAGTTCCGCTGCTTCCCTTCTCTTACCCCAATCTGACTTTTCTGGATATGACAGTCTTGGACGCCCACCTCCTGACGTACTTGGTTCTTCTGGACTTGCTTTTACCGCGTTTTCTTCCTTTTCAAATGTAAACACTGTTGTGGTGGTAAGCCAAGCAGCATTTTGCGCTTGAAAAACATCCATCTTTCTATGACACTTTTCCCATTTTACCGATAATTTTTGACAAAGTTTACGCACTTTTTCTAAAAAATATTTTAAACCATCATCAGAAATGTTTTCATCACCAATTTTTTGTAGCAGATAGTTGGTAACAGAGGCCTTTTTTTGATCGTTTTGCCAAACTTGAAAAATATCGTTATTTTTGAAGCAGAAGTTGTCTGGAAAAAAGTGTTTTTCTTAAAAATCGCAAAAAATTGCAATACAAAACATGATAAAACAGAATTATTACATCCCAAATTATTATTTGTTTTTTATTTTAGGCTGGGCAAACTTGGGCAAAATTTTGCAAGCCTACACAAACATAAGAATTAAAAAAACACAATAATTTTATAGGTTGCATTAAAAAACTAATTTTTTTCACCGCACCAGAACTTTTTTTTTAACTTTTATATACATAATTTGAAGTACTTACTACCACTGTTATTTTCCATGTTTTACTTTTTTTTATTTTAATTATTTTATAATGTGGAATAATATTTTAATAAACTTAAAAAATGCCCGCACGCATTTGCACTTACAATTTTACTTAGAAAGCTCAACTTTGATGGTTTGCTGTGGAACGGTAAATTAGTATTTACAACAACAAAATGCATTTTTGTTTGTTTTGAAGCATTCTCTATTAGATAACAACAACAAAAAAACAATAACAGAGAGTGATAAAAGTAGGTTTTGGCCAGCAATAGTGATCTGCGAGCCCATTGTGCATTGTAGCGTTTTTAGATTTAAAAGTTTACAACGATCAAAGTACGAGTAATTAGCATCACATAGATTTAATTGACGAACTACAAAGCGAGTAAATCTCTTTTGAATGCGCTCCAAGCGATGTATATGTATTGAAAAAAAGGTCTCCAGATAACAATAGCATACTCTAATTTTTTTAAATAGCATACGAAGATCACTTTTTTCTAAAATAGAGCCCTCAATGTTACATAAATAATAAGACACATTAAGAGTTTCTGCAAATTTAATATAGAAGCACTTGTTGATATTTAGAAAAAGCTTATTATTATAACACCAATCCAGAAGGTTATTAATATTAGATTGTAAGTTTATTTCATCTTGATAGTTACAGATGATAGAATAGACTTTTAAGCCATCCGCGTATAAAAGATATTTGGAAACTATCTTTTATAGTTGAATACTCTGCTAATGTCATTTATAAATAACAAAAAAAGCAGTGGACTTAAAATAATGCCTTGAGGAAAACCAGACGTTGCTATAAAAGTGAAAGATTGAATATTTTTACTAGGCTAAAAATTTAGAGTGAAAACCAATATGATCCAATTTTGAAAGTAGAATTCTGTGAGACACTTTGTCGAACGCTTTTGAGAAATCAGTATAAATCGTGTCAACTTGATTTCCACTTTGAAATGCAGAGATATAGTCTTCTGTAAATATCATTAGATTTGTTACTGTTGATCGACCTGCAACAAGACCATGCTGTAGAGGACATATTAAATTCTTGATGGCGAAGTAAATTTTTTTTAACAATACCCTCAAATAAATCAGAAATAGTCGATAATTTAGAGATTGGTCTATAATTCAAAACATTACTTTTATTAACACGTTTAAAAATAGGTTCAATTGAGGCAATTTTGCAGTTATCTAGAAAAAACCATGAAGCTCGAGAGAACATGCACTAAAAAAATTTCACTATAATTCTGTTTGGGTCAGATTTGTCTAAAACATATTTCCGTGGAATAGAAAAGAGCACTTTTTTGTTATAGCATGTAAAAAGTCCATCACTTACAGAAACTATTCATATAAGTTCGCTGTTGACTTATCTTGCATAAAATGACCTATGCTGAAATTTTCCAGGAAACATTTACATTCAGCCATCAACGACTAATTTTAAGGATAAATTATAAATTGTTTTTTACATGGGTCAAAAAAAGACCCAAAAAAGGCGCTAGAGAGTTGAAGTTTTATACAAAACTCTTTGCCCAGGAAACATTTTCATGCAATATTTTAGCCTTAAGGATACATTTATAAACTGTTTTTTGCATGGGTCAAAAAGAGCCAAAAAGTGCGCTAGAGGGTTGAAGTATTGTATAAAAATATTTGTCCAGGAAACATTTTCATGCACTATTTTCGGCTTCTAGGACTAGTTTTAAGGAAACATTAAAAATTGTTTCTTACATAGATTAAGAATGACTCAAAAAGTGCGCTAGAGGGTTGAAGTATGATACAAAAATATTTATACAGGAAGCATTTACATGCATAAGTTGTTTGAATTCTACGACTAATTTTAAGGATACATTATAATTTTTTTTTAACATGGCTAAAAATGACACAAAAAGGGTGCTAGAGCGTTAAGTAATTATACAAAAATAACTTTATTACAAATTTTTATGGGTCTCTGAACACAACAACTTTGGCAAATACATATATTGTAAATTGTTTTTGACATGGGTCAAAAAAGACCTAAAAAGTGCACTTGAGGGTTAAAGTATTATACAAAAATATTTGTCCAAGAAATATTTTCATACAATATTTTAGCCTTCTACGACTAATTTTAAGGATGCATTATCATTTTTTTACATAGGTAAAAAAAAACCCAAAAAGGCTGCTAGAGGGTTAAGTAATTATACAAAAATAGCTGTTTTACAATTTCTTATGGGTCTATGAACAAAACAACTCTGGCAAATATATATATTGATAAATTAATTATCTTACTCTTTAGTAAGTAAATACCTTAATTTAGAAAAAATTAAAAACCTTTATTGAAAATGACTTGGTTGTAAAATTTAACCCTTTTTATCCCACAATAATTTATTTTAATTTTTTAGTTTTTTGCATAAATTAAGATCAATTGGCGTAAATAAACTTCGCGAGCATTTTTGTGAAAGAACTTTGTGACGACATATGGAGCCACTTGGACAATTCGGGTTAAAGACGAAGATACACGTATACATTTTTTCTACTCTACCAGAATTCATTGATCAAAGTCTATAAATTTTTTGGTTTCGGAATATGATATTACTGCAAATATTTCAACCAAACAAATCATGGTTTTTATTTTTATCGTTAAAGCTCTTAAGTCTGTTTTGGGGTCCATATTACAATTTCTATGCATGATATAACTACTGAACTAACAGCCATTCAGTTAAGCTGCTTTTCCTGACTTTCTCTATAGCACCTGCTTATTTCTAGTATCGCATTTTATTTGCTTTGCCGTTAAGCACGTTTCACCAAAAGCCCAATTAAAAAATAAACTGCTATCAGTTTTACTCTAAAATGTTTTTTTTTCGCTTTGCTGTATCCACTTAGACACAAGGACAAACTACATCATGTAAGATTTAATCTGCCCACCGTTTCAACAGTACCACCTGCTTGCCCACAGCAAATGGAAATAATTACCCAACTAACTGTTATTATTTGTCTAATGAAATGAAGTCCTGCTAATTAGTTGACACTTTTCAGAAAATAAATTGAAAAAAAAGAAGGAAAGTTTATGTTGCATTGCCATTCAGGCACACCAAAAGTGGCTGAGCAGCAGCAACAGAGACAGCATTAACATCAGCTCTAAAGCGCCAACAAGGATACAAGCAATGCGCCGCAATAAAGCAAAGGATACAAGTGAACACGTTAAGGATAAATGCAGCGGAGAATAAAACTTTCAATTAGCGACAACAACTGCAATTTCACCGGCAATTGTTCTGGAGCATGTACAAAACATATATATGTGTGTACGTGTGCTTGTTCGAACATTTTATTGCTGTTTATTGTATTCTTGACAACGCTGTATAGCAAATTTCTTGTTTTTGTATTAACTGAGCAATAAAAACGAGGTGTACTGAACTGAATAGTACTATTCGAAAAGCTTCGTTAAGCTCTTACATTGACGCTTGAATGATTTGCAAGGATTCAAGATAATGATTTTCTACAACCGTCAGCTGAAGGATTAAGTTTCAATTTTTTTTTTGAACAAGATGAATCTGTTCACAGCTGAAGTCACGCTGCGCATTGACTACACAGTCCAACAACCAAAATAATTACAGACTTCGATCAATGGACTCTGGTAGAGGAGACATAAACAAAACATTATAGGTGTATCGGCATTTTAAAAGTTTACGTCTGGGTAATTTTTAATATAAGTTTTAGGTTTACTTTAAACTAAGCTTTTGACCAGAGTTGTAAAAGATTACCATAAGTTTGTATTGCAATCAATGACTTCAGGTTACGATCAGTGTGACCAGAGTGGAATATTATATTCCACTTTGGCATATTTTAGCTTCGGGAAGCATATTTTTTTTTTATAAAAATATGCAGCATAAAAAGTGGAATATTTTTCGTATGATTATATTTTTCAAAATTCACAAAAATTGCAATAAAAAAATGTCTATTTGGTTACTAAATGGGTTTTTTGGCTATCGACATTTTTTTTGTTTATCTCTGAACCACCTTGTAAAACGCAATATAAGGAATTCATTTTGTGGTTAACTTCTTCGTTGTCAATTTTATTGCAATTCATGTAATAGCTTCACGCAGCTTAAAAAGTGAAGTAAATTTGCTTATATGTATGATTGGTTAGATTTTTTTGTGGATTATGTTACAGCAGTAAGTAATTTACTTAAGAAAACATTAGGGGTATTCACGATGTGTTGTATTTTCCCTTGTATTGTGTATTTTTGATAAATTTGATATATGTAGTAAATTTTTTCATATAACAAAAACAAAATTCAGTTTTCAAAATACAACCCTGTGGAAAGTATACAAGTTGTGTATTAGATCAGATGATTGTACAAGCATTTCTACTCAGCATGGAGCAAGCTAAAGGTTACGCTGTGAGTTTATTTAATAAAAATTAATATAATTGATTTTAAAAATACAATATGTACTTTACTGAAGGTTCGATCACAATAAGTTGTAAGTATTGTAAATTTTGCAAAAATTTATCACAAATGCACCACATCGTGAATACCACTATTATTGCTAACAATAGCTATTTCTTTTAACTATTTTAAAATGTGGATTCAAAACAATAAAGCAGAAAAAAAAGTTATTGATCAAAGTTCGGAATCTGAAGATTTATCAAAATTTGTGCTTTTCTCGCTTAGCTTACCATTTAGCAATGCTGAGGTTGAGAACATTTTTAGTTATATAAATCTTTCTTATTATATATAGAATGCAAGAAAAACTCTTAAATAATTTGTTGAATGTAAAAACATGGCTGCATGCTCAAAAAAAGTGTTGTTATGCCTATCAAATACCAGATAGCTTAATAAAAAAAATTTAGAAATGCGAATTTCTATGATAATAATGCAAGCAACAATTTAAGAATTGACCTCGAAGATGTGCCTGAATTTTAGTTTTGTATATTGTGTATCGTTACTTAAAATTCAAAAAACCATAACAATTTTTATAATTTTTTATAGGAGAAGAAAATAAATGTAAGTGCGATAGTAATCAAATAAATAAATGTTTTTAAACTTGCTTCTGTGTTTTTTTTATATGCATATTTAGACTTATTTAGATATATGTCTTTGAAATTGAAAGTGGAATATTTTTGTGGAATATAAAAATTGAAAGTGGAATATTTAGCATATTTTTTTTTAACAAAAAGCATATTTTTTCAAAAATCTTCTGGTCACACTGGTTACGATTGCAATCTTTAAATAATTTTTGATTTAGTTTTACATATGACTTTTACACAAAAAGTATGAAATCATTTTTAAGTTATTGTGAATGAATAAAAAAATTAAATTCATTGCTGATCAGAAAGACTCCAATACTAAATTGATTGCATTCCTTTATTGTTTTGAAAAAGATAGCAATCACCTTTAGTCTTTGTTGAAGTCTTGGAAGTCAGTTTGAAGTCCATGAATTTAAGTGATTGAACTATTTCTAAATGAATTTAATTATGACCGAGGAAAATCATTATATCCACGATTTAGATATAATTTCTTAACTTATGCCCCTATCACCGTCTGCGAATCGAATGCCTCACTAGAGCCGAATCATTTGGCGAATTTTTTTTTGTGGTATCACTGTTTGCGCCTCAGATACGGTGCTGCCAAAGCAGAAAACATAAAAATTCGCTTAGAAACGTCAAAAGTCAAACTTCAAATTTCAATTAAGCCACGATAAATACAAATAAATAAGCAGCGTTGAGCTATTTTTGGCGAGAAAATTGTGGAAACGGAAACTTTATGCAGATTACGGTGCAGTGTTTCAAATCCACCAAAAGTTCCTGACCACCTGTGATAATTTTAAACTTCCTTGTTAAATTTTAGTTTCGCCTAGATTTTAATCACAAATTTTGTTTTTTATTATTAAAATACTAAATCATAAAATGATTAGCAGCACAGATCTATTCTTTGGAGATTATGAAGAACCTGAAATTTTGTGTAGACTACGATGTAGACAGTTGCGGGAGATAGCAGCGTCGACTGTGTCGTCGCCAAAACCTAGCCCACTGAGGGCCACAACATGCCTCAAGTTGAGGAGAGCATCGACGGCCTGCTCCAAGGGTGAAAGGCTGAGCTGCTTGTTGGACCCTCTACCATTCCCGGTTGCTTCAATTGACAAGACAATTTGTTTTTGTCTTCAGCCTAAAGTCCAGCCAAACCTAAAATTTAAGTTTGCAGGTAATTTTTTTATAAAGAGTTAAATAAAAGCTCACCTTGTGCCATACCTTTTTTGCACGTAAAGGAGGTCCTAGAGAACTTAGCTCTATCGCAAAGCTTTACCATGTCTCCTTCTGATTTTTCTGTGTGGAGCCGAATCTTCCTAGTATAGTTGCTACACCAGGATTCTGTTCCCACAAGCTGCTCCAGCTTGTGGAATTGTCGACTGTACATTTTTTCATTCTTAAAATATAAAAAAATTTGTTTAAAATCAAAAAAAAAAAAAACAGTAAAATAACAAAAAAAGCAAGTTACTTATCTTTTTCAATTAAATCCTTTTTGTTTTGACAACATTTTTATTCATATATTTAATTCGCCGGCTACTCACCAAATATTTCTATTCGTCTATATTTGACGTTAAAGTCGAATCACATTTGTTCAATTCGCGAACAGTGATACAACTAATATTTTAGTTAGTCTGTTTTTGACGTTTGAGTCGAATCACATTTGTGAAGTCCGCGAACAATGATAATACTTTGGCGAATTTTACTTGTTTTCTACTCGATTCGCGGACGGTGATAGGGCTATTAATCTCTAATAGTATCGCCTGTCGTCGAAGTTCGACCATAACAAAATCGATTTGTCTTTTGTTTTTTTTTTATAATTTTTATTGAAAAACGTTTATAAATGTTGAAAACATTACATTGATAAATACTTTTGATAAATACTTGCGTACTCTGTACTCGCTCTTGTCAGAATCAGAACGTAAAACAAATTTTCATGTATCGGTTGCGCTGATTACTGTTTATGTTTGCTTCTCATGTTGCTTCGGTGTTCATTTTACCGTTTCTTAAATATTAAATACGAAATTCTTGCGTCACACTAATTTTTTTTTTAAAATTTAGCAGCGGACGTTAGTTGTTTTTTCATTAACTAAAATACTAATAGCGCAAATTTAGTGAAGTGGACACATTTTAACAAATAAAATAATATATTATAAAATCTTAATTGATTTGAGGTCACTTGCTGCAAAAAAATTATTTCAGCACAAACTTTTGGTTCTTGAAAATCCTTGAAGGACATGAAAATATCAAAGTTTTGGCTTTGAATATATATTGAGATTATACAAAGTCCATTTACTCCAAAAATCATAAAAAAAATTCTGAGTGGCTTAGCGTCAAGTCTGAAAGGGATAAAGGACGAATAAACAAACAAAAAAACAGTGTTGTCGTTTAACAGCCGTTGAAAGTAGTCATGGCAACTTTTTTAAATAGCACTAACATACCAAATTTATAACATTTTATACATTTTTGGCTAATACGCCATAAACTGTCTGAAATATGGCAATTCTCTTAATTTGTGGATGTCGCGTCATGAGTAAGGGTTTCGTTAAAGTAAAGATTTTCTCTTTACACAAAATTACTAAACTCGCCTCAAGAAGTTTTCACTTAAAAAACTAAATTATTAACTCTACAGGCGTTGGAGGCCGCGCAGCTACATTGTAGGTATAAAAGAAATAATTGGTTACGTCAGGTGTCTATTTACCACAGGGTACACTGAATGAGATGACTTCATTCTGTTCAGGTTATCAGTTCGAGGGAGTTATTAAGAAACAGCAACAACAATAATGCCACACAGCTCTGTTGAAGTGTTCTGAGTCACTCTCTTCTCTCTCGTGTATGCTACAGCAACAATGTTCAACCAGTGATGGCATTTTCGGTACAACTGCACTTTTTTCAGTACAATTAACTTTTGAAAAGTACGTTAGTACAGTCGTGGCGTTTTCAGTACTATTTGCCCAAAACCAACATTTGGTGTTTGATTTTTATTTCATTCCGTAAAAAAATTTAATTTTTTACTAAGCTTATTTATTATACTTTTCCCCAACCCTTGAGATTTTTGCTTGCAGCACTTAAGAGCAGGGGCCCTACTCTGTAATGCGATTCGAAAACCAATGCGATTCGAAAACAAAATGCGATCCGAATTTAAAATCGCACTCTGTAACTCTTTCGCTTGAGTGAGAGTGTTGCTTGCTAAATTTTCCTGGAAGTTTGTCCATAATTTGGCATCATTGGGCGAATCGTATGAAAATTTATCCAAAATTTGGCATCATTTTTTACTTAACGTCAAAAAATTGTCAGGAAAATACAGACAAAGAAATTTTTAGAGCTGAAAGCAAAACAAACAGAAAATAAGTTCAAAAGTTTAAAAAATTAAATATAAAAAATGGCTTTGTGGTTACATGGTGATGATGAGCAGCAAGAACGGTTGCAGCGGCAAATTATAAGGGATCACTGTAATGTGATGGCTATCAGTGATAAGAGGTAATTAAGAAATAATGTATATTGCCGTCCGCTAAGAGTTAAACTATTAATTTTTGACATTTATTTTTCAGCTTTGTTAAAAATTTTCGCATTAACAAAGAAGAATTTATATACGTTTTTGCAGTTGCCGTCTTTAATTGCCCCTTGGCCAAGTCAGGATGTTCCTGGAAGAAATCCATCAACAATTCAAATTGCCGCGGCTTTGTGCTGATATTTTTGCAAGGTTCCCTGTTTAAAAATTAAATGGCTAAAACATATTAAATCATGTTAATATTCGTAAAAACTTACATTTTTATTTATATATCGCTTCTTGATTCAATTATGTTGATATTTTTAATTTATTTTTTACTTCTGCTAAAGAAAAAGAGCTGTCGAATGAAAATTCCGAAATTCGAGTAACTTTGACACTCGCATTCGCGTTGCCAAGTGCCGAAAATGCGAAAAGCGAAAAGGGATAAATTAAAATGCGAAAGTTGGAAAATAAAATGCGAATGTCAGATAACAGAGTACCTTCTGTTCGAATTCGAGCAATTTTACTTTCGAATCGCATTACAGAGTAGGGCCCCAGTATTCTGGTTTTTAAAGTTGTTATCGGTTATGTTTACATTTCATCGCAAGAAAATCCGTAATATTTTTAGCTGTCATTTGTTTATTTGCGGAAATAATATACTGCAAGAGCATATTTTCAATTTTAAAAATTACGCATAAAAGTTTTGTATATATACTATCTTTAATCCTTAAAAATACAGTAAATTTCGATGATGATGATATACTGAATTGGTAACCTAAATTTGCACATAAACATGTTTTATCAGGCCTTACAAACTCCATTGTGCCTTTCGTAATACAACTTTTTAAAATAACATTTGAATTATTATTTTTTAATTTTCGATGCACTTGGGCGCCATTTTAATACCATTTTCAACTCGATTCAATACGAAATCAAAAGAGGCAAATGCCATCACTGTGTTCAACAGAGCTGTGTTGCTATTGGTTTGCACTGTCCCATTGGGAAAAAAAGTTTTTACATTTGCTTAGTTTTGCCTATCTTAATGACAACTTATTCGAATAAAAAGTATATTCTGCAAATGTACTCGAAAATACCTTTCCAACGATGTAAGATTTATGTGAATATGCTGACGTTAACACAGGTAAAATGGTACCACCATTTTCTTGTTTGCGTAATAATATACAGATAGGATTTTCATCAGTTGTTTATTCGTTGGTTGTTTGTTCAAAGACCACAATATAAGCTGGAAATATATAACTACTAGCTGAACCCGGTGTGCTTCGCTACCCCCTCGTTATAAAATAAAATTAAAAGTATTTATATATTTACAAAAATGTATTTATTTAATTTTAATTTAATTATTGCAATGCTTTAGGATATACAATATTTTTTGTTTGCCCATCAGGAGCATACACATATAAATCGGTGGGTTTTCCTACACGCGAGCATGCAACATGCGAGAAACATGGATGGACATGCGTTAAGCTCATCAGCTGGGGTTGCACCTGGAATAACCGGTAGTGTTTGGCGAAAATCACCGGCTAACAAAATAAGTGTTCCCCCAAATAATTGCCTATTGCTTCTGAAATCCTGTAATGTGCGATCTAGGGCCTCTAAAGATTTTTTGTGTGCCATTGTGCATTTATCCCATACTTTGATCTTACACGTTCGCAGCACTTTACCCATTAATGAATTTTTCTTTATATTGCATGTTTGCGTCTCAGAGAATTGCAATTTCAGTAGTAATTTAAGTGCCGAATGCGCTGTTCTGCCACCATCCAAAAGCGATGCAGAAATGCCGGATGACGCAATGGCCAACGCAATATTGTTTTGGGATCGAACTTTAGCCAAAACCAACGAAATCAGAAACGTTTTTCCGGTCCCGCCCGGTGCATCTAATTTTGAGTTATATGGGCGAGGCCACGCTCCTTTGTCCGCTCACAAATTTATATAGTCAAGAATTTACTATATCGTAAGAATATCTCATTGTGAAAATTTAATGACGATCGGTCCAGTAGTTAATACTATATTACGATTTTTAATTTTCCTAAAAAGGGGCGTGGTCCCCACCCACTTTTCTCCTAGTACGTTTTCCTAACTATGCCAATACCATATGTACCAAATATCATCGACGTAGGTCAAAAAATGCCCAAATTATGTTGAATAAAAAATTGTTGGGTTATATGGGCGGTGCCCCGCCCCTTTGTCCAATCAAAACTTCATATAGCCTATTCTTCCTTCCAGAGACACAGTAACATGCTGTGAAAATTTCAGGAAGATCGGTCCAAGGGTTTGGTCTCTTATAAAGCACAAACAGACAGACATTAATTTTTATATATATAGATTGAAAGCAGATTAATTATAATTAATTATATTATAATTAATACATATTACAAAAAAAGTATTTTGTATAGCAAACATTGTTAGTGGTATAAGTAAGTATCTGAATTAAAAAAAGGGAGTGGTGAAGTGGGCGTGGTTCATAGTAATATGGCGACGTTAACAGTATTAAGAGCAATATACTACCAAATAAAAAATAATCCGTTGGAATTAACAAATTTGTACAGAGAACAAAAAGTTTAAAACTTAAATTTGGCGTGAAAAGGGGCGTGAAAGGGGGCGTGGTGTAAGAAATGTTTATTTCTACCTCGCCTGGAGTATAATGTGTATACAATTTGAAGTAAATCTGTTAAAAACTATATGGGAGCAATTACATAATTTTAAAAAAGTGAGCGTAAAAGTGGGCGTGGTCGAAAAAAGTACCCTATTAATCATGCCAGAGTCCCAGATAAATGCTGTGAAAATTTCAGGAAGATCGGTCCAGAGGTTTGGTCTCCTATAAGGTACAAACAAACAAATAAACAAACACACATTCCATTTTATATATATAGATATGTACACGGAGAAGACTGTTTGCTACATTTGTATTGTGGTTAAACAAAACTTGCGCTTAATTCGCAGCCACTTCAAAATTATGCTAGATTTCAGCAAAAACTAATCAAAATTTGCTTCTCCAGTTTATTTTTTGCAAAAGAAAATTTCTACTTAATTCAAGGAAATATTTGCTAAGTTATTATCAGTTGGAATAGCAAATTTTGATAACTTTTTGCTGAAAATTAGCATATTTTTAAAGTGAAATTATTATTAACATTAAATTAAATTGATAAATTACCACCATCTGGAGATTTGAACCTCGGCCGCGTGAGTGTAAGTGCATAGGCTTATAAATTCGACTATCGCAGTTGTTAACCAATCGTCGCCTAATTTTCCTCATTAAGAATAAACGTGTGCTCGTGTGTTTAGAAGAAATTTGCTTGAATTAAGTAAAAATTTGCTATTTGAGTTTATAATAACTTAGCAAAAACAGTGAAACTTCTTTAACTCGAATTGTCAAGGGACCAGAATTTAGCTTCGAGTTACGGAAAATTCGAGTTATAGAATGATTTATATCATACAGGGTTGCCAATATTCGAAGCGCCCATCTGGCAACACTGTTACTTTCCGCAGTGATGCCAAATCGACTAATGACATACCGCGTTTGAAGCGTCATTCCAAGCAAATGTTTACAATGGAACAGTACACGCCACGCGAACGCTCTAAAATTGTTGAAACTTATATTCAACAAAACAAGTCAATAGTGAAAACTCAACGTGCTTTCAAAAAAATAAATAAAGTGAAAGTGCGCCTTCCAAGAAAACAATTTATCGTTTGTATGAAAGATTTATAACTGGTAATACTCTTGGTAACCGAAAGAGGCCAAATAAAAAGCGACCAAGGCGATCGGATGAGAATATTGCAGCCGTACGAGCCAGTATTGAGCAGTCACCAACAACATCCCAAAATCGCCGTTCTCAGCAGCTCGGCATTCCCCGATCCACTTTACAACGCATTTTACGTGTTGATTTGAATTTGTTTCCGTACAAATCGAATGGGCCCACGTCGATTGGAATGGGCCCAAAGAGTCATCGAAATGGCTGAAGAAGACGAGCAATTTTGGCATAAAATTATCATGAGCGATGAAGCTCATTTTCAGTTGAACGGAACGGTAAACAAACAAAATTACCGTATTTATGCCACTGAAAATCCACAGGAGATTCAAGAGGTACCTCTTCACGATGATAATGGCCACAGAGTTACTGTCAATCAGGAGCGTTATCGCGATATGATAAACAATTTTTTCATGCTAATCGTTCGTCGAAAGCGTATCAGGCACTACTGGTTTCAAGAAGACGGCGCGCCACCACACACAAGCCGCACTACAATCGATTTTTTGAAGCAATTGTTCCCTGGCCGTTTGATGTCAAAAAATGGTGATTTCGATTGGCCGCCAAGATCACCAGATTTAACGCCTCCAGACTTCTTTTTGTGGGGTTATTTGAAATCAAAGGTTTACGTCAACAAGCCAAAGACCCTAGAAGAGCTGAAAACCAACATCCGTCAAGAAATAACCGCCATTCCCATCGAAATGTTGAAGAAAACCATGGAAAATGCTGCAAAACGGGCACAATATGTCGTAGAGGCCAATGGCGACCATTTACGAGATATCATATTCAAGAAATAATGTAAGCAAATCTACTTGAACCCAATTAAATGATATTCATGACCAACAGACAAAAAATTGTGGTTTCTTTGATTTATTTAAAAATAAAATGGGCGCTTCGAATATTGGCAACCCTGTATATCTATATGTTAATATATAGATTTCTTTCAAAAATTGTTGGCGATGGAATATCTTCAACTTGATCATCATCAGATTTATCATTTTCATATAGTCGTTAAGTCAATAAGCATCTTCTTAAGTACTGTATAATGAGTCAGACTTACTTTGAAAATTCAAAAAATCTCGTTACTTACACAAAACATTTACTAATAAAATACTTACAGCACAAGATTCAATAACTTTTATATCTTTCGACGCAAGCTAACAAAGATTCCATGCAAATTTTTTGCATGCTGTCGCAGCGCGATGCTCCGAAGAAGTCAATTATTCGAATCACAAACACAGAAATATTGAAGTTGTAAGTGAGATAAATTCGAGTTATGGAGATGAATATGCATAAAAGTCTTCCTAATACAAAGGAGATTTCGCTTCGAGTTGAAGAAAAATTCGAGTTAGGGAAATTCGACTTATAGATATCAAAATGTAAAGAAAATGTCTTGAAAAAGCAAAAACCACAAATACTTTGAGTTGTGGAGAATTTCGAGCTACGGAAATTGGAATTCGGGAAGTTTCGCTGTATTTGCATGAGTTAAGTAAAAATTTGATATTTGAGCTTATAATAAATAACATAGCCAATATTTGCTTGAATTAAGTAGAAATTTGCTTTTGAAATTAATAATAACTTAGCAAAATTTTGCTTGAATTTAATCAAAATTTTGCTTTTTCCTAAATACATGAGAAGTGATTTCAATTTAGCAATTTTTTCTAAAATCACACAGTGATCAGTAGCGTGACTATGTTTTGTGCGCTCGTCCGCAGGTTTCTAAAAGCGCCCTGCTATTTACTTTTAGAGAAAAACATTGTTATTAGTAGGTTACTAAAAGCTTAGGAGAAAACAAGAAAACTCTTGACAAAAAAAAAAAGAGAACAAGAAGAGTCTATTTTAATTCAACAGTCATCCTTTTTACAACAGTTATATTTTAAAAATATCTTATTTATAACTTACAGCCCTATTCTGGCAAATTAACAAATTGTTAACCAGTATTTTGAATATTTCTATGTGTTCGTTGTAATTTTTTTATTTCAAAACAAAATTTTAAGCTCAAAAATAAAAAATTTTGATAAAAATTGTCAACTGCTTTTCAGTTATTGACAATTTCATTAACAAATTTTGTTTTTTGAGCTTTAAATTTTGTATTGAAAACAACAAACACATAGAAATATTAAAAATACTGGTTAACAATTTGTTAATTTGCCAGAATAGGGCTGTAAATTTATATTTTATTTCAACAAAATTTGTTAAAAAAAGCAGCAACGTAAAAAATACTTTTTATAATATCAAATATAATAAATTTTATAATATATGTATAAATATTTTATCACAATGAAGGTTTTACCTTTATCTAGAAAACATTTATTAATTATTTAAAAAAGTTAAACAAACTGATAGTTTGAATAAATGAGATCTATTATTTTCTTGAAATGATTAGTTTAAAGAATTTGATAACGTCACAAAATACGACCAACTTAAATATGAAAGCAAAAGGGTAAATCGACTTCGACCATAATCGACTTTTGCCAAACAAAGACGACTTTTGCTCAAAATAGTCTGCTTTTTTTACGTCGATTGTTGCACCCAGAGAAATCGTCTGTACTGGACTTAAATTTTATTTCAGTTCATATATTAAATGATTTTTTATTTATTGTTGTTAATTTTAAGCAATATTATTTTGCGAAAGAAACAAATATTTTAGTATATCTTTATTTGTTTGGCAACAAACGTCGCACAGTGTAACGTCCCCGTTCTTGGCCAAAAATAGAAGGATTGATCGTAGAGCTATGAAAATTGGCACGAATATCTTTCATGACAAAATCAAAAATTGTTAAAAAAATTATACAAATCCGCCACACCCACCTCCCATATAAACGAAACCCATCATTTCTATGGTGCATTTCGACAAACAATCGAACACCAATGAATATTGAAATAAATGAAGAAGCAACTAGAACAGATGGCAACATTTGATAGAGTTGATGGCGGTGATCTATAAATAGCCTACTGCTTTGAAATGTCATATGATTAGCAGCCATACAATTCATAAGAATGAATTCCAGAATCTGCACATTCATATGCTAGTTTAAACAGTGAGTTGATCACAGCTTAATCACTCAAAGACTACTGAAGAGGAATATGTAGCGATTTCCGAAACAGACTGTCTAGTCAGCTAAGTGATTGACTCTATACAGAGTTGTTGTTGTTGTTGTTGCCTTCTTGAAAACTTACTTGATCTAAAGCTCACAATCTTAAACCCATTTTTGCCTGAAACTTCATCAAAGCAACGAAATTTGCTACATTAATATCGTTTGTGATTATAAATAAATGGAAAATTTCATAGGCGAATGTCACGGCCATTAATTATATTTTAGTAACTCTTAGTAACTAAATTCTTAGATTAGGTCAAGACCGATATACGGTTGTAGCGCCAACTAAGTAAGTAAGTAAGTAACTCAGCTTTGGAAAATAGTACCAACACAAGTTAACTACGTTTTTGTTTATGTTTGTAAGCTTTTCTGATTAGGAAATTTGTTTATATTTGTAAGCTTTTTTTGACAGTAAGGAAATTTTAAAAATTGAATTGTTTTGTGTTTGTAAATAAGTCGAAATTTTGAAAAATAACCAGCTGCCATACATCAAATATAACACACATTTTAACTAAACAGGTCACTATAAAAAATGCATATCTTCCTATTCATTAGCAAGAATTTTTTCGGATTTGGTGTAACGCAGTTCTAATGATATTTCCTTAAAAATTTATAGTCAATCTTTCTCAAAATTATTTTTGAAACACTTCTAAAAATTGAATATTTAAAAATTTGTATCCTGCTTTTAGGGTTTACATTTATGATAAGCTTAAAACCATATGCTAAAATGTAAAAAAAAAAAACAGTAATGCTACCGGATATAAGAAATTTTAAGCTTTATTTTGATATATAAAAAACCAAATTAAATAAAATGTGAATAACAAGAAAAATTGTATTTTGAAAATGCAACTCTGACGGCTTGTCATTACGAAACGGTTACTACTATTAAAAAAATTCATTTTGTTTTTTTCACCCAAGATATTTTTTATTGGAAGCCATACAAATTTTGGAAAAATTCAAGCATCGACATTAGAGTGGGGCGATTAGTATGGAAGGAAAAGAGTATTAATGGGCGCTTCGCGTTTCTGATTCTTGGGATTGTACTGAGCAGAAAGTCCACTAGACCATACGTCTATGGTGAAAATCGAGCTTCCAGATTGTGACTTGCAGTTTTTTCTCAGACTTTTGTCACATTTTTTTTGGATATTTTTTGGATTTTTTTTTGGACCATTGAGATTTTCGATCCAACACTTATCAAAAATCTCAATGGTTTGGCTGTTATAGGCCAAAATATCAAAAAAAAAAAAAAAATTGACAAAAAACTGAGAAAAAACTGCAAGTCAAAATCTGGAAGCTCGATTTTCACCGTATACGTATGGTCTAGTTGCACTCAGTACAACTTTTTTTTTACTCAGTACAATCTCAAGAATCAGAAACGCGAAGCGCCCATTAAGATGTTCAAATCGCCCCACCCTAATCGACATATTAGACTTTTAGTCGCTTATTTTACACTGTGCGTCGTTTTCCACTTCATTTACCATTTGAAAATGGTAATGAAAAATGGTCAAGGGACTTTAGGGCGCCCTTGG
Organism: Dichetophora obliterata; assembly: GCA_963920525.1. NCBI lineage: Eukaryota > Metazoa > Arthropoda > Insecta > Diptera > Sciomyzidae > Dichetophora > Dichetophora obliterata. The sequence continues at coordinate 55,440,349 of OY986437.1, forward strand.
CTTAGTTGCGCCCGCCCGAAATGTGGGCTCTGCGGGCCCGCTTTTTACGCCACTGACAGTGATTGAGCAAAGTTTTGCTGATTTGCTTTAAGCAAAACATTTGCTTGATTAAAGCAAAATAATTATCTTCGCGTAGGTAAGGAATACAGCGAGGAGTAGCTAGTTTATTATAAAAACAATACTTAATTAATGACTTAATTAATGATACCTTATAAACGCGATGTAGTCCTTACCACATTTTTTCATTTATGAAGTTTTGAAACATATCTGTATGCTTGATTATTATACTACTTCAAACTAAAAAACTCCCCAAAATAAATCTAGAATATTGAGTTTATTTTAATTCTTATGTATTTGTAAATTGACTTTAGTTATTAAACCATGCTATTTTCGTTTTTTTTCTTATATACTGTTTTTAAGTTGAATTTTTTGCAAAAAAAAAAAGATATCCTGTGCATATGTTAAGCATAAGTATTTTTTAAGAACTTCTTTATTATTCCAATGAGCTTAAAAATCATCAATGTGGTCCTCAGGGGCGTAACTAGAGGGGGATAAGGGGGGGATAGACTACCTCCTTACTTTTTAGAGTCGGCCTAATTGTTATTTTTTACTAAAAATTTTTAAAATATTTATTTTTATAAACAATAATTATGAACGCATCAAAGCCAGTCGCACCTTTTATTGCCATTTTTATAACAAAAACCAACTTTAGTCGGCTATTTCATTTTAATTCTTACCGAAAACTATCTTCAGTCGGCCAATTCACCTTTAGTCGTACCTTATGCTGCGTCTACACGTAACAATTGTTTTAACAATTGTTTATATCCGTATTAGTTGTCAAATTTTTGTCAACTTCAAGCAAATTGTCTAGCGTGACGCAGGTGGGCTTAATAATTGCAAGACAATAAATGACAATTGTTGTATTATTTGACGTTTCCTTTGGTTTTTAAATTTTTCTCTGTTCTTGTTCTTCACTTTCAGAAGAAAATGTCAAAAAATGTCAGCCTACGTCAAATCGTTGTTAGTTCAATTGTCTGCCTGATTGTTGAGACAATTGAGCTGACAACTGAGAAAATATGAATGTGTTAGTAAAAAATGTGTGAGTGTATTGAAATTGTCATGACAATTTGTTTCGTGTAGACCTACGGTTAAACAAACTTCACTCGGCTAACTCACTTTCAGTTGTACCTTACACGAACTTCAGTCGGCCAAATAAACTTCATTAGGACAATTCACTTTCAGTTGTACCTTAAACAAACTTCAGTCGTCCAAATCATTTTAAGTCGTATCAGCGTTGAATTGTTGTTAACGAATCCAGTGCTCCTGTGTGACAAAATGCAGAAAAGTTCAGAAAAGTAGTAGGTATAAATTCTGTCAAAAAATACGGAAATAGTAATGCATAGTAATGTAAAGAGAGCAGCGAACCAAATGGAAAAAATGGACCATGGACATTTTTAGTCCAATCTTGCAACCGTGTCCTTGACCAAAAATAAAAATCGATATTTTTGTTCGACCAAAAAAATATTAATAATTTTTATTTAAGATTTAAGATTACTATTTTTATATCTGAGCAAAAACTTGAAAATCATAAAATAATGATGATGCTTAAATTTTTGGATATAGCTTAATGATAACAGTCCCTGGTACAAATACCTTGTCAAAAAGTTGAAAAAATAAGGGGAATAAAACAAGCCCAAACGAGCAGAGGATTGCTCAGTCGCCACACATATTTCCTTTTCTAAAACCTAATTAATACATTTTTGTAGAACTTTTTGAGATTGAAGTTTTTATCAACATTATCAACATTTATCAACAGGTTGGGTAATACCCAACATTTGTTTTAAAAAATTTAATGACGATTGAAATCGGCTAACATATCTAAAGAAATTTTCTTAGCTCAAGAACTCTGATGTAAAATCTGTTATTTCATAGACTAAACATTTTAATTTGAATACAATAATAATGAATAAATAATAATGAATTTAAAAGATTTAGTCAGAGTATTGAAAAACGGTCCGTTTTAACTTTTAAACTCGAGATGATGGCAAAAAGAACACCATTTTAAAATCTGCATTCAAAATTCATTTATTATAAATAAAAGCATCGCTTTATGAAATTATTGATGTTTTAAACGAAATTTCCCAAAGCTCTGAAAAATTTGACAAGTAGATTTGAAATGCTGCATATTCGCTATCAAACCAACTCAGTTCTGTGGACTTTATTATAAGTCTTGTTTTTATGAAAAATGTGTAAGTAAATATGTAACTCCTGACTTAATCTCTTGAAGCCTTTGAACTGAATATTTAAATGCTATGAAATTTATTTCTTGTGTCCTTAAATCATTAGAAAAAATAAATTCGGGCTCTGAAAATACGGATAACCTAATTAGTAATGCTGTTGCATTATTAAAATCTTTTAATATTGATGCTGAATAGGAAATCTCAATTCGTCATCGCCGTCGTCTTGCGCCAAAACGTTTGGATGATAATAATGCCAACGCGGCTTATTTGTCGATGAACTGTTTTTATAGAAGAGAATTTAAACTTGTATAGGATAAGATAACCTCACCGATGCGAGCTAAATTAAGCAGTTGTTTAGAAACAATAAAGCCTCTGTATGAACTCTAATCCAATTCTATCTTCTACTAACTTGACTCAAAAGCGAATTCTAGAATCAAGAAAATTGTTACCAAAAAATTGTTTGTTGGACTCACTTCAATTGAAAGCGGAATTTGAAGTATTCTATGATCTATGCGAAAGCTTGCAAACTCTATCGAGTACAGCTAATGTTTCAGAATGCAATAAAAAATATCTTCCTGCAGTTAACAAAAAGTCGCGTTTGCTGTGCACAGTGTCTGTTACTGTTTCAGGAAATGTGAGAATGCGCAGCAAATTGAAATTAGTTAAAAATTATTTAAGAACCTCGCAAAGTCTTAATGACTTATTAATACTCTTATCGGAAAAGGACATAGTTAATCTCATTAATTTAGATAATATTGCGCAGCAATGGGCTACCTTAAAAAAAAGAAAAATTAATATTTAAATGTTATACTTAAAAATTAAGTTTGTATTTTTTATTTAAAACACTATTTTTTTAATTAATTTAAAAGAAAAAATGTTAAAGAAATCGAAAGCCCTGTTTATTTTTTAACACATATAAACTACGAATTTTTAAAACAAAACCGAAAAAAATTTTTAAATCCTGATTCGATAATGTTGAAATACTTTTATTTTATTTTCTTTGATAAAGGGAACTATATGAAAACTGCCTTTTAGGGATCTTCTTCACTTGAAAAAGATCGAAAGATTGAAAAGTGTTACTATATGTGGGTAAAAATTTCAGGATTCCTTATAACGGTAACAAAGATTAACGAAAAAGGCCGTTTGAGCTGAAACTGTTTTGCATTATATTTATTATTGTAAAATCTCTAATATTATTACCTACAATCATCTATTAAATCCTAAAACTCGAATTTTTAGAGCGATAGAAATGTAAAAAAATAGGGTAATTTTTCAATTTTTGTTTTGAAAATAGCGCCAAAAACAGTTATGAGGTTTAGTTGGCTGATTAGACGTAATCTTATAGTTTCAAGTATTATCGTTTAGATAAACTAAAAAAATTTTCAGTTACTTGTTGTAAAAGCTGAGATATCGTTGCCACCTTTTTAAATTCGAAAAATGTTGTCCAAATTGCGAAAAGCTTAAGAGAGCAGATAAAAAGCCAAAAAAAAAAAAAAAAAATTCAAAACATACTTATGCATATGTATTTTGATGTACAAAAGTTCTTTTTTCATGATTAAAAAAAGTTTTTAGTAAAAATAATTACAAAGTGTTTTTCTTAGCCGTACAAATTAAAAAGACGCCTTAAGATTTATTTATATTTATCGAACGGATAAGTAACTTTATATAATTCAACTATTTTGTATTTAAAAAAAAGTTGGGACTTAAGGGCATGCAGTCGGCCGAAATACATTGATACCCCTCCAATCAAAATGGCCTCGGTACGCCCTTGTGGTCAGCAAGCTTAAAGTTTTTCAACTATATTTTTGTAGTTTGTATAAATAAAAGTTGTTCCTCGCTGTTTTGCTGTTAAAAAGCTGACACTTTTATGCTGCTTTTCTCGCTATTTTCTACCTTTTGCTTTACTTATTTGTCATGACTACTTATTTATTTATACTTCTCTCTTACTTTCACACTGAAAATTTATTATGTTGTTGTTATGTTGGTTTGATTTTGAATATTCCACATACCTATAAGCAAGTGAAAATCAACCGAAAAAAGTGTCCAAAGCGCATAACATGAAGGTTGTAGTTAGAGCAAGAATTTTATGTCTCACATAAAGTGGCTGACCTAATCAAATTGTTTGCTGTTAACTGGCCAACCTAGAGACCTTTATCCATTTTGTGTCACAATCGTTTGGTGCCCATTCCACAATGTCCAGAGCGAAACTTGACCCAATTGAATTAATAATGAATGCAAAACCTATCAAATTAAGAAAAAACCTACAGATTGACAGACCGTAAAGAGTTGTGGTAAGGGTCAGTGCATGTAAGCTGCTTCTGAATATAAAAAGGTTTAATTTTCATGCCCGTGAGAATTCAGTGTTGAAAACTTTAACTGGTGTCTTTTTCAATAGAAAAGTTACATGAGATTTTTTATCCTACGGGAGTTGGTTTGAGGCCTATAAAAACATTTAAACCTTGACGACTTTAACACTTTAAAATAAATATAATATTATATCAGCAGATGAAAACAAACACGACTACGAGTTAACTGAAATCCGCTTAAATATGAACTGCAACAGATACATAGACTATAAAAAAGCAGAATGGTTTTTAAGCAGCTCAAAGCTCTTTTGCATTATCGCTGTTCATTTCAGTTAAATACCACATAAATTCACACTGAATGTTGCCATCATCATCATCATCATCGATAAATATATTTTTCAATATGTCGTAAATGTCGCTTCAACTTCATTACCATAACGATAATATTAAATATAAACCATAAAGTAAACAAAAGAAGCATTTTCTGCTTTTGTGACATAAAAGAATATGAAAATTGAAAATATCGCTCAATGATAAACGATAACTTAAACAAAAATTATTAATCAAATCAAGAGCTGCGGTCATGAAAGTAAGGCTGGTAAAGTAGTGACATAAGGTAAACAGTGGACATTAAAATGAAAAATAAAAAAAGTATAGCAGTGAGAGGACTGCCGAGCGAAGCGAAAACCTCTACATAAAATATTAGTATTCCCTGCAAGACGTTGTCCTGCTACGACCGCCTTACTGCTATGTAAGAATTTTCATGCTAATATAGGGTTTCGGACTATCCTACATGTAGGATGGATTTGACAGGTCGGATGGACATACAGGATATGCGAAAGCTCATACTGCAGCTCATACTACATGTAGGATGAAAATCAAAAAGTTTTAAAAGTTACGCCATGATCTTGTTCTTCTCTATGCGTCCTTGTTTGTAAATTTCCTTGGTAATTGTTGTTGGCGCACTTAGCTGGAAATTTTTTGTAGACGTTGTGAATTCTAATTGTGTAGCTACAGTCGGCATATGAAATTAGAATTATTTTTGTTAAGAGCTTATACCAATTTATTAAATTTTTTATATATTACTGAAACTATTTCTTTTAAGCAAAAGTATTACCATATCAAAAATACATATAATTTAAGTAATTTATTTAAATTATTTCTTTATTGAATTAATATAAAAAATTAAAGCTTATTTATATCTATTTATATCATGACACTAACACAATATACATGTTCACCATTTCTATATTGCGTTGTGTATTAAAAATAGAAAATTATAAAATTAAGAAATATCTATAGCATATAAATTATATATAATTCATATAAGAAATTGATGAAAAACAGTTTAAAAAATAGAATGCTTAGGACAAGCAGACTTTAGTTATCCAATTACTACTGAAAATATTAACTATTTTGCAGGTTTATTACGTAATTGTTATTATATATATATATATATATATTAAACAGGGAACGAAAATAAACCGAATGATATTTTAATGTGCCTCGCATGGCATGAATTTCCTTTCGGTTGCGTATATGTCAGTGGAGACGAACATAAATGTTATTATTCTGTATCGTTCGACAGCATGGCATACACTACATTATAATTATGTTTGCATACTCTCTACTCAACACATTCGGCATACGATATTTTTTACGTAGGCTATTCTCTCTCATTTTGTGTCTCAGAATCAGTGTTGCCAACACTTTTTCATATGTATAAAATTATATATATAATGTAAAAAAATGTATTTTCAACCAACTCTTGGATATTAAACTCTATTTGTGCAAAAATTCCCTCATCATCAGATGAATCGTAATATTTATATACAGACACGGGGTTTTGAAATATTAAATTTCAAGAAGCCTTCTGGTATGTCAAAGCAATAGCAAAATACATGTTTTAAATCTTTTCAATAAACACTATATCACAAGAGGTGCATTACGAATATGCAATTCTATTTTTTTCCATGCTCTGTTTTTACAATGTTCATTGCGCTTTTTACTTACTTTTCCATTCTATGTTATTATATACACATATAGGTTTTTATTTTGCGTAAATGAAAATTTTAATTTGCAAATATTTTATTCATAAGGATGCGCTAACATTAAAACCTTAACAGATCGGCACAAACAATTTTTCTTTTGTTTCTTAAAAAAAAAGCCGGCAACACACTTAAAAACAAGCGTTGAAAACTTTAAATAATTATTTTAAAAAAAATATTCACTTTTCAAAACAAGCTAAAAAAAGCTAGAAGATTAGGGTTGTCAATTCGGTGACCAGCGTGTAGATTGACTCGTAGAAGATTTACATTTACTATTTAGATTGCTTTCAGAAAAGAACTTTTATGTGTCAACTATTATTAAAAATAAAGCGAAATTGATTTTTATATCAAATATTTAATATTTAATTGAAAAATACCATACTTATACTTGCTAATATTTTGAGTTAAGATAGATATACGTTAAATTACTTACAAACGGTTTTTTTCTTTTATTTTGGATTCAATTTAAAAAGCTGTCATTTTCACTATTGTAAATTTTTTAAATAACATGGAAATAACAGTTGTAAATGTAGCTTACTTATGTTTTTTTTTTAAACTGCAAAAATTATTATATATAAAAAAAACTTGTCATTAAAATCCATTTGTGAAAAAAAAGACCGAAATATATCATAGACAGATACACCCAAAACCTCAAGATAAAGGCCGAAAAAATATGTTAGCTTATAGTATTGCTAACTTGGCAACTCTGAGCAGAAGCAATAATTTTTTCCCGCTGGTAAAACTTTGTGTGTTCTAAATAAAAGAAGTATACTTTAATAAAACTGCTTGCTTTTTTAAAGTTCAAACCTTAGCTGGGAAATTTTGATTACGTCTAGTAATCAATTACATTATATTTAAAAAAATAATTGTAATGATAAAACAATTCTTATGCAAAAAAAATCTATTAGTAACTGATTACGATTACAAATAACCAAAAAATAATCACGATTACGCCAAATAATAAAAAAAAAAAAATAAAAGTACGCACCTACATCGTAAGAAGAAATTAAGAGGTTATGTAATGAGTTAATTTACCACTGGGATGACGCTAACACTGTCAAATTGTTTTTGTTTTATTGCATCATTATTCTCTATTCATAGAATTGAGAATCAGGAAGAGTTGCACAGTGGTGTGAACGCGGAATTAAATAGTTCTCTCGTGACAATTTTGATATAACCTTTAAGCCTTTAAGGTGATATTAAAATTAAAACAATTGGCTGCAAACCTGCTTAAAAGAAACCAAGAGGGTAAATAAATGCTAATATTATTTTTGACAGAGCAGAGTGATAGCTTAAATTAAAAAATGTAATTCCTTATGAATTGAAATTGTATTTTGCTTACAATCTTAAAGTTAATATTAACATTTAAAATAATTGGCTGCGAACCTATCTTAAAAGAACAAAAGAATAAATAAATTCGTATACTTTTTTTAAAGAGCTGTTTTACTATATCTACAACAAAATTATGTAGCGTTCATAGTTTTCGTGTTACATGGAAAGTAGGCGTGGTTTGGGGCGGGTTTGTTTGTTTTGTAATTATAACTCACACGCATAATTTTATTGGTCAATGACGAATCCTTCTATTCTATTCCTACATGAATACAGTATGGAACCACTGTGCGGTGTAATTCCATGAAAGTTCAGCAATCATCTTATTTGTGTTAGTTCGCACTAATATAGTAAAATTCACAAGGGGCCGCACTCGGATCTTGCTGAACAGGAAGGGCCGAGCGCTAAAGTATATATAAACTCTTTCAGTGAATTTGTCTAATATATTGGACACGACAGAAAGTAATTTTTAATATTATCTTGCAACGGTTTTTTTTTAATTAATTTGGTTCTATAAAAAACAATGTACCAACATGACAAAAATAAATTTGGAGAGATATTTGACATTAAAGTCAGTTGAATTTTGTTTTTGTCCTATTTTGTAAAAAAAACCAACCGTACAGAAATCAAATTAATGTTTTTTCTTACTTTTTATGACAATAAAATGATAATAAAATTAAGAGGATTTTTTAAATTTTAAAATGATTATAAAATGATAAGTAAGAAATTACTCATAAGAAATGAGTAAGTAGCGCAGGTAAAAATCAAAGGTATGTTTTTCATCTTTTTAGGACCGTTATGATGGGAGTATTAACCTAAAAAATACTATTTCGGCTTAGCCTAGCCATTGAAAGGACTTAAGAGACGTTGAAGTGAAATCGTTGAAGTGTCAGTCAGATAACTTTAAACCATTTAGATGTTCTCTTTTCTAATATTAATTATAAAAACCTAAGTACTTTTTATAAAGATTGTTTTACATTACAAAAATAGTGATGAATATGGTCAGTTTTAATTATCGATGTTTCGATTTTTCGATGTTTCGAAATTTCAAGTCATTTAAATAAATTTTGAGACTTTTTAAGAAAAAAAATCTTTTTATAAAGTGATTTTGTATAGGAGTTAGGCGTTGTTTCTACCCGAGCCACTAATATTCGAACTTCATCTTTATTTTTAGATAGAATCTTAACCCACTACTGCACGATTTCTGATCCAGCTAAAATTTTTTATGAATTTATACACTGAGAAAAGAAGCATACTAAAATCAAAGAACATTTACTCAATATAAAAAAAATTTTATTTATTTTAGCTCAATTTTTTTTTGTTTTAAATTGAAACTTTTCTTTAAAATAAAGAAATAAATTTCAAAACAAAGAAATAGTTTATTCCTTCAAAGAAAATTTCTTTCTTTCTGAAAGAATAATTTCCATTTGCAAAAAAAATTTTAAAAAATAAATTTCTTTGATTTTAGTCTGAGTGTGTAATTAATTCATTTTTAAAATCAATATAAACAATAAAACAAATAAAATTTTAATTTTGAATCCAAACTCTTAATTTTTTTAAATAAATGCGAAATAGATGCAATAAATTGATATTGTTTAAAGAAAAAATTTCCTTAAAATTAACGAAATTTCAGATTTTAAAACAAATACCTGTGTTTTTTATTTCAAAGTTGAACTTTTTTCTGAGTTTGTTTAAAATGGAATAACTAGATACACAAACAAAACTTTATGTAAAAAAGTCGTTTCATTTCCGTCAGAAGCCATATATGGCTGTTCGAAGGAATGCGTGATTTCATGACCTTAACATGTACAATTGAAACACAATTCCATAAACATTAAACAGTAGTCTTAAATTCTATAAAAAATTATATAAGTGAACTTACTTACATGTAACAAAGAAAAATTAATATTTTATTTTCTGAATTCTCCAGCCATAAAGTGATAACACGCACTAATAAAATAAACTGAGATTTTCTTAGCTGCTGTGTTAAAAAAAGAGTCGTGTCGACAGACAGATAAGCAGACGGAAACGGCTAAATCGGCCCAGCTAGCGATGCTGATCAAGAATATATAATATACTTTTCTAAACCAGACACGCCTTTTTATGGGCGTTAGAAACAGTATAAAACTGAATAGCTAAAAAATGCTTTGATTATTCATACTAAAACAAGAGCGCCCTGCAAATGTATGCTACCTACAAAACTGAATGCGCCCTTGATACGCAGCATGTGCTTGAACAAAGATAAAATGTTTTTCTCTCTGCTTTCTCAGTCTCTCAAACAACGCATCTCATAAGGTTCTTTAGTGTAGCTTATACTACGGAACAATGATGTTTATGTTCAAGTATGCAACTTGAACGCAACCGAATAATGGCCTTGGTAATGAATGCTACACAACATAAATGTTCAGTTCTCTCAAATGAACGCTTTACTACCTTAACGAACGAACCGTTAGAGTTTATTTTCGTTCCCTGATATTAAATATAATATTAAATTATAATATAATAATATAAATTATAATATTATAATATATATATATATATATTTGTATATATATATGTATGTATATATACATGTATGTATGTTTTTCCAATACGGTAGCACTTTTAGTAAAAACAAATAGGTTTACCAATATTATATATACTCTTTAATTCATATGTATATACTGTTTTCTTAATTAGTTCGATGTCATATGCTGACTGTAGCTACAAATGAACATCTACAAAAAATTAAAGCTTACTGTACAACAATAACTACTTAGCAAATTTACAACAACAACGCAAAGAGAATTACAAGAACCCAGCGGTTGCGCAGCGTTAGAGGGGATGAACCGAATTGGCGGCGTAAAATATACAGCACTTTGCATGCTATATTTTCTGTTTGCCTACTAGCAAGATCTCAAGTGGAGGGAGGCATTAAAAGAGATTTCAGAGCTAACTGTCGTGAAGTCTCTTTTAATGCCTCCACTTTAGATCTTGCTAGCAGGCAAACAGAAAAAATAGCAAGCAAAGTGCTATTTATTTTTCGCCGCCAATTCGGTTCATCCCTTCTAACGCTGCGCAATCGCTGTGATCATGTCATTCTCTCTGCGGTTTTGTTGTAGATTTGCTTGGTAATTGTTGTTGTAGTTGTGTTGTTGTGGTAATTGTTGTAGAAGTTATTTGGTAGCTACAGTCGGCATATGACAATCGAAATATTTTTATAACGCTTTATATATATGTACATAAAAACACTTACGCAAAAAACCTGCAAAATAAATTTATATTTACAGTTGTAATTGAATTACTACAGTCTGCTTATCGAGCGGTATAAAAAAAGTTGTTTAAAAAGGTGTACAAATCAGAAAAAGATAAAAGCTTCGACATGCCAGAAGCAAAATACAACTAAGATGTTGTTTGATTACACCAAAAAAAAAAATATGTACTTCAGTTAAGGAAAATTTACTTTATCCGAGAAAAAAAGGGCTACAAATATGCACCAAAGACATGAGTTATTTAAAGCAAAGGAAACGTTTGCTTAACCCATTTCCTGCTATTGGTGCATTTTTGCACCAGTAACTTAAGAATTTTCTCCAGATTAGCGCGAAAGTGATATTACCTGGCACTGTAGGGATAATGTTGGTATGGACCTTTGACAAAATACATTATTTTTGGTTTGAATCGATGGATTTTACGCCCACGACGCATCGCAATATTTGGGTTTATTTTTTTATTTTGGAAAATTCCGGAAAAATTTCAAATCGCAATATCGAAAATTGCTTTTCAATAGTAACTATTATAAGTTTATAATTTTATGTTAAAATAAGTTTAGAGCCCATTTGCTGTTTTAAAATGGGCAGGTACGGATGCAAAAATGCATCAGTCCGCCCAGCCCTTACCTGAGGAGGTAAAAAAAAATTTTTGCCAGATAAAATTTAGGGCCATATGTAGACTCTGGACGAAGTTTCATCGATTATGGCCCGGTAGTTAAGGAGCCACCGGAAATGTGTTAAAGTAGGTAAAAAACACATTTTCCTTAAAATCATTAAAGTTTTATTGTTTTAACTTATTTTAAGGACATATTTTCTTATTAAGGCATAGCTGCAAGTGTTTCCCCCAGTTTAAAAAAATTTGTATTTAAAAAAAAAGTAAACTCTCTTTATTTTTAATTCGCCCTATTCTGAAAATAAAAATGTTTCCTTATATTTAAAAACCTTTTTTCTTTACAGTTAAGGGGTTTTTATTTATAATAACAACCCTTTTCTTTGCTTTTAAAAACAATTTTTTTATTTCAGAAGCCCTTTCACTGTATTTCTTTATAATGTATCTGAAGAAAACAACTTATTAATGGGATTCAATGAACGACGTTTATATACTGAAAGCGTATAGCAATAAGCTTACGCTAAGCGCTTCCACGAACTCACCCTGAATAACAACCGAGTAAATTGCGTTATTGTATTAAAAATAAATTGCCATCACAAAATTATTTTAAACTTTACAGAAATTTTTAATCCATTAAGGGTATAGTATAGGTGGTCACTTTCGAAAATATATTTTTTATTTCATTCTTCGAATGTATATGTATCTAAGAATATTGTATTAAATTTTAATGAAGATCCTGCAGCTTGCATGAGTTTTTTTTTTCAACCCAAATCTTACTACCTGCGCGCTCGTATGAACATTAAACACGTTTTTCTCAAAACTACGTTTCACTGATGCCCAACACGATTTCTTCGGAACCCGTTCTCCGATCCTTCTGAAATTTTAACCAGATATTCTACACACAAATATTTACAAAATAAATTATTATCACGTTAAAATGTTGATTTTTAATTTATTTTTTTACAAATAAAAACGAAAAAAAAAACATTTTTTCAATTTTTTTTGGTTTTTGTTACTTGCTATAAACAACAACTGTCAAAAATTAATATCAATACTCTATTTTGTAGCTATAGTCATACCAAATCTAAAAAAAACTCAGTTTTTTTGTTTTAGATAAACCGTTGCCGAGATATAGTTTTGGAGTCAACCTGCCTCTAAATTATTGCGTTTTGTTTAAGTACGAATTTTGTATAAAAAACTGTAAAAAATTAATAAAAAAACTTTTACTTTTGTAATTTAAGACTTTATTTTAGCCTTTTTTTTAGCCGACGAACTAGACTACATCCTTAATGGTAAGTGCATTTTTAATTTTGTAACATTGTTAAATTTAATTGAAATACTGCTTGTCAAAAAAAAAAAATTGAACCACGGTCGACTACGTTTTGTGCCGTATGCTGTAAATATTTAATCCCTTACAATTATGTTATGGCAAATAACGCTGCTGTAAACTTACCGTGCATACGCAGTTTACATTGCTAATACGGCGTTCACTGAATACCACTTGTATATTCCTTGTTATGTATAATTACGTGTTCTTTTAAAGTAGGGATGTAGTAGAAATAAGGATGGAGTCGAGTAGTCAAAAAGTCGATTAGTCGACTTTTTCGTACAATTGTTCGACTTTTTATAGTCGATTAATGATTTCAGTTATTAGTCGAAATGGATTTTTTTTATCGTATAATTTTTTGTTTATGTAAAACTTTCTTTTATTCATAATGAATATAATTTTTTTGCAATAATAATAAGGTTTGCATAGATAACACTTAGTTTCCCTCAGCTAAAAACGATTGCTATACAAGAGCAACACTGGTGCGTTCAGCTCGCCAACAACGCAGTCAACTTTGAGAAAACAATAGGGGTATTCACGATTCAGTGCAATTGCCTGTGCAGTTGAGGACTTGAGGACTTGTGCACTTTACAGAAACAAAATACACGTACGTCAAAAATCTGCACAAGTGCTTTTCTACTATTGCCTAAAACTTGAGGACTTGAGCAGTTGTGCACTTGTGTGCAGTGAAAAACTTTGACAGCTTTGAAATAGTGATGGCAGTGTGTTCATGAAAACCTAACTGAACAACTGCAAAAGTCCTCAAGTCCTCAACTGCACTGGCAAGTGCACAAATTTAAAATAGAAATATGCCATCGGTATATCGTTTCAATAATTAATATTTGTATGTAATAACTAATGAAAGACGCAATGTTAATTATCTTTTCGATTACACCCATCATATGTATGTAATAGTTAATAAAAGACGCATATGATGTTTTATTATTAAATTACTTTGATGAATAACGCTTATGTTACAGGTTTATGATTCCAATGTATATTATGATTTGATGACTTCGGATTTGTTAATTGATTAATTCTTGATACATGCATGATCGTGTTTTGTTTTGCTATACAATTCCACAAAAAATTTTTAAAAATGTACAGTGGTTTGCTTTCTTACTCAAAAGGTTAATATAAATATCCAATAAGATAGAAAACATGTAGGAACAAATATATCGGTTTATGATTACTTAATAAATAAAATATCGATTGCAAAAAAATTTTTTTTGAGGAATTTCATTGAAATCTGAGGAATTTTGATATAAAAAAGTGGCAACACTGGTATGGATGTATGAATCTGTGTATGTATGTATGTTCATCTGTTCCACTTTCACTTCTAAACAACTTATCATAATTTGACAAATGAGGTAGCGTGTGAAGCGTGTTGATAGTCTTGTGGTTAATGGCTCACATTTAATGTAATATAGCGCCCTCTAGTGGACATAAATTCATGAGAAAAAATTTGTGGTGACATAAGCAAATGAGGTATCTTTAGAAGCGTTTTGATTGTCCGATGAAGAAAAGTTATGTGACGTCACATAAAGTTTAATTAGCGCCTTCTAGAGGACAAAAAGTCAACTAAACCCCTAACTTCTAAACTACTTTGAGGTTCTAAACTACTCATTTGACAAATGAGGTATCGTTAGAAGCGTTTTCAACGAGCGCTGGTTATAGCTTATGTGACGTCTCATGAAATTGAATATAGCGCCCTCTAGAGGCCAGAAAGTAAAATAAGCCCTAACTTCTAAACTACTTATCGTAATTTAACATATGAGATATCGTTGGAAGCGTTTTTATCGTCTGCTGGCTAAAAAACATGTGACGTCATATAAACTTTAATATGGCGCCCTCTGGAGGACAGAAAGCCAACTAAACCCCTAACTTTTAAACAACTTATCAGAATTTAACAAATGAGGTATCGTTGGAAGCGTTTTGATCATCCGCTAGTTATGACGTCATATTAAATATAATATGGCGCCCTCAAGAGGACAGAAAGTCAACTAAACTCTAAACTTCTAAACTACTTATCAGAATTTAACATATGCGGTATCGTTGAAAACGTTTTGATCGGATGCTGGTTATAGGTTATTTAACGTAACATACAATTTAATATAGCGCCCTCTAGAGGACATAAAATAAACTAAACCATTTACTTTTAAACTTAATCATATTTTGACAAATGAGGTATCGTTGGAAGCGTTTTCCTCGTCCGGTGGTTAAAAGCTATGTGACGTAAAATTGAATTAAATATGGCGCCTTCTAGAGTACATAAAGTGAACTAAACCACTAACTATTAAAACACTTAGCATATTCTGACAAATGGGTATCGTAGAAAGCGTTTTCCACGTCCGCTGGTTAAAGGCTATATGATGTTACATTAAATAGAATTAAGCTTCCTCTAGAGGACAGAAAATTGACTAAACCCCTATTTTCTAAACTATTTATCATAATTTGATAATCAGGTATCGTTGGAAGCGTTTTCTTTCTTTCAACAAAAAAACATTTTAAGTGCCATTATAAACATCTTTGTTTATAAATGATCATCAAATAATTAATAAGTAGTTAATACTTTCGATTATACAAAAATTGTATCCCCAAAATAATAACTTCAAAAAACTAAAACCCGACTACTTAAAATCACGTTCTAAAAAGTATAAAACAAGAAAATGTTCTCGTCTAAAATTTTTGTGTATAAACTATTCAATGTTTTTTGTTTATTAAATAAACAACTTACACATAATAAATTTACTTTAATTTTTACTTTAAATTGAACGTAATTTAAATTTTCGTTTGCTTCGACAATTTGTTCACAAGTTTTCTACTAGTCCAATATTTGAAAAACCAAGGATATATAGCTACTGGAACTATTCGTGAAATTTGCTTACCAAAAACAAGCCCATTAGCTGACAAAAAACTTATACAGTAAAAAGAAAAACGTGGTTTTTGTAATTCTTTTTTATTTCTGTGAAGGATGTTGGAAAAAATTTGACAAAGTTGTTGGACAATTCAGTTGTTTTCATTGCATTTTCAGTATCAAATGCTCTTTGATATTCAAAATCGGAAAGAACAAAATAAACAATCAACGCCAATGTGTTGAACAGAGTACAACAAAAAATATGTACGACGTGGATCGCTTGGATCAAAATGTGAGCCTTTATCGAGTTGCATATCGAGGAAAAAATTGTGGAGCAGCATTTTCATTTGACTTCTCGACGTTTGTGTATAAAACGATGGACTGTATAAAACGATAGCAGTGAAAGGGGTAAAATAAATCAACTGAAGTTTAGACGTCAAATATCCGTTTAGTCCTGCAAGCATTACGGTGAAAAACCAAAACCAACTGGATGCGCTCTGCTTCCTAAAAAACGCCATCATGAAGACTCTGTACATACTACACTTTGCTACAATGGGCAAGATCATTTTGTGATACTCCCTTGAAACTCCCTTGTGAGACCCCCCTTGTGTTACCGATTTGTATAAAATAAGTAATCGTACAGCTTATAATAAGTGCGATGTTGGCTTTTGCGTAAAGTGTTTTGCTGAATATCATAAAAAAAAAACCATGTACAAGCATAAATTCTTTCATAAATTTTTAACAAATAATATATATACATTTTTTCAATGAAAAATCTTAAGTAGTGCCTGGCATTGCCATATGGTAACGGTCCTTGCAGCCGAAACCAAGAGCAGACTAGAAATTTTGGGTATAAGGAGTGTTTTTTTAAATGCTTATTGGTGTGGATTTAGTATTTTTCTTCGAAATAAACACTTAAACTATTCCCAGTCTATTTTTAACATTAAAAAGTGTTCGACAGTCGCTCTTAGAGAATAAATACAATTGGATACTCGTATTATTGTACAAATGATATTTATATTAAAAAATGAGTTAACTGAGACGAGTTGGCTCAGTATTGTATCGCCCATTCCACACATAACGCAATACTTTTTTTCAAAAATTGACCTCATGGTTTTCGATTTGTCTAATTTTTCGGCTATAGGTTCCTATTAAAATTCTAAGTTCATTAGAATTCATTCCCTAAATATAAGTTCATTCCCATCAATAATAGGGAGATTAAAACTCGACGATATTTAGCTTCAAAGGACTTCTTAATATATCAGCTGATCAAACTATCATAACTTTTTTGTTTTGAGACCGATTTTAAAACTTTTTGGAACAAAATCTGTTAGAATTTAATAATCTTCAATATGGCAATCAAAATTTTGTACACCTTTTTACAAATATAAGTAAAAAAATTAAAAGTATTTTTTTTCGGTATTTACCAGTTTTCTTTACCAAGGTCAAGTGTAAGGTCATCAAAACTTATGAAAAAATGTTGGTCCTTATAAGACAAACCATTTTGCAGATTAAATTTTGCAAATATCTCTACCTTTATGAAATTTATAGGCGATAAATTGCCTCAAAATGATAAGGTATGTACACAAAAATTGAAATTGCAAAAAACATATAAAAGCTCCATCATAAAATTGTTTTTTACTGAAAGGAAACATTCTTCAAATTTAAAAAATAAAAAATCGCAAAAAAATTACGCGTTTTTTGAGAAATTAGCAAATAAATATTTTTTTAATATGTTGGCAACCCTAACATCCAAAATTTTAAAATTATATGTTTTTTCCAGAAACTACTTTCTAATACCTTTCTAACGGTACCTCATTTGTAAAAATTGGATTAAAACTGACGTAGATACAATTACTTGAAAATTTTCCAATTCCGGCGTTTTCGGACGATTTGCAGAATTGAAAGGTCCATAACTTTTTAACGGTGATAACTTAATAAATGAACTTGTGTTCTTAGAATTTTAATAGGAACCTATAGTCCAAAAATAAAACAAATCGAAAGCCATGAGATGGACCCATTTTGCGTTATGCTTGGAATGGGCGGTATGCAAAAATGTGTTGACTCATTTGTGCCTATGTGATTTTGTTTTGGTCTGTCATTTATCTTGCATCTTTGTTTCAATATGCAGTCAGTTAACTCAATTTCACATCTGTACTCATTTTGTACATTTTTTTTTTAAGTGAAAACTTCTTTAGGCACGTTGGACGATTTTGGTAGAGGGTAAATCTTTGGTTTGCGTCATCGTATTTTTCCGAGAAACTCTCGTCATCAATACAGACAACAAAGATAACAAGATAGGAAAATTAGAAAACATAACCTCAAAAAATGTTTGCATGTATTTGTGCATAAAAATATACACAATTATCGTTAATCTTGTTCTTAATCGGCCGCAAGCTCACAAAGAAATCACTTGGAAACTCCTGAAATTAATGCATATTATCTGTTTGTTAGTATATAAATACTTAAGTTAGGTTGCAATAAGATGTTTGCAACCAAAACTTATTATTAATTCGCTTTATATTGGTCTATACATGCTTTTAAAGTTTGGCAATTTCTTCAGTTATTGTATTTGTCAACATTTTTGAAAAATTTGCTTTTACTTAAACAGCTGCTATGCATGGTGAGATTTAAAAATGGAACGATCTTCTTCTTTTTCTGCTTTTTTCTGCTGGAACTTCGTTATTATAATTTTTGTTTCACCAATTCATAATTCATTTAAAAATTAAAATTTTTTTTTCACCATATTTTGTAATAATTAACCATACTTATGATTTACGTAGTATAAATAGTTGAAATATGACAAATAGTGGCTTCAGTGTTGAGATTTTAGATTACAAATTCTTAAAAGGTATTGCAAAGAGCATGAAAGCAATTGCTTAGGTTTTCATTTTCATATAAACCCTTATACAGCAGTGTTTATTTCATACCCTGCTACCCTGGAAAATAGATGGATGAAAGTCTAAAAAAATTACAACATGTTTCTTACAAGGTTGCTGATAATTGTATTATTACTATTGATATTTGGGAAGTATAGTAATACGCACTATCCAATAGGAGTATAATACTACAATTGTAATACTTTCGGTAGCTCTGGCAGAAATCAGCAATTAATATTTTTAGGGGTATTTACGATTCAGTGCTCTTGCCAGTGCAGTTGAGGACTTGTGCAGTTGTGCAGTTAGGTTTTCGTGAACACACTGCCATCACTATTTCAAAGCTGTCAAAGTTTTTCACTGCACACAAGTGCACAACTGCTCAAGTCCTCAAGTCTTCAAGTCCTCAAGTTTTAGGCAAAAGTAGAAAAGCACTTGTGCAGATTTTTGACGTACGTGCATTTTGTTTTTGTAAAGTGCACAAGTTCTCAAGTCCTCAACTGCACAGGCAAGTGCACTGAATCGTGAATACCCCTATTGTTTTCTCAAAGTTGACTGCGTTGTTGGCGAGCTGAACGCACCAGTGTTGCTCTTGTAAAGCAATCGTTTTTCGCTGAGGGAAACTAAGTGTTATCGATGCAAACCTTATTATTATTGCAAAAAAATTATATTCATTATGAATAAAAGAAAGTTTCACAAAAACCGAAATTAGACGATAAAAAAATCCATTTTCGACTAATAACTGAAATCATTAATCGACTATAAAAAGTCGAACAATTGTACGAAAAAGTCGACTAATCGACTTTTCGACTACTCGACTCCATCCTTATTTCTACTACATCCCTACTTTAAAAGAACACGTAATTATACATAACAAGGAATATACAAGTGGTATTCAGTGAACGCCGTATTAGCAATGTAAACTGCGTATGCACGGTAAGTTTACAGCAGCATTACTTGCCATAACATAATTGTAAGGGATTAAATATATACAGCATACGGCACAAAACGTAGCCGACCGTGGTTCAATTTTGTTTTTGACAAGCAGTATTTCAATTAAATTTAACAATTTAAAAAATTAAAAATGCGCTTACTATTAAGGATGCAGTCTAGTTCGTCGGCTAAAAAAAAGGCTATTTTTGGGAATTTCTCGTGAGCTTGTTGTGAAAGATATGTTTCAAAAAGTTGCTAGAGATGATAAATAAAGTCTTTAATTACAAAAATAAAAGTTCTTAATTAATTTTTTACAGTTTTTTTACACAAAATTCGTACTTAAACAAAACGCAATAATTTAGAGGCAGATTGGCTCCAAAACGATATCTCGGCAACGGTTTATCTAAAACAAAAAAACTGAAGTTTTTTAGATTTGGTATGACTATGGCTACAAAATAGAGTATTGATATTAATTTTTGACAGTTGTTGTTTATAGCAAGTTACAAAAAAAAAAAAATTGAAAAATTATTTTTTTTTCGTTATTTGTAAAAGAATAAAGTAAAAATCTACATTTTAACATGATAATAATTTATTTTGTGAGTATTTTGGGTCTGGAATTTTTGAAGGATCAGAGAATGGGTTCCGAAGAAATCGTGTGGGGCATCCGTGAAACGTAGGTTTGAGAAAAACGTGTTTAATGTTCATACGAGCGCGCAGGTAGTAAGATTTGGGTTGAAAAAAAAACTCATGCAAGCTGCAGGATCTTCATTAAAATTTAATACAATATTCTTAGATACATATACATTCGAAGAATGAAATAAAAAATATATTTTCGAAAGTGACCACCTATACTATACCCTTAATGGATTAAAAATTTCTGTAAAGTTTAAAATAATTTTGTGATGGCAATTTATTTTTAATACAATAACGCAATTTACTCGGTTGTTATTCAGGGTGAATTCGTGGAAGCGCTTAGCGTAAGCTTATTGCTGTACGCTTTCAGTGTATAAACGTCGTTCATTGAATCCCATTAATAAGTTATTTTCTTCAGATACATTATAAAGAAATACAGTGAAAGGGCTTCTGAAATAAAAAAATTGTTTTTAAAAGCAAAGAAAAGGGTTGTTATTATAAATAAAAACCCCTTAACTGTAAAGAAAAAAGGTTTTTAAATATAAGGAAACATTTTTATTTTAAGAATAGGGCGAATTCAAAATAAAGAGAGTTTACTTTTTTTTTAAATACAAACTTCCTTAAACTTGTAGTTATGCCTTAATAAGAAAATATGTCCTTAAAATAAGTAAAAACAATAAAACTTTAATGATTTTAAGGAAAATGTGTTTTTTACCTACTTTAACCCATTTCCAGTGGCTCCTTAACTACCAGGCCATAATCGATGAAACTTCGTCCAGAGTCTACATACGGCCCTAAATTTTATCTGGCAAAATTTTTATTTTACCTCCACAGGCAAAGGCTGGGCGGACTGATGCATTTTTGCATCCGTACCTGCCCATTTTAAAACAGCAAACGCGCTCTAAACTTATTTTAGCATAAAATTATAAACTTATAATAGTTACTATTGAAAAGCAATTTTCGATATTGTGATTCGAAATATTTCCAGAATTTTCAAAAATAAAAAAAATAAAAACCAAATATTGCGATGCGCCGTGGGCGTAAAATCCATGTAAACGACCGAATCGACTCAAACTTAAAATTATGTATAATGTCAAAGGTCCATACTAACATTATCCCTACAGTGCCAGGTAATATCACTTTCGCGCTCACCTGGAGAAAATTCTAAAGTTACTGGTGCAAAAATGCACCAATAGCAGGAAATGGGTTAAGCAAAACGTTTCCTTTGCTTTAAATAACTCATGTCTTTGGTGCATATTTGTAGCCCTTTTTTTCTCGGATAAAGTAAATTTTCCTTAACTGAAGTACATATTTTTTTTTGGTGTAATCAAACAACATCTTAGTTGTATTTTGCTTCTGGCATGTCGAAGCTTTTATCTTTTTCTGATTTTTACACCTTTTTAAACAACTTTTTTTATACCGCCCACAAGCTCTTTGCGAATTTTCATAAATCTTTATTAACTTTCGGCGTTTATCCGTTTCCACACTTATAATTTCGTCAACTTTATCGTTTTCATCCTTGCACATTGGTTGCTCATATCGTGTCTATAATTTTCATCCTTTGTGTTCATTATACTCAGAAAATAACTTTGCGTTACCGCTTGCTATCCGCTAAGTTAAAAATAATCTATTGTTTAATAATAAAAAATTGCCCGAAAATTGCGCGCATTAAGAAAATTCTGCTTTGAAATTTGCTCCCAAACACTTCGCGTACCCTAACCGCTGTACATTGCTGTTACTCAAGGATATTAAAATTTCCGCTCCTTTTCGCTTAGCTCTTTTTTCACTTTAATAAAGCGTAAGCCATAAAATGAAAAAAAAAAATAAAAATACTGTTGCATTTAGTTGTCGGTTGTTGCGTGAGAGATTGCAACACTGGCTGCGGAAACAGCCAACACTTCCTTCGTCTGTGTGTTGTTGCTTTATATTTTTCAATATCAATAATAAAGCGTATAAAAAGGATATCGCTGGTTGTTATATAAATGTAGGCATGCAGTAGCGAAAAAGCTTTACGTTGTGGTGAATAATAAAAATGTTCAACACGCAAGAGTGGAAGTTGTGAGAATTGCAAATTTCTGAATTTATATCTATACAAAGTTATGGTGCTAGATTTATGACAAAGGCAGCAGTTAAGAACAGGACATAAAAAAAAAAAAAAAAAATGAGCTGGAAAAAATGCACAAGTATTCTGATGTAGTTATAACCTCACTTTATCTTGAATGTAATTAAGCTGAAATAAGCGTGAGAGCGGCTGCCAAAGTAATCAATATTAAAATAATTTTTGTTATTTGACTTGTTTTTATAAGTTTAATGATGTTATTGTAATTAAAAGTATATGAACTGTTATTAAAATTGTTATTGAGAGTAAAATTGTAATTGCTGCTATATTAGTAATTTTATTTTTAACTGAAAACATTGTTGTAATTGCTATTGTTATCGTGAGTCAAATTGTTATTAAAATTATTATTGCAGCTACAAGTTAATTGCCATTTCAATTGAAGTTGATTCGATATCATAACTGTTCTTATATGACACGTCTTCAATCAACGGATTCCGGCAGCGTAGAAAAAAACAAAAAAGCTACACGTACGAGTAAATCGGCGTTTAAAGAGTTTACGTCTTAGAATTAGACATTTTATCTTGCCTCTGGTTATGGAAACGGAACGTTAATATTTTTCCAGCTCGAAAAATTCCATCAAAACTGTTGCTTGCAATTCAATTAACAACCGCCATTGGTTTCAATCCGCATCGGTCCATTAGATGCTGCTGCACGTTCCATCAAATGACAAAAAGACAAATATGCGTGTGACGACAACAACAATGCGTGGCACGCATTTGTGCAATCATCATCACCCAGCCAGACAGTGTTGCACCACAACAAAATCAACAATAATGCGTTCATCGGGCACGAATACTTGGAAACGCTGAGATAAATGAGGTGTGAATTATTTGAGCGCACAAATATGTTCACTCAACACAAACGTACGCACACACACACACACACACACTCTCATGCACACATAAATCTGTTGCATAAAGGCATTAAAACTGTCTTCATGTGAGACACCAGATAAGTTAAAGTGCATCACAACATCAGTTGGAAGCCTCAAGCATGAGTGCGAAAATTTTCAAAATATTTGCTAGTGTTATTTTTGGATGACGTTCGTTTTGTTGCGATGTATTGCATATTGTTGTTGTTGTTCTAGTTGCTGTTATTGCTGCAGACGAAATGTTATCAAGCAGCGTGACGTAACAAGAAGTGGGAGCTGGAAGTGCTTTTGTAGGCGTTTATTTAGAGTGTGATTTATTGAGCATCTTTATTTTTGCAGTTGGCATCGCGACGGTGTGGAAAATAGTTTGTGAATTTTGAGCTATCTACCGCTGACTTAGTGTGATGCGCTCATGTGCAGATCAGGAATTTTTGATCAGAAATGTGACAACAGCTGGTTAGACAGTAAGAATTGCATTGAATGCTATTTGTTTTAAAATAAAAAGCCTTTGGAAAAAGTCACTTATATGTAGGGATAAGGATGTGATGAATGGATATGTGAAACCATTCCAGCTCACGGATGACATATTTATCGATTTTTTACATTAGTACAGTCATAGCTGACGTAAATTAATATATTTTATATATTAAATAAATTGCAGCTAAAAATTTTGGACTCGTAACTGCATACATTAATTGGTGTGCTTGAGGCGAAGTGTCACCGCTAGAATTTGAAGAGAACATTTTTTTAAAACCACTTTGCGATACTTACACACAGCTTAAAAAATCGTGAAATGTATAAATTAAATTCACTTTTACGTTCATTTAATAACACTTTAGGGACGGCAAAAAGACACGAAGATGACGAGAACGTAAACTTATTTTTTGGTCGTAGAATTTAGTGGCATACTCAGTTTTTTCCAATCAGATCAAAATCTCGAGATATTTGCGATTGAAATTTATTCACTTTTTTAATCAATTTAATCAATTTAGACCCATTTTTAGTTATATTTTCCTTATTTTTGGAGAACAAAAATTTTGACCACCTCCGATTTTGCTTAAACTTTCAGAATTTAATCTACTAATAAAAATAGTAATTTGAGTAAAAAAATTTTCAGATTTTTTTAAAGATTTTACTTTTAACATTCAAAATTGGTCAAAATGGAGAGAAATGCAAAATTGCTTAACCTTTGAAAAATCATAGATCACACAAGGCTGACTTGATTTTCACGTAGGAGAAATTTTCGAAAATAAAATATAAAGCAATTGTTAACATACTATAAAAATTTTTTTAAATGAAGGTCAAATGATGGTCAAATAACAAAAATCCGAATGTCTCAATTTCAAGCGCGTCGGAAGCGAATTTCATCTGGGGGGGCAGTACAAATGGGGGGGCAGTACAAATGGTGGTGCAAAAAAAGTTCACCAAAATTTCTTCACATGAAACATGAAGAAGAGAGAAAGAAGAGGAAAATATATAATACAAAAATATTATCGTTGTAAAAAAACTGATATTTTGAATAACTTTTCCTTTTAAATTGTTTATCTAGCTAAAAAAGTGGGGGGGCAACTGCCCACCTTGCCCCCCCGCTTCCGACGCCAATGCTCAATTTATATGTATACGTTCTGCAAAAGCTAGTACGTAAGCAGCAATACATAGGAAAACAGTTAAGAAAACCATTTATATTGTATCATATTTAACTTAATGTCTGCTAAGCAAACTAAGCATGTACATTGAACAATTTTCAATTTATCTTCATGTTATGGTAATTAAATAATTTGGAATATCTCTGCTTTTATTTAATAAATAAAAAAAATGTTAAATTGCTAAAGTGGAGGAGTTTGAACCTCCTAAAACCCTCCATTTCTATGGCATTGGTGACATGATAACTTTGTGATATTAATAAAATGTTGTTGAAATTGTTTGCTAGGCATGATTTTATGGTATTTTTATAGTCATTATAAGATAGTGTTATGATAATGATATGATAATGATATGATAATGATATGATAATGATATGATAATGATATGATAATGATATGATAATGATATGATAATGATATGATAATGATATGATAATGATATGATAATGATATGATAATGATATGATAATGATATGATAATGATATGATAATGATATGATAATGATATGATAATGATATGATAATGATATGATAATGATATGATAATGATATGATTATGATATGATAATGATATGATAATGATATGATAATGATATGATAATGATATGATAATGATATGATAATGATATGATAATGATATGATAATGATATGATTATGATATGGTAATGATATGATTATAATATGATAATGATATGATAATGATATGATGATGATATGATAATGATATGATAATGATATGATAATGATATGATAATGATATGATAATGATATGGTAATGATATGATAATGATATGATAATGATATGATAATGATATGATAATGATATGATAATGATAATGATATGATAATGATATGATAATGATATGATAATGATATGATAATGATATGATAATGATATGATAATGATATGATAATGATATGATAATGATATGATAATGATATGATAATGATATGATAATGATATGATAATGATATGATAATGATATGATAATGATATGATAATGATATGATAATGATATGATAATGATATGATAATGATATGATAATGATATGATAATGATATGATAATGATATGATAATGATATGATAATGATATGATAATGATATGATAATGATATGATAATGATATGATAATGATATGATAATGATATGATAATGATATGATAATGATATGATAATGATATGATAATGATATGATAATGATATGATAATGATATGATAATGATATGATAATGATATGATAATGATATGATAATGATATGATAATGATATGATAATGATATGATTATGATATGATAATTATATGATAATGATATGATAATGATATGATAATGATATGATAATGATATGATAATGATATGATAATGATATGATAATGATATGATAATGATATGATAATGATATGATAATGATATGATAATGATATGATAATGATATGATAATGATATGATAATGATATGATAATGATATGATAATGATATGATAATGATATGATAATGATATGATAATGATATGATAATGATATGATAATGATATGATAATGATATGATAATGATATGATAATGATATGATAATGATATGATAATGATATGATAATGATATGATAATGATATGATAATGATATGATAATGATATGATAATGATATGATAATGGTATGATAATGATATGATAATGATATGATAATGATATGATAATGATATGATAATGATATGATAATGATATGATAATGATATGATAATGATATGATAATGATATGATAATGATATGATAATGATATGATAATGATATGATTATGATATGATAATGATATGATAATGATATGATAATGATATGATAATGATATGATAATGATATGATAATGATATGATAATGATATGGTAATGATATGATAATGATATGATAATGATATGATAATGATATGATAATGATATGATAATGATATGATAATGATATGATAATGATATGATAATGATATGATAATGATATGATAATGATATGATAATGATATGATAATGATATGATAATGATATGATAATGATATGATAATGATATGATAATGATATGATAATGATATGATAATGATATGATAATGATATGATAATGATATGATAATGATATGATAATGATATGATAATGATATGATAATGGTATGATAATGATATGATAATGATATGATAATGATATGATAATGATATGATAATGATATGATAATGATATGATAATGATATGATAATGATATGATAATGATATGATAATGATATGATAATGATATGATTATGATATGATAATGATATGATAATGATATGATAATGATATGATAATGATATGATAATGATATGATAATGATATGATAATGATATGATAATGATATGATTATGATATGGTAATGATATGATTATAATATGATAATGATATGATAATGATATGATGATGATATGATAATGATATGATAATGATATGATAATGATATGATAATGATATGATAATGATATGGTAATGATATGATAATGATATGATAATGATATGATAATGATATGATAATGATATGATAATGATATGATAATGATATGATAATGATATGATAATGATATGATAATGATATGATAATGATATGATAATGATATGATAATGATATGATAATGATATGATAATGATATGATAATGATATGATAATGATATGATAATGATATGATAATGATATGATAATGATATGATAATGATATGATAATGATATGATAATGATATGATAATGATATGATAATGATATGATAATGATATGATAATGATATGATAATGATATGATAATGATATGATAATGATATGATAATGATATGATAATGATATGATAATGATATGATAATGATATGATAATGATATGATAATGATATGATAATGATATGATAATGATATGATAATGATATGATAATGATATGATAATGATATGATAATGATATGATAATGGTATGATAATGATATGATAATGATATGATAATGATATGATAATGATATGATAATGATATGATAATGATATGATAATGATATGATAATGATATGATAATGATATGATAATGATATGATAATGATATGATAATGATATGATTATGATATGATAATGATATGATAATGATATGATAATGATATGATAATGATATGATAATGATATGATAATGATATGATAATGATATGGTAATGATATGATAATGATATGATAATGATATGATAATGATATGATAATGATATGATAATGATATGATAATGATATGATAATGATATGATAATGATATGATAATGATATGATAATGATATGATAATGATATGATAATGATATGATAATGATAATATGATAATGATATGATAATGATATGATTCGGTAAATAATTTCTATTGAAGTCTGTTATTTGATTTTAACCCGGTACGACCGTTGGGACATATTCAACACTATTGAACATTTCGAAAATGGTTTTGTTTTTTTATCATGTGCAACCCAAAAAGTGTTCAAAACCAATGTTCGATTCCATAAATACCGGGAGTGGAATAGTGTTATCATGCTGGCATTCCTAATTAGGACATTAGGAAAATTTATATCCCAAGCGATTTCGATGAAATTTTAAATATAGGGGTTTATGGAGTCGAAAATTGATATAACTAGACCTATTTTTTTGAGGAAATTAGTTTTCACCGCGTTTTCACGAAAATGATTTGTATTGCTTTCCATTCACTCTCCTTTTCTTATGTATAGAGTGCAATTCCGGAAGCTACCTTCTGTCCCGGGATTATCAAGATTGAAATTCTCAATCCCGTTTTGTTATTTGACGTTTTTAATACAATTTTCTATTATATATTACTTGAAACTAAACAATTTAAATTAATTCATTGATAAAGCAACAAAAACAAAACAAAACACATTAAGGGTATTCACAATAGCGTTCTTTTTTTAGTGTAGTTAAAAAACTCCGTGGTATTGATACCACACTTTACCGAGCGGTTCTTATATTTTTTGTTGTTTTACATGAAATCTCTAAACAAATAGTGTGGTAATTTTAAGTAGCCCTATGATATGTTTAACAAACGTGGCTCTTAATTTTCCATAAACAGCTGATCGGTTGCCAGTTATTTTCTAATTGCAAAAACGGAAGAAGCTCATAATGCAATCTGAACTTTTTTATGCCATGTATTAATGAAATATATCAAATTGAATAGTTAATTTATTTGCAAAAAGTTATAGTTGGAAGTACCCAACCACAAATTTTATTTTGAAGGGTGCTCATAAATGTGGTTTTCAACTATGGCAAGAAAACCCTTAGTATTTTAACGACTAGGAAATTGTATTTATTTGAAGAAAAAAACATCGTCTTCATTTTTGTTTGTGTTTAAAACAAATTCAGATGGAAAAAGACTTTTCAAAATTAAATTTTTTATTTTTTTTATTTTTAAAGTAAAGTATTAAGCTGATCAACGCGTCTTTTTTCCATTAGAGAGTTTTGTTCGAAAAAAATTACAAATATAGCGCGCTGATGAGAAGCACCGTTCTGATTCTATGCTAGTTGGAGAAATAAGTGTACGGTAATCGTAAGCAATTTGTAAGTTTCCGTCACGAATGCCTTCACTACAAAACAAAACTATTTCCTAAGTCAGAATATCTGACAATTTTGAAATATAAAGCTGACTTTCTGATGTTGCAAATTCTTCTAAAACTTTGCATAGTCTTTGCTCCAGTGATTCACACTCATCGTCCTAACAATCTTTTTCAGCCTCAATTAAAGGTTTTTCTAATTCTATATTCATATACACTTAAATTGAAATCTTTGCATTCACATGAATTTTTTTATTTTTTATTTAAAAATCCCGGGATCCCGGAAAGAAAATACCGGAATTTAAAGGGGCTTCAAGGGACTAGGGGGATTGACTTTCCTAGTATGGAGGCAAGAGTCATAACTTTTTGCATGTTGCTGTTTGTAATATGAACTCAGTCGCGTATGCATGTTGTTGTTTGTGTTTTTGCTACGTATAAAGGTTTTATTTTTCCGTGAATTAGAATGTCATGGCATAAACCATTAGGCGGCGCACATTGGGGTATTTGACCGATTTACGCGGCCAAAATTATGTTATTCGGTAAAAAGTTCCTATTATATTAAAGACAAATTTTTGGGGATTAACGTACATTTTAAGGAGCTATGTGTACTTTTTAACTGTATATTAAAAATAATGTTCAGACAATTCCTGATTATAGTAGCTTTAAAAGAATTATTTGTTTTATCGATATACTTTCAAAAAGAAAACAATTTAAGCAAAGGTGTTTTTGCTGAAAGCTGAGCTAAGATCGGTCACTCAAGTACTTATATATATATAATATAATATATATAACATAAAAAAATTAAATTTAAATAAAATTGGAATTGCAGAGATATTGTTGATAATAATGTGATATCGATAGTAAAATGCTATTATTAAATTTAAATAACAGCAAAACAAAATCGGTTTGGATTCTAATTCGAAATGAATTCGAATTTGAGCCATGGTAGATCCAAGAAGAGCCTTTTACGTAAAAAACTTTGACGTCGAAATTTGACGTCGAAAATGTTTCATATAAAAACGATTATGCAGTTCAAAACGGCATACAACACAATAATTCTGTTTTGGTTAAATAGAAAGTTTTCATATAAGCCTATCAAAGTGAATGGTACTGCAGAAAACACAGATGACAACTGAGGAGTTGATGTACATCACCATTGTCTCATAACAGTCTGTCTAGTCTGCTTGGTAGTTTGTTCTGCAAAGAACTTGTTGTTGTTGCAACCTGTTACTTCATGAACATATTAAGCTCAAATATAACCTTAAAAAATTAACATTTTTTTAGAATTATAAAAATAAGTAGTAATTAAAATATGCCATCATTAATTTTTCATGAAATAAGTTTTTTATAAAAATCTTTTTTCCATATAGAAATATATGAAAAAATATGTTTTTTGAAATTAAATTTAATGAAAAAAATTTAAGTAATTTTACTGTCATAATTATGACAGAGTTTTTTTATTTACAACTTATTTAAAAAAAAAATAAAAAATAAAAGTAGGCTAACTAAAAAATAAAAGAAGCAAACTTTTTACTATGACTTTTTATTTTAAATATGTTATATAGTCATATATAAAAGGATTTTGTTATGAAAAAGTCTTTAGCAAAATACGAACCTCCAAACGAGCCAGCAATAGGAAATTCGAGATCTCGTTTTCGTGTAGAACGCATACCTGACTTTAGTTATAAAAAAAATGTTGTAGATTTTAATTTTAAAAAGTTTTTGATTTCTATTTCGTTTTAACGTATAATAAACAAAATAGGCTTTTTAATTTTATATAGAATAACTAGCTGAACCCGGTGTGCTTCGCTACCCCCTCGTTTAAAATAAAATTAAAAGTATTTATATATTTACAAAAATTTATTTATTTAATTTAATTATTGCAATGCTTCGCCTCTTTTTTTGTTGTAAACCAATTAGAATTCAGCGCTGAATCGCATGTAATTTGCTTCATGCTCCCCCTTTTTATTTTAAGACCAATCAAAAAGCAGCAATTACACAATCAGCTGTTTCGCAGTCTGTTGTGGGAGAATGAGAATGGAGTTACCCCACTCTCTATTTTAATTAACACGTATTATAAAATCAGCTGTTTTGAAGACAGTGGTAGAAGAAAGAGAATTGAGCTACCCCACTATTTTAATTAATATGTATTTTAATGATTTTAATGACATGATTTGTGGTATAGCCGTTAATAAACGTAGTAAAAAAGTAGGTGCAGAAGTGTGCATGGTCGAAAAATATTATCACGTAATAAGTATTCCTGAGTCAAAGCTGAACGCTGTGAAAATTTAAGATCGGTTATCAGGTCCAGTCTCCAATATATCGCAAACAAAGGGGCGTGCTCCGCCCACTTTTCTTTTGGTACGTATTTCTATTCATGCTAATACCATATATAGCAAATACTGCCGCCGTTGGTCAAAAAATGCCCAAGATATGACGATTTTAAAATTTGGGTTATATGGGCGAGGCCACGCCCCTTCGTCCACTCACAACTTTATATAGTCAAGAATTTATTATTTCGTAATAATATCCTATTGTGAAAATTTAATGAAGATCGGTCCAGTAGTTAAGACTATATTGCGATTTTTAATTTTCCTAAAAAGGGGCGTGGTCCCACCCACTTTTCTCCTGGTACGTATTCCTAACTATGCCAATACCATATCTACCAAATAGCATCAACGTAGGTCAAAAAATGCCCAAAATATGGCGATTTGAATTTGTAGGTTATATGGGCAGTGCCACGCCCCTTTGTCAAATAAAAACTTCATATAGCCTTTTATTCTTTCCAGATTCATAGTAAAATGCTGTGAAAGTTTCAGGAAGATCGGTCCAAGGGTTTGGCCTCCTATAAAGCACAAACAAACAAACAAACAGACAGACATTCATTTTTATATGTATAGATTGAAAGCAGATTTATTATAATTAAAGTAAAATGGGGCGAAAAAGGGGGATTTGGTAATAAAAAATCTATGGCTACCTTACCTGTAGATAAAAACTATATAAAACTTTAGGTAAATACATATTACAAAAAAAGTATTTTGTATAGCAAACATTGTTAGTGGTATAAGTAAGTAACTGAATTAAAAAAGTGGGCGTAAAAGTGGGCGCGGTCGAAAAAGTACCCTATTAATCATGCCAGAGTCCCAGTTAAATGCTGTGAAATTTTCAGGAAGATCGGTCCAGAGGTTTGGTCTCCTATAAGGTACAAACAAACAAATAAACAAACACACATTCCATTTTATATATATAGATAGCTTAAACCCGGCGCGTTGCTGCCGCGGCCCCGTTGCCAAACGCGAATAAAATGTTATCAGTGAAACTGTATATGTAAATTGTGGTCGAATACTCAATTCCATGGCTGTGCGACCTATAACTCAAAAGCTGTAGAATTTCTCAAATTTTGGTTGCATGGGAGGTGACACGCCCCCTTGTCCAACGCCATACAAAGTTATCTGCATGTATGAATTGTAAACTGCATGTGTAAATTGAGTTCGAATGCTGAATTCCGAGGCTTTGTTTGCTTTGTTTGATTGACTCAAAAGCTATTCGATATCGCAAATTTGGGTTGTATAAGAGGTGCCACGCCCCTTTGTCCAACTCCCATAAAATTTTATCAGTAAAACGCCACGTGTAAATTGTGGTCGAATTTCGAATTCCAAGGATGTGCGGCCTATAACTCCAAAGCTATTCGATATCGCAAATTTTGGTTGTATGGGAGGTGCCACGCCCCCTTGTCCAACTCTCACAAAATTTTATCTGCGAAGCGGCACGTGTAAATTGTCGAATACCGAATTCCGAGGCTAAGCGGCTTATAATTCCAAAGATATTCGATATCGCAAATTTGGGTTGTATGGGAGGTGCCACGCCCACTGTTAGTAGGAGGTTGAAATATACTTTACGACCTATTCTCATACCTACAAAATATACATACAAAATTTCATGAAAATCGGTCGAGCCGTTTCGGAGGAGTTCGATTACGTACCCCGTGACAGAAGAATTTTATATATTAGATTTAAAAAAAAAACATTTTTAGCTGCTGTAAAGTCAAACCATAAAAAACACAATTAAATAAAATAAATATTTTGTGGGCTCCCTATAAAAAAAAATTAAAATTAAATATGGATTCGATTCCTTACGAAGTTTCGAAGAGCTTAAAAATATTTATTGTTTTCTATACTTAATACTTGTGCTAATAAAAATCAAAAATAATTAAATTGAAATGTTAAGCACGCCTAGAAACTTATTTTTGCAAGATGTTAATTTTTGACATGCTTTAAGAGGCTTTGTTGCGAAAATTTGCTTTATTGTGATCTGACTATAATGATTCAAATGTCAAAATAAAATATGATTTTTATATTACCTAGTGACCCTCTTATTTTTGATGAATTGTATAAATATGTTAACTACTGTAAATTAAAAGTAAATAGCAAAACGAAGAAGTTTCTAAAGTGAAATTGAATTTTTAAAACCACATAAAAAAAAAAACCAATTCGTCCTCTTAAATCTTTTAAAAGCTTGTAAAATCAAAAAAAACGAAATACAATGCGCTACTATTAGCTAATATGGAATTTATGACAATCGAACTACAGTGGCCGCTGTTGTTGTCGAAGAGCTTTTTGATGTTTGCTTATCAAGCCTAACTCATATAACAGTTGAAAACCGAAATGCTATCATAGATTTTATAAAAATAAAGGTATCTTTGGCTTTGAATGAAGGGAGCGACGAAAAAGAATTTTATTTGAGGAAACGAAAGTCAAAGCTAGGTTGGAAGCTTGCAAGAGCAATCGTAGATATTTTATAAAAACTAATTGGAAATGGCACAATTCTACAATTGACATGTAGTCATTTGAGAACGTAAGTTAGAATTTTACTTTTTATATGAAACCAGAAAGTTAATTGAGTTTTCCAAAAATTCTTTTAGCAAGGTAAACACGATTCAACCTTATCAGTATATGGAGAATTCCACAGTGACGGGTGTTACATTTGCACGCCTTTAAATATCAATATATTACAATATATTAAAGTGTAAAGAATTGCTTTTAATGCTAATATTTAATCTGGTTTTACGGTTATAATAACGGTCCGGGTATGACAGCTTTGGCGTCTGTACCCGTCCTCGTTATGGGTTTATATATTTTATATATATTAGCCACAAGAGCCAAATTATTGTCAGCTTGCGTCTTAATATATTTGATAATTTTTTATAAAAAATATTGAAATCAAACTAAGTCAGCAGTTTTCTTTAGTTGCACAGCAGTGACCTTTATTGACGTTTCGATGCGAATGATCACAAAAATTTTGTGCGTTCAATATTTAACAATCAATTTGAGCGTGAACATATTAGGGAAAGAGTAAACATATAATTAATCTTTGAGCATAACGAAAATGTGTATACTTAAGCATATAATTTTAAACAGACTTCACTCAAGAGAACTTTTTAGTTAAGCGATTAGCAAGTGATTAGTTTGAGCATTAACGTTAGTGAGCTCTTTTACACAAACAATAAGAAAGAGCGGTTTAAAAAGATGTTTAACTAGTAATAGAAATCAATTATGTTCAACGCAATACATACAGAAGTGGCAATTTAATTGAAACTTAGAAAAAACCAAATCATATGAAATTTAACTTCATTTATAAGTATTGTAAATAATTTAAAATGTATAAAAACTTGAATAAAACATCCGCTACAAAAGTACTTAAATTTTTTGTAGTCATAAAAAATTGCTTTTATGCTTGTCTATCTATACGTGGAAAAAATCTTACAAAATCATGGTCAATGTTTGTGTAATTTTTATAAATGTACCTGTGACGGGTGTTACAAGTACTCATTGTAAAATCTGACTTCACTTTAAATGTTTGTGAAATTAAGCCAAACTAGAATTATCAAAATAATTATTTAAATTATTGTCAATGAAATAATCTTTTACGATTAACCCTGCAATAAAAAAAATAAAAATACGTTTTATGAAATTTTTATTAAATATTTTAATGTGTTACACAAATTGTGACGGGTCTTACTGGAAAAATATAAAGAAATATAAGAACTGATTAAATTAAAGGAGACAGTCATTGGAAGCGGTATCTTCCAATATTGCAATATTCTGTTGTTTGGAATATGCTGTTACTTCGTATCCAATGTTATTTCCAGACAACTGCATAAAGCTTTCAATTTTTCTCTCCTCTGCATGTCTCTTGCTCTCTCTTTTTCCAAAAAAGTCTCAATATGTCCTTATTTTTCTTCAAAATTTCCCTTCTTTTTCGTTTCCTAGCTAAAACGTCTATCTCTAATAGGCTGCAACCAAAGCTGGAAGTGTAACTTGGAAGTTTTTAACAGTTATCACGATAAAGTCGCAGCCTATGTGAAAGGTGGTCGAGGCAAGCAAGATAAATTTATAAGGTTGCGGCACTTGAGCGAAATGCACTCTTTTTCCGCCTTTGCTTGAACTGTCACTGTGCTTTTCTGTGTTTTATGCATTCATTTTCTTGATTTCTTTTCATTCATTCTGACAGTTCGACCGAACTCGCTCTCAAGTGCCACAACCTTATAAATGAGCCTTGGAGGCGAGGGCCGTTGGTCGACGACGAAGAGGGAGACCATGCCTCCGATGGATGGACCAAATCGAAGAAGCCCTAGCCGCACTTGATGTATCTAATTGGAGAGGACGCGCGCAAAATAGAGACGCCTGGCGAGAGCTGATGAGGTCGGCTGAAACCCGAAAACGGGTTGTTATGGCCACCTAAGTATGTAGCCACCTTTAGCTGATAAAGTGACCGAATTTGTTTTTCACTCATCCATTTTGCTTCATTCTTACTGAAGACAATTACAGTAGGCAATTCTGAGCAGTTGTATGCATAGTACGAAGGTGGCTACAAAGCACCGTTTAAATGCGAGCCATTTGTTTTTAATTTTAAAAAATATGACACTAAACTAGGACTAAATCTTTGCCATTAAAAATAGGACTTAGTCCGATATCTTAATATTTAAAATTTTTGCCGTGGTAACGATTATCTTGGAATGCTCCATATGATTATGAGGTATGCTCACCATAGCTTGGAAATAAAAGAGCAAGAAGACACATTCTTTTGAGGAAATTAGAAGTTATGTTTTGGCCGAAGAAACGAATGTACATTCTAAAAACTCACTAAATATAGATTTAGAGGCTTTCCTTTCCGAAGATTCAGAAAGTGCATCATTTCAAAATGAATTATTATACAAAAATATTAAATTTAGGCTGCAATATTAACACATATACTATAAAGTTTTTCAATGATGATATTTTTTGAAATTATTTGGCGGGGTGTGGGGGTGATGAAAAAATTGCGATGTTATAACTAGAGTCCGACCGAAACCGGAATTTTGGCCGAAACCAAAACCGAATATTCGGTCGGACACTAGTTATAACCAATGTGGAAGGGCTATATAATTATTTTAAACGAAGCCTTTCACACGCCAGTAAGGAAAAAAGACTAACATCAAACAGATGAAATTGATGGGGGTTTTTTGTGGTTTTCTGTATTTTTTTGAGCTAATCATAACTTTTAAGGCTGGACCACATTGCTTTCTTTTTGTGAGTAATATATATTTTTGTTTCGCAACTAGTCCAAAATTTACTAAATTTTAGAACCCCTTTATTACATTTGCGTAAGGGTATATAATTAATTCATCTTGCAACTTTAAGTGGGCGTATCAGAAAAAATGAGCGTAGCAACTAAGCTGTTTTTTAATTTGGAGGTCCTTAATAAGTTCTGTGCCGAATTTCATACCTCTTCTTGGTTCAAAACAAAACATTTTTCAATTCGCAGTTGCATAGAAAAGGGGCATGGCAGTGGCTGGACTTTGACCATTATTTTAAAATTGCTTATTTTTATCAAAGAACTTTGAAAAATTAAGGATTTAATACTTCTATTTTTGCATATTTTTTTTGCATTGTTTTTGTTATACTTTTCGAAAAATGTCGTATACAATAATCATAAAAATATAAATATAACAATAAAAGCCAACAATAAATAAAAATGTTGTAGTGCATTCTTTTGCAAAAAACCAAAAGAAAAAAAAGTCCAATTTGAATTTTGACTTTTTCTTTAACAAGGTGTTTGTGTGTGAAGTGCCGTACCAGTGTAAAAGTCTCTTTTACATGACGCCATCTATAGCCAAACAGGACGAACCAGAAGTGACTACACAATTTTTTTATATTCTTAATGTGAAATAATGTGCAAAGAAAGTTTTTCAATAACTTATATAGATTTTTCCCAACAAATTGTAAACATGTGTGTTTCGTTCCAATTCTGAAATTGAATGCCTCCTTAAACACCGAGTTGTTTTAATAGAAATTCTCTTCATATCTTGCAATGTTAACATTGCATTGATGTCTATGATAATAACGACAACAGCTGCTACACCAACTATCTCTAGACCAACTCTTCTTGAAATTAGCTGAAAACTTTTTCAATTGCTAATAATTCCACTTGTGCAAAGGTAAAAAAACAACCAAAACCTTTTCCTAGTTCTCAAATTTTTTTTTTATTTTTTTTAAGTAGCTGCAAAGAAGTTTTCGGATTTCTTAATGTCTCAAAGCTTCAGCATGGGAAGACTTATCTTGGTCATCGCCGAGCCAATGCAACCAACACAGCCAACAATAACGACAAGTAAATACATTACTAAATTTCTGACAGTAAAAGTTGCTGCCAGGCGAGCAGTGTCTGAGTAAGGCTTCGCTTTCCATTTGCAAGGACATTTAGAACGAAGACATTGCTGTTTTTAAACTTTGTTCATTGGGGAGAAATCGAAAGTTTAACGTAAATGGCTTAAGTTGTGCGCTATAGCAAATCCAAGAGCGTGCACTGGAATAACGGCATTAAAGATAAAATGAAAAACTTACCGAATGCCCGAAGAAATACTCTCAGGATGTAGAAGAAGTTGGCTGCTGCCGCTGTTGTTGTTGTTGACGTGCGACTATGAGATTTGCTATTTTTCTGCAATTTGCAGTTGTATTCGTGAGTGCTGCATTAAATCAGGTAAATTTGTTTCATGTCGTTGCCATGCGGTCCCACTTGACAAAACCTGGTCCACCGAGTGGTCATAGAAAGTGGGTATAACCAGCTGTACTGCTTGCTGCGACAGCTCAGAATTGAATTGTTTTGGTTTTAACCTTGCTTCGGCTTTACACTTCAATGTATATTATTGAAACCTGAACAGCTTTGGGCAGTTTACAAATGGTTAGGCAGAAAATGTTGACCTTGACATTTACTTGAAATTTCATAATAATTTTTCAAGTGTTTTCAGCTTGATTTGATTTGTTTGTGTAATGAAGATGTTTGTGGCTTTTTTTTTAAGTAGATTTTTTGCAAAATTTTCAATTTAGCTTTGGTTTTATTTAAAGTAAACCTTTTTTCTGACAACATTAAACGAAAAATACATCTCTGAGGTATTTCCAATCTTTTTGTGGAAACATACCTTTAGCTGAGATCTGGTTACGGATACGCAGTGTGTGCTGAGATTGTGGAGACAGTACTTCTCCAAAATACTTACTAGCGACGATTACACTAATTCCGCCAATGCAGCACAACGATGAGGAAGTACAACCACCTAGAGATAAGGCGCATGCAGCAGCTCATCAGAAAAATATGGCTGATTGGAATCTCAGCGTACTTTGCTCTTTACTTAAGAAAGGAGATCCAACAGTCTGCGCCAACTATCGAAGTATTAGTCTTATATCCATCGCATATAAGGCTTTCTCAAGCGAACTGTGTGAAAGATTAAAGCTGACTACAAAAACACTGATTGGAATTTGATATCAGTGTGGCTTTCGACCTGGAAAATCCACAATAGACCAGATTTTCACACTACGACAAATCCTGAAAAAACCCACTAAAACCAAGTTGACACCCATCACCTCTTTGTCGATTATAAAAGAAATTTATCTGAGAAAAATAGTGATGATGATAAGTTTTGCGTTGTAGGAGATTTTAATCTCAGTAAATTAAGCTGGGTAAACAAATGTAAACCAAGCACATGAAATGCATCTTATCGATAGATTTTTTAGTATGGATTTGATACAAATTAATTCTATTTTTATTAAACTATCTAAGTTACTAGATTTCATTTTTATATCTAAGTATTTTAATTATGATTGATATGAATGCTCATTTCCTATATCCAAATCAAGTATTCATAACTCTCTGCTTAGTTTTAAAATTAAATTTCATGATTTTCTGACCATTACTAGTTCTGTGAAACATAATTTTGATTTCAATACATACACTTGGTACACTAAGAGCTTAAAAAATTTGAAGAATTTTTGTAATAAATTCTTCAAGGAGCTCATAACTACTGAAAACCTCGAGTACAAAGCAAAACATATACACTACGCACGTATATATAACTTTTTGAATACATTTCTTTATAATCAGCATATTTTAAATACTGAAAATCGCATTAAAACTGATGCCAAATCTTTTTGGAGCAAAAAGCGTTCAATTGTTTGCAAATTTTTATAAATCAAATTTTGTCGAAAACCACTCTCCGGTTAACTCTTATGAGACTGATAATGTTGACTTCTGCCTTAACTTTGGTAATTTGTCGGTTACGCTTTCTGACGTTGAAACTGCAATTGCTTATTTGAAAAACTCAGTTAAATGTGATCTTGATGGTCTAAGTTCTTTTTTGCTGAAAAAATGTGTTCAGTCTTTTTCTTTTTCCTCTTTTTATAATTTTTAATAAATCTCTTAGTGCTGATGTTTTCATTGACAAATGAAAAGTTTCGCTCAGAATACCGGCTTTCAAGGCTGGAAATAAACATGTTGCTTTTTGAAAAAAATTGTTAAAGATAAAATATACTTTGAATTAAAAAACACAATTTGTCCAAACCAGCACGGTTTTGTCTCTGGGAGATCTTCTACAACGAATCGTTGTATTTTTACAAACTACTTCTCTACTTTTGAAGAACGGCTACAACTTGATTTCATTTACTCTTACAT
The DNA here is from genome assembly GCA_963920525.1 of Dichetophora obliterata. Taxonomy (NCBI): domain Eukaryota; kingdom Metazoa; phylum Arthropoda; class Insecta; order Diptera; family Sciomyzidae; genus Dichetophora; species Dichetophora obliterata. The sequence continues at coordinate 55,480,941 of OY986437.1, forward strand.
ATCGATGGCTTTTGGCAAACTATCTCATGATCATTGGCGTCGGAAGCGGGGGAGCAAGGGGGGCAGTTGCCCCCACTTTTTTAGCTAGATAAACAATTTAACAGGAAAACTTCAAAAGTTATTCAAAATATCAGTTTTTTTTACAAAGATAATATTTTTGTATTATATATTTTCCTCTTCTTTCTCTCTTCCATAACCATTTTCTTTCTCTGTGTTTGTAAAAAGATAAAACAAAATGTAGAGTTTCTACTGCAAACCCACCAGTTCAGTTTAAAAGCACCCTTAAGTATGTAGCTTAATGCTTCTTAATTTTGCAACTCTGGTAAGAAAAACTTTGACATGTTCTTAGGGGCTTTCCATATTGGACGACATGTTGTACGATGAGTTAGATGGAAAACTAATGGGACTATTTGATTGAGCGTTCGAACGATCCAACTTGTAAAGCAACATCATTAATTGCAAGCTCTCAAGCAGAACACATCCGGCTGATAGCTAAGCAACTTTTAGATGCCCTAACAATAGAGCAGTAATTTTACATAGTTGTTTGACATATTGCTTATTTTTATAACTAACATAGTAAAAAAGTTATACGGTTATTTATGTGTCCTTGTCAGATGTTACAATTAAATAAAAAAAAATTATAAATCCTTAAACAAATAGTAGCTTTTGGAATACTCTGGGTGCTTATTTAGCGGTTTTAATATTCTACATAGTTTCAAATAATGGAAAAAAACAACAATAAATTGTGCAAATTTGCGTCATTTTGAGTTATGAATTTTTAATAAGCAGACCATTTTTATACCCTTTACCTGAACAATATATTAACTTGGTGCAAACGTCTGTAAAGCCCAAAAGAAGGCGTTGCCGGTATAGAACAGTGTATGTATATGTATATTCTTGATCAGCGTCACCTGCGCCAATCTAGCCATGTCCCGCTGTGCCTCTGCTCGTCCGTTCATCTGTCCATCGGTGCGTTGTCCGCGAAGTCAGGATTAAGAGAAAAAGTTGGTACATCTGTCTGTATGAACCCAAGGATCTGCTTTTTTTTAATATTTTTTAAATTTTCCTTCGAGCACGCCCACCTCCCATATAACACATTTTCAGCAAAAGAAGTGCTTCCAAAAGATGGTAAAGTGAAAGGAAAAGTCTTGAATTCCATCCCTTTCACTTTTATATTCAGAAGACATTCTTTTAATATATGCATGTCATTGAGAGGAATGCTTTCCTTTGTCTTCTCTAGAAGTGCTTCCAGAATTCTTTCAATGGAAGATTTCTTTGAAGCCCTTCAATGAAAGGATTTCAGTAGGTATTTTCCAGGAGAACTTTAAGAAGGAAATCCATGGAATGAAATGGTTTTTGTTGATAGGGGGGCTTAAAAAATTGCACAGAAAATAACCCTTTTCCAGATTTTCTCTCGATTTTGGTGTTGGAAATGAGAAGTGGTTGGGTTTTATTGGGAGTTTAAAAAATCCTACGCAAAATATCTAAAACAAATATTATAATGATATGCATTTTTTTTTTAATTAAATTTAAATGCTATTTGAATGTATTCCAGAAGTAGTTTATGAGATTTTGAAAGCACTTCTTGATAAGGCTAAGAAGATGCACAATTGGATCCATAGAATATCTTCTGGAAGCAGTGTCCGTAAGAATGCATGTCACATTTTAATAAAAACTTTTGCTAGGTATCGCTATAAAGGGGAGAAAAATCATCTTTAGAATGTGGGTATATGGGATCAATATCAAGTTGCCTCCAAAAAATCCGCCTACTTTTTAACATCCATAAGATATGGTGTAGGGTACTTCATAGTTGGTCCAATCCGACCTTAGGTTCCTTACAGTTTTTTATATATTTTTCCCGTAAACTTTATTATAACGGACATTGTTTGACATAATAAAAAATTCTGGTAGTGAAAAATTAGACGATCGAATTAACGATATGAGAAAATATTTTCAGAAACGCACCCATTGTCCGACAAGTCGTATAAAAGAATTTAATCAAAAGTTGTCATACTTTATGGCAGACTTTCCTTTGTAATGGAAAGCTGCAACAGAAAGCCGGACAGATTTTTTCTTAAGAATAAGAGCTGGATTGACTCATCTGTAGGATTTTCTAATTATACTAAGCTCACGACTACCAAGGCTGGAAGTCCAAAAAATTCATTTGATGAGTTTTCTGATAAAATGGTAAACACTAAAAATTTAAGAGAGAAACATAGTACAAAAGAATTGTGTTTCGCTACGCAAAGAAATCTTCGCTCTTCTGGTGCAATAGATGCATTACAATTGGTCAAAGTACAACCCTCTACACCAAATCGAGCTTCTAAGTACCGCACGGCTTTGAGAAAATGTCAACAAATAAGACGATATTGGATGAAACGACAGCTTTAATGATTGATGCAAAAATAAGTAGGGAGGAATCTTATATATTAATAGGCAAACATAAAATGTTGTCGTACACTTTTTCGATATTAATTTTAGAATAAGTTCAATGAAACTTATATCATTCGAAATGTACTGCGCCCTATATGTGCGGAATCATTTAAGATTTTAAATTCATGACCTTTGACCCGAAATATTAACGTTGAAAGTTTGTATTATTTTTAGTAAGGGCTAGGAAGAGACAGAATGGTGAATGTGGTATCAAATGAAAGATCTGGCTGCACAGTATGATTACATTTTAGACTGGTGACCTTCGACCTGAAATATGAGCGTAAAAAGAGCATTTATTAAATAAAAGCTAAACTGTAACAGAAGGAAGAATATAATGTAAGAGGGAATTTTAGACATTGATAAGGTGTGCAAAAAATACTGCCGACATTTTGCGCCAGCTCTTATGGATACCCTACAATAAGCATTTTTTTATGTTACAAAAGTGAATATATATTATGAGGGTGAAATTTCATAAGTATAGTAAAGTCTGAAAAATTTCCGTTATTTTGACATAAAAATTATATTGATATCTCGAAAACTATACATGTTCTCAGTACAACGTATTTTTGTATGAAAATTCGTTGGTTGAGGAATATAACGGTATAGGAAAGCTTTCTTGGTAATATTTTCCACGGATAGTATGTTAAAAAAAATTCCCTTAAAATTACATTAAAAATATTAATATATCTTGATAAATTTATATCTTCTCAGTAACACGTATTTCTTGAAGCAAGGCCATTGCCTCAGAATGAGAAAAAATCTATTGAAATTTCAAGTTTTGACTTTGCAAGCAAATATCTCGGCCATTTTTTAATCGATTTTTAACAACTGTTCTTTGTCTGAAAGATCAATTAAACGACTTTTGAGAAATAAGACAATATTAACCGTTTTCTCATCAATTCAATGTTTTATATCGTTTTAAAAAAACATCTTTAATATTTAGGTTTTGCTCAAAAAATGAGACAAAAATTTTTTTTTTGTAATTTTTTGTTCTTATTTCATATTCTTTTTTCACACTTTTTCATATGACATATCATTTATTTGCAAAAATTGCCTCATGTTGGCACATAATTCAATTAACAGTTTCTATCATGGAAATTCATGAGCTACCACCCCCTGTGATTTTTTTTGATGAGAATTTAATTTTTCAAAATGTTTTCTTTATATTTTTAACAAAGTTCTACAGCTCAAGAAATAATTTCTGTGAAAAATTTTTTCAAATATTTCAAACCAATCCAAAGTTATATACACAAATCTATGTTTTAATCCATTTCGTTATTATATAAAAATAGGCGAAGGAGAAACAGTTCTTCCGTTTTTCTGAACCGAATTTGATAATTTTTTAAGTAAATTAGAGTAGAGAGAAGTTCACCGAATAGTTATGTGACCTTTGACCTGAAATATGAGCATTGAAAGAATATTTCTGAAGTAAAACTTAAACTATAAGAAATGGAAGAACATGGCGTAGGAGGAAATTTTAGATATTAATACAATGTAGGAAAAAAATTTTTCACTATCTCTTACGAATACCCTACAAAAAGCATTTTTTATAGTACATTTTTTATTTTACATATAGTAAATTTTGAAAAATTTTCATATAAAAGTTGTGACGATATCTCAAAAACTGTTGCTTTCTCTCGAAACTTAAGATTTTCTTAGTACAACACATTTTCTTAAGGCAAGGTCCAATGCCTCAGAATGAGAAAAGCGATTGAAAATTCAGAAATTTGGTCGAATTTCGACCACCGGCGATACTAGTATAATAAAATACGAGAATATAATAAAGAACGTTTTCCTTCCTTCGTTTATAGCAAGTTCAACGTGCAAAAAAGTCTGCTGTCAGAAAATGGAAGACATGTTTATGACAGATACTTTAGCAGAAGTGCGACTTCAATCATTTTTAGGTCATACTGTTTCCCGATTAATGCCAGTACAAGAAGAAGTTATTAAAATCGTCCACTCAAAATATCAACAATTTGAAGATGATTACAAAACGGTGCTTCGATGGCTCAAATCGAATAAATATACGAAATCATTTAGTGATGGAACAATCAGATGCTAGTAATTTTATAACAAAATTGTTAATTTAAAGAATAAAAACAGATGATGACAAAGAAAATCAGCTTATAATATGGAATAACCAAAATTCAACTTCTGCAAGGTCGTGCAGGGTAGTGGTCATCATCAGTAGTGGTTTATCAGGATTACATTTTTTTGAATATGTACTACATTAAGAATACAAATTTTCTACAAGGTGAAAGGTCAAGGTAAAAATAAAACAATCATAGAAGAAAAAATTCAGCAAAGTTGTAAGCTCAATATTGGTTTTAATGTAGATAAGCCAAAGCATGATTTCGGTAGTACACTGAGAAAACTGTTTGCTAAATTTTTTATAGTGGTTTAGCAAAACCTTCGCTTGAATTTCAGCCACTTCAAAATTATGCTAGATTTCAGCAAAAAATAATCAAAATTTGCTATTCTAGTTTATAATAACTTAGCAAAATTTCGATTTAATTCAAGCATAATAACTTAGCAAAATTTTGATTTAATTCAAGCAAAATTTTGCTAATTTATTATAAAATGCAAAAACAAATTTTTGCTTTATTCAAGCACATATTTGCTAAGTTATTATAAATTGAAATCGCAACTTTTGATAATTTTTTGCTGAAATCTAGCATATTTTTGAAGTGACATAATTATTAACATTAAATGAAATTGAAAAATTACCATTTTCCGGTGACTTGAACCTCGTGAGTGTAAGTGCATGGGCTTATCCATTCGACCATCGCAATTGTTAACCAATCGTCGCCTAATTTTCTTCATTAAGAATAAACGTGTGCTCGTGAGCTTAGAAGAAATTTACTTGAATTAGGTGAAGATTTGCTATTTGAGATTATAATAACTTAGCAAATATTTGCATGAGTAAAGAAGAAACTTGCTATTTGAGCTTATAATAACTTAGCCATTAGTTGCTTGAATTAAGTGAAAATTTGCTTTTGCAGTTAATAATAACTTAGCAAAATTTTGCTTGAATTTAATCAAAATTTTGCTTTTTCCTAAATACATGAGGAGTGATTACAATAAGGATTTTTTTAAATCACACCGTCATTGAGTAAAGTTTTGCTGATTTGCTTTTAAGCAAAACATTTGCTTGATTTAAACAAAATAGTTATCTCCTTGTTTAATATAATTGTCTCACACTGCCATTGATTTTTTGATAACCCTGAAATATCTTCGGATATAACAGGTGTTGTTATAATAAAGAGATTTAAAACTATTTTTTAAGAATTCGCTAGTGGTTTAAAATAAATATTGATAAATACAGAGTTTTCGGTTTAGAAACTGCACAAATATTTGTGCAGAAATACAAATGGTATCCTATGCCCCCAATAATCCGCAAAATATTAATACACCGACATCAGGTAATTGAGAACATGCTTCTTCCAATTGGCCAAAAGTGAAGAAGCGCCGTATAAAGAAGCTTGTTGCTAATTTCATCAGATTCCGTTATAGCCACACTGTTAAAAATCTTGGACTTAATTTTAAACTTTTTTGGATTACATGTAGGACAACACCAAAAAAAGATAATATTTTAATCCAAGGAAAAGTTTAAAAATTTCCAATCCAAAAAAGATTAGTTTTTAGTCCGCAAAAAGTTTAAAAAAAGCAATTTAAATATCAACTTAAAATAAAAAACTTTTCTACCCAGTTCATGACTTGAACACATGTCCTCGGATGTGTTGGTCTAACACATTATCCACTAGTCTATCTCAGTTGTTAAAAAGGTTCTGCTTATTTTGCTTGCAGTAAGTAAGCAAGCAAGCAAAAAAGTGGGTTCGAGACCCAGCTAAAATAAACTAAAACAAAAAGATTTCCGACCAGTACGTGATTTGAACACACATCCCCTGATGTGATGGTCCAACACCTTATCCATTCATCCAACTCAGTTGTAAATAAGGTTTCACTTATTTTGCATCATTACAAATACAAGTATGTTCCTTTCAGGAAGATGGGTTTAAGACCCAGCTAAATTAAACTAAAGTAGGAACTAAAAAATAGCACTTTTTGCATTAAAAATTCCCTTAAATTAAAGTTTGGACTAAAAAGTAGTCCAAAATTTGTAACCGTGCTGCTAGCACAAACCGACAGTAAAAACTCGTAAAACGCTAACAGAAGACTCTTTAAACTTATTACACAGAGAAAAATAGGGCCACATATTTTCAATAAGATTTCTTCTTAAAATGTATTTAGAGCAAGAGGACGCAGTAAAAGAGGTATTTTTTAAAAAGAAAATTTCTTAAATTTTCATCAAAAATCTCCTTAAATTTATGTAAAAAGATTTCTTCTAAATTTCTTATAAAATTAATTTTTTCGAGACTTTTACGTATTTCTTAGGCATATCTTCTTGATAAAATTTAAGAAGGTGCCACATAAAATCTATAAGATTTCTTCTTAAAATGAATTTAGAACAAGAGGTATGAAAGACGCAGGAAGAGAGTTATTTTTTAAGAAGAAAACTTCTTAAATTTTAATCAGAAATCTCCTTTAATTTATTTAAAAAGATTTCTTATTAATTTTTTATAGAAAAGCTAGTAGCTGCATGAGATTTCTTCCTAAACAAAATTGAGAAGAAAACCTAGTATCTCTATTAAATTTAATTTTTAAATTTATTTAAGAAGACATAGCCAATAACTTTAAGAAGAAAATATTTTTGGGTAAAAACCAAGAGAAAACTTCTTATATTTGTTTTACGTTATTAGGTTTTTATGTGGCAATTTTTCTCTGTGTAGAATAGCCAGAAGTAAAATTTAGTACAGAAAGCTGTAATATGTAAAATAGACAGTAAAACCCCATTCATTTTCTTTATTTGTCTTTGTATGTTGACATTTTCAATGACAATAATTTCCGCAATGTTTAAATATCTTCGAAAATGTTGTTTTATTTGCTCATACTACTCTGAAAGACCTTATCATACTAATCTGTGTCACAAGCTTGTAAAAAAGTATAGCAATGAGGGGACTGCCGACCTAAGTTGTGTTTTAATGCGCCTAAAGAAGTTTTCACTTAAAAAATCCCAGTCAAACCAGTTATGCTAACCAGAGCTGGGTCAAAAAGTACTCATTAAAATTCAATTTAAATTCCTTGAAATTAGGAATTGGTGATTGGTCCTCTCAATTCCACAGGAATTTTAATTGGTAATTGCGCACCTCAATTCCTTGGAATACAATTGAAAAAATGGTCAATTCCATTACAGAAATTGTAATTGGTAGTTGAAAATATCAATTCCTTAGAATGGAATTGGAAGCAAATGGTCAATTCTATTCCAATACAGGAATTGTAATTGATAATTGAACACCTCGATTCCTTGGAATGGAATTGAAAAAATAGTCAATTCCATTACAAGAATTGTAATTGGTAGTTGAACACATCAATTCCTCATAAATGGAATTGGAAAAAATCGGCAACTCTATTACAGGAATTGTAATTTGAAGTTAAAATTTCAATAACTTTTTCATTAACTCAAGACTACTTCATTATGTATTAGAAAACTTTATTTGACTCCCACTGTTAGTCGGTAAACAAAATATTTTCAAATAAATGCATTATCGAAAATATAAGTTTTTTAATTTAATACCACATTTTGAGTTAGAACAAAATATATAGCTGCTACGCTACCTGGTTCAATCCCGCCGACTTTTTGCAAGGTGCTTGCTTAACAACTTAAACACTCCTGTACAAAATTTCATTAATCTGCTAACAAAACGATGTTTTTCCAATTCCATTCCCAAGGAATTGAGACGGTCCAATTACCAATTACAATTTCTGTAATGTAATTGAAAAGGTATTTTTCAATTACATTCCTTAGGAATTGAGATGTATAAAAATCAATTCCTAATTCCAAGGAATTGGAGTTGAGGTGGAACTAAAATATAAAGAAATCATTTCAACCCAGCTCTGATGCTAACTGAACTACAAAATTTTAGTCTAATACGACCAAAAACGTCTGAAATATGGCATGTTTCTTCATTTGTGGTCGGTGAAAGAAGGTGTGGTAACATATTCTTTCCTTAACCATTTCGTGCTCGAAAAATATCTACAATTGGCACAGTATTCAATTTTTATTATTCTGTTTACATACGTGTATTATATAATGCTACTACTTTTTATGATTAAATTTCCTAAGTGTTTGTTAATCAGAATATTGCTTTAACAAGCTGCATACTACTTAAATAAGTTACAAAAAATAACATATATTAAACTTCACTTTATCTATGCGCCTTCATAAGTGTCTACTAGCTTTACTTTTGCTCAACTCAAGTTGCTCAACTCTTTCCAATAAATATTAAGAAAGATGTAAAAATCAAAAGAAACTTACTCCTTTAACTCCTATACAAACTCACTCAGCTGGAAAAGCTTGAATAAATTATAAGTTCCACTTACTCAACCTTAAATATCACTAAAAAGAGTCAAAGGTTGAAGTAAGTATCTTTAAAGTAATTTCTTCAGTTTCTTACTTCGCGGCAGTCTTTGGAGAAAGATAATTTTATGAACAAAAACAACATATAACAGCAAAAATAAAAATATCGAAGGTACATGAAAAATCCCAGCTAAGGCCTTGTTTACAAACTTTCATAAACACGTCTAAATTATTTCAGGCTTGGGTGCATCCTTTGCCTAGTTTTTATCCTGATTGCACTTGTTGTGCTGCCACTAACTAAGCAAGTTTATGGTGAAGAAATTTATTAACAACAACATCAGCAGCAACAGAAATAGCTACAGCAATAGCAACAGTGACGATAACAACAAACACTACAATTACAAGGACAACAACACCAGCAACTAAGGCAATTTAAGCGTTTCCTGTGTGTTGCTTATAATCATCCAATAACAGGATATGCCACACTTGCTCGCACAAGTTGCTCAAGACGCGAAATTTGTTGTAGCTGTTGTTTTTGTTGTTGTTGTTGCCTTTGAGCCAAGCTCAAATCTAAGCAATATGTTGTTACAGCTCATGCATATGTGTGTGTATGTATATTGTAAGGTATGAATTGTAAAGTGTTTTGTGTTTGTGTGGGCGTGTGTTTGTTGACTGCCACGAACTTGGAGTCTTGTTCACAAGCTTGTCTTTGCACACGCTTGTTCCACTTTTGAAACTTTGGTTCAATTATTTCGCAACTAAAAAAGTCATGTAAACAATTTATTTTAAGTGCTACAAGAAGGAATATCTCTATGCGTTCTTAAATTCATAATTTCTTAGTTTTATTTTTTCTCATTGCTATAAATAAGCTTACTTGTTGAGTGAGGACTACCTTTCACAATATTTAAATGCAAAAGTATTCACTATTAACTAATTAAAATGAAGTATTGAGCTTACGTACTAAGTATTAAAACTAAAGAAGGAGTAGATCATTTAACAATATATAATTGAAAAAGTATTCAGTATTGATTAAGTTGATTTTCTGTGATTTAAATACAAATTCTAAATGCTTGATAGTTTAAATCATTCTTGATTTAAAATGCAAATTCTAGTTGTTCGATAGTTTAAAATCGTTTATTGAGCTTTAGGCCAGGTTAGAACATTTAATTGCTCTAACGAATTTTTTCCAAAGAAACAAAACAACAACATTTTTAATATGAAAAGGAAAATATCACAAGCTGATTTTATTGCAATTTGGGCCCTGCCAGTATTAGTCATTAAGTATATAGTATTAAGTATTAATTATTCGTTATTAAGTATTAAGTATTAATTGCTAAGTATAAAGTATAAAGTATTCAATATTAACTATTAAGTATTTAATATTTAGTGTTTAGTATTAAGTATAAAATATTAAGTTTTCTAAAGTATAAAGAAATAAGTATTTAGTATTAAGTATAAAGTATTTAGTATTAAATATTAAGTATTAAGTATTGAGTATTAAGTATCAAATATTATTTATTAATTATAAAATATTTGGGATTAATTATTAAGAACTAAGTATTAAGCATTATACATATATTAAATATTAAGCCATAAGCATTAAGCATTAAGTATTAAGCCTTAAGTATTAAGTATTAAGTATTTAGTATTCAGTATTAAGTACTAAGTATTAAGTATTAAGTATTAAGTATTAAGTATTAAGTATTAAGTATTAAGTATTAAGTATTAAGTATTAAGTATTAAGTATTAAGTATTAAGTATTAAGTATTAAGTATTAAGTATTAAGTATAAAGTATAAAGTGTAAAGTATGAAGTATTAAGTGTAAAGTGTTAAGTATTAAGTATTAAAAATTAGGTATTAAGTATAAAGTATTAAGTATAAAGTATTAAGTATTAAGTATTAAGTATTAAGTATCAAGTATTAAGTATTAAGTATTAAGTATTAAGTATTAAGTATAAAGTATAAAGTATTAAGTATTAAGCATTAAGTATTAAGTATTAAGTATTAAGTATTAAGTATTCAGTATTCAGTATTCAGTATTAAGTTTTAAGTATTAAGTATTAAGTATTTAGTATAAAGTATTAAGTATTAAGTATTAAGTATTAAGTATTAAGTATTTAGTATTAAGTATTAAGTATTAAGTATTTAGTATTAAGTATTAAGTATTAAGTATTAAGTATTAAGTATTAAGTATTAAGTATTAAGTATTAAGTATTAAGTATTAAGTATTAAGTATTAAGTATTAAGTATTAAGTATTAATTATAAAGTATAAAGTATTAAGTATTAAGTATTTAGCATTAAGTATAAAGTAGTATGTATTAAATATTAAGTATAAAGTATTAATTATTAAGTATTAAGTATTAAGTATTAAGTATTAAGTATTAAGTATTAAGTATTTAGTATTTAGTATTTAGTGTTGAGTATTGAGTGTTAAGTATTAAGTATTAATTATTAAGTATTAAGAATTAAGTATTAAGTATTAAGAACTATGTATTAAGTAATAAGTAATAAGTTATAAGTAATTAGTAATAAGAATTTTGTATGAAGTATTGAGTATTAAGTATTAAGTATTAAGTGCTAAGTGTTAAGTATTAAGTATTTAGCATTAAGTGTAAAGTAGTATGTATTAAGTATTAAGTATTAAATATTAAGTATTAAGTATTAAGTATTAAGTGCTAAGTGTTAAGTATTAAGTATTAAGTATTAAGAATTAAGTATTAAGTATTAAGTATTAAGTATTAAGTATTAAGTATTAAGTATTAAGTATTAAGTATTAAGTATTAAGTGCTAAGTGTTATGTATTAAGTATTATATTTTATGTATTAAGTATTAAGTATAGTGCAAGTACTGCTTACTTACAAATTAAGTAATAAGTATTAAGCAGGGACCGTAACGGTTATGATTTTTTCAAAAAAGTCAACAAATAATCGTTATTTTTTGACTGATTTCATTTCGATAAATAATAAAAGTTAAAATTTGACTTTTATTTTCTCGATCAAAAATACAAGTTAAAATTCTACTTTCATTTCTTTATCAAAAATAAAAGTTAAAATTTTACCTTAAAGAGACGATCAAAAATAACAGTTAAAATTTGGCTTTTATTTTAAAAATTATATAGATATATTCCTTATTAACGATTGTAAAGGTTTAATTTTCAAAACAATTAATAGAGTACATTTTTTATTCTTTTACATCTATATTCGTTGACTCTCTCCACAGAGTAAAAACACTGCTATCGATCTTCATATCGTTGCATTGCATCGCTTAGTTGCATACCATTGCACATTCTATTTTCTTTTATTTCACAAACGACTGGAACAACAACTCCAAGCAGATTATATAGGAATTAAAATATTACTTTTACTTTTGATCGAAAAATAAAAGTAAAATTTTATCTTTTATATTTGATTATTAAAATAAAAGTCAAATTTAAACTTTTATATTTGATCAAAAAAATAAATGTCAAATTTTAACTTTTAGTTTTGATCGAATTAAAATTGGTCAAGAAGTAACGATTACTTATTGACTTTTTTAAAAAGAAAAACAGAAAAATTAAAATCATTAAAGATTATTATACCTTAGCTAACAAGCATCACATTGCTATATTCAAATATCGAAGAGAGTTACTCTTTCCATTTGACTTTTTGAATATAAATTTCGGAAATAACTGTTATTTTCGGTTCCTGTAAGTATTTAGTAATAAGGATTAAGTTTTTAGTATAAAGTATTAAGTATGTATAAGGTATAAGGTATTAAGTATTAAATATTTAATATTAAATATTAAATATTAAATATTAAATATTAAATATTAAATATTAAATATTAAATATTAAATATTAAATATTAAATATTAAATATTAAATATTAAATATTAAATATTAAATATTAAATATTAAATATTAAATATTAAATATTAAATATTAAATATTAAATATTAAATATTAAATATTAAATATTAAATATTAAATATTAAATATTAAATATTAAATATTAAATATTAAATATTAAATATTAAATATTAAATATTAAATATTAAATATTAAATATTAAATATTAAATATTAAATATTAAATATTAAATATTAAATATTAAATATTAAATATTAAATATTAAATATTAAATATTAAATATTAAATATTAAATATTAAATATTAAATATTAAATATTAAATATTAAATATTAAATATTAAATATTAAATATTAAATATTAAATATTAAATATTAAATATTAAATATTAAATATTAAATATTAAATATTAAATATTAAATATTAAATATTAAATATTAAATATTAAATATTAAATATTAAATATTAAATATTAAATATTAAATATTAAATATTAAATATTAAATATTAAATATTAAATATTAAATATTAAATATTAAATATTAAATATTAAATATTAAATATTAAATATTAAATATTAAATATTAAATATTAAATATTAAATATTAAATATTAAATATTAAATATTAAATATTAAATATTAAATATTAAATATTAAATATTAAATATTAAATATTAAATATTAAATATTAAATATTAAATATTAAATATTAAATATTAAATATTAAATATTAAATATTAAATATTAAATATTAAATATTAAATATTAAATATTAAATATTAAATATTAAATATTAAATATTAAATATTAAATATTAAATATTAAATATTAAATATTAAATATTAAATATTAAATATTAAATATTAAATATTAAATATTAAATATTAAATATTAAATATTAAATATTAAATATTAAATATTAAATATTAAATATTAAATATTAAATATTAAATATTAAATATTAAATATTAAATATTAAATATTAAATATTAAATATTAAATATTAAATATTAAATATTAAATATTAAATATTAAATATTAAATATTAAATATTAAATATTAAATATTAAATATTAAATATTAAATATTAAATATTAAATATTAAATATTAAATATTAAATATTAAATATTAAATATTAAATATTAAATATTAAATATTAAATATTAAATATTAAATATTAAATATTAAATATTAAATATTAAATATTAAATATTAAATATTAAATATTAAATATTAAATATTAAATATTAAATATTAAATATTAAATATTAAATATTAAATATTAAATATTAAATATTAAATATTAAATATTAAATATTAAATATTAAATATTAAATATTAAATATTAAATATTAAATATTAAATATTAAATATTAAATATTAAATATTAAATATTAAATATTAAATATTAAATATTAAATATTAAATATTAAATATTAAATATTAAATATTAAATATTAAATATTAAATATTAAATATTAAATATTAAATATTAAATATTAAATATTAAATATTAAATATTAAATATTAAATATTAAATATTAAATATTAAATATTAAATATTAAATATTAAATATTAAATATTAAATATTAAATATTAAATATTAAATATTAAATATTAAATATTAAATATTAAATATTAAATATTAAATATTAAATATTAAATATTAAATATTAAATATTAAATATTAAATATTAAATATTAAATATTAAATATTAAATATTAAATATTAAATATTAAATATTAAATATTAAATATTAAATATTAAATATTAAATATTAAATATTAAATATTAAATATTAAATATTAAATATTAAATATTAAATATTAAATATTAAATATTAAATATTAAATATTAAATATTAAATATTAAATATTAAATATTAAATATTAAATATTAAATATTAAATATTAAATATTAAATATTAAATATTAAATATTAAATATTAAATATTAAATATTAAATATTAAATATTAAATATTAAATATTAAATATTAAATATTAAATATTAAATATTAAATATTAAATATTAAATATTAAATATTAAATATTAAATATTAAATATTAAATATTAAATATTAAATATTAAATATTAAATATTAAATATTAAATATTAAATATTAAATATTAAATATTAAATATTAAATATTAAATATTAAATATTAAATATTAAATATTAAATATTAAATATTAAATATTAAATATTAAATATTAAATATTAAATATTAAATATTAAATATTAAATATTAAATATTAAATATTAAATATTAAATATTAAATATTAAATATTAAATATTAAATATTAAATATTAAATATTAAATATTAAATATTAAATATTAAATATTAAATATTAAATATTAAATATTAAATATTAAATATTAAATATTAAATATTAAATATTAAATATTAAATATTAAATATTAAATATTAAATATTAAATATTAAATATTAAATATTAAATATTAAATATTAAATATTAAATATTAAATATTAAATATTAAATATTAAATATTAAATATTAAATATTAAATATTAAATATTAAATATTAAATATTAAATATTAAATATTAAATATTAAATATTAAATATTAAATATTAAATATTAAATATTAAATATTAAATATTAAATATTAAATATTAAATATTAAATATTAAATATTAAATATTAAATATTAAATATTAAATATTAAATATTAAATATTAAATATTAAATATTAAATATTAAATATTAAATATTAAATATTAAATATTAAATATTAAATATTAAATATTAAATATTAAATATTAAATATTAAATATTAAATATTAAATATTAAATATTAAATATTAAATATTAAATATTAAATATTAAATATTAAATATTAAATATTAAATATTAAATATTAAATATTAAATATTAAATATTAAATATTAAATATTAAATATTAAATATTAAATATTAAATATTAAATATTAAATATTAAATATTAAATATTAAATATTAAATATTAAATATTAAATATTAAATATTAAATATTAAATATTAAATATTAAATATTAAATATTAAATATTAAATATTAAATATTAAATATTAAATATTAAATATTAAATATTAAATATTAAATATTAAATATTAAATATTAAATATTAAATATTGAATATTAAATATTAAATATTAAATATTAAATATTAAATATTAAATATTAAATATTAAATATTAAATATTAAATATTAAATATTAAATATTAAATATTAAATATTAAATATTAAATATTAAATATTAAATATTAAATATTAAATATTAAATATTAAATATTAAATATTAAATATTAAATATTAAATATTAAATATTAAATATTAAATATTAAATATTAAATATTAAATATTAAATATTAAATATTAAATATTAAATATTAAATATTAAATATTAAATATTAAATATTAAATATTAAATATTAAATATTAAATATTAAATATTAAATTTTAAATATTAAATATTAAATATTAAATATTAAATATTAAATATTAAATATTAAATATTAAATATTAAATATTAAATATTAAATATTAAATATTAAATATTAAATATTAAGGCTTAAGTATTAATTAAGTACTATTAAATATTAAATGTTAAGTATTAATAATTAAGAATTAATTATTAAATATTGAGCATTTAGTTTTAAGTATACATTTTTAATTATTGAATATAATGTATTAATTATTATCTATTTTTAATTAATTATTAAATATAGTGTATTAACTATATATACTATGCTTTATGTACTATGTGTTATGTATTATGTATTAATTATTTAGTATTAAGCAAAACAATTTCTTGTATTAAGTATTTAGTATTTATTAAGTATTAAGCAATCAGTAATTATAAAGTAATAATATCTACTGATTTAGTGAAGAGAGTCTAAATCAAATCAAAGTTCAATTTGAGCTGTTGTGTGACATCTGATTTTATTAACTGGTAACGAATTATCTTTAACTGGACCGAAGTTAAAATTCGGCTTAATTTTAGTTTATTTTAAGTTTTTGGTGAAGAATTATTGTGATAACGTAAGTTTTATAAGTCGTAGTTTTCATTCAAATATTTAACATTTGAAACGCGGAGCCCTTTTTATTACTTAAATCATATATTTTAAACATTGATTTTTTTGAAATTTTTAAAGGTTTTACTATGACGACATCACTTTGTATGGGAGGAAGGCGGGAATTCTCAGTTTTTTTAAATCAATATTCTAGCATCGAGTGCATGTTTGCAAAGTCTAAAGTGTTTGTACTCAATTTTGTGCAATTTAATGAGGTTTCTCAGTTTTCTTAAATTCACTTTGTATGGGAGTTAGATGTGGTTTCATTCGATTTTTACAAATTTCGTAATTAAATGTCATATTAATGGATAAAGCTTATGTGCAAAGTTTTTATGTAGTCATTCGAATAATTTATATTGAATTTAAAGAGACTCTACCGTTTTGGTAAAGCCACCTTAGATAGGAGGCTGATTTGGCTCATATATCAACTTGATCTATAGTTTTGAATATAGCAGTCGATAATGGCCGCTTTACATTATCCTACTGTGTGTTAACACATGCCAAAATTTTCATGTCTGATAGAATGTGAGATGGTGTAAACAACGAAAAGCAATGAGTGTTGGAGTCTGTTTTGATTTTTTTGGCATGTCGTACCACATTTTATTTTTTGGTTTGTTTCTAATTTCATCACACATTCTATCCCACCAGAGATGTATTTTACCATAAACTTACTTGAAATTTATTATTTAAGTGACAAAGTTTTAAACTCGTAATGTATTTTCAAATGGAATAACAGAAGGAAGCAGTTTTACAGCTTATTGAACTTTGAAGAGGCTTTAAATTCATTAAAAACCGATTCATTACTCAAATTTTCCAGTTTTAGTATAGTGTAAAGTATAAAAATGTGGTGCGACTCTGTGAGATAGTCTAAAAGCGAAAAATTAATTTCTTCATACAAAAATTAAAAATGACAGCATGATGAAATGCAATAATACTTGTGGTAACACACAGTAGGACAATGTAAAGCGGCCTTAACAGAAAAGATTTTTAAATTTGATCGCTTGAAAAATAAATGTATGTTATTTTAAACCCTTTTAAAAAAAGTTGTATACAAAAAGCCTCGCCCAATTCAGAGAGTTTGCAAATTTTGTAAGCCAAGTCAATAATCACTTCCGGTTTTTGTAACGTAATACCAGCATACGTTTTTGCTTATATATTTAGATCCTAACAGTCGATTGTTGTCATTGTTTCTACTTAATATAGTGCTACTTAATAACTACGCAATTATCCCTTTACAAAATTAGTCATTTTAATTTTTTTTTTTTAAATATTTCTTTGTACAAATCGTCCGTAACGCTAGTTTTGAAATGCCCATATCTCGTCTAAGGAGGTGATGCTAATAGAGAATATATACAGTTTTCTATACCTGCCACGCCTCCTTATCGGCGTAAAAAACGTAGTGACTAAGTTAATATAATCCTTACGCATTTTTAGATGATAAAAATAAATTAAATAAACTTTATGTTACGTCAGCATACTCGTATGAATTTGATTTATTAATTATATTAAAAAACTACATAAATTAGCTATTTCAAATCAGTTACAAAAGTGGAATAAGAAAGAAAACTGAGTGAAGACTGCAAAATTTTTATCGATTGACTTTTGATTAATGTGATGCGTGGGTCGCAAATAGCTGCTTATTATTCTTAAGTTTATTTTAAGCTGTTCTATTTTCTGTGGTTATTGTTTTTGCTTACTTAATATTCATAGTGAAACATAAGATGTGAAATGAATCGACTTTGACTTAAATTACTTCGAAAGCGTTTATGCTTTGTATGACTTAAACAGCAAATATTTGTTTTGTGCTCGCGGCTATGAAATGCTTTTCAATGAACTGAGAATGAGAAATGGGAAATTTCGCTATATATGTGTGTGTTTTTGTGTTAGGAAGCATTTAAATAGATGCTTCTTCTATCAAGTTTTTGTGGCGAGCGTTTCTAATGCACCCTCAGATATAAAACGTTTAAAATACTTTAATATTTATACTAATTTAAATACTTGAATAAAGTAAGCGTAGAGAACTGTTGTTTTTTATTAAAGGCGCTTAGATTTACATACATATATATCAAAACCTAAACAAGTGCTCTATTTTGAAGTGAAATTCTTTTTTCGTGCCTTAAAAACAAACTACTATCTATTTCTAATGAAAAATTGATCGGTGATTCCGATAATGTTATTATTTTTTTTCTGCTACTCCGTTTTCGAGATATATGTAGTTTTTTACAGAAAAAAAGTTGGTTCGAGAACAAACAACAATAATCAAACAAACAATGTATCAAATAAAGATAAACAATGCCTACATCATATTTTGATTCAACTTTTAGTTTTGGCGAAATAAATTAAAATCAAAATATTTTGTTAGTTTTGATATTTTTTGCGTAAAGCCTGAATTTTTCCGAAAAAAAAAATAAGATTTTGTTGAGAAAAATGCAGTGGTGGTCACGAATTTAGCACACATTGTGTTAGTAACACTACTTTGAAATTTTTTACATCTTAGGTTAAGAATTGTAATCAAATATTTTTTGTTGAGTATTGTTTAATAAGTTAACTCTATGTACCGTTAGTTGGTTTCTTAGTTATTCTTAAATTTTCTGTCATATTTGAAGTAGTATCAATCAATGTAGTTTAAATGCTGGACACGAATTTAGCACAGGTTTGAATTACTGAAATATCTTATTTTATTTTGGTTAATTAAACTTTACTAGTAAGATATACTAAATTTATTAAGTTTCTATTTGAGTTCTAAAAAAATTGCAAAAAGGTATGGCGAAAGGCTACTGATTTTCAGAGGCAGTTGATTCAGCAAATGAAAAATGGTGGAAGCACAGTTTCAGAGATTGCTCTGCTTCTTAGATGTTTTTGAAAGTTATTATATAGCGCATTACAACATATAGAGCAGTATTAGAGCATTAAAAATGTAAAATAGTGACCTAGAGCGCGAAAAACAATAGCAAGAGAGGGCCATTTGATTTATATAGCTTGACTTAGTGATCATTTTAAGACTTCAAATAAAATTAAAAATGAAATTTCATCAAAATATGGCATAAATGTGTCCTCAAAAGGCATAAGAAGACGCTTCAATGAAAACAATTTCCGTAGCTTTATAGACCAACATACACTACATGTGTCGCAAAAAAATATTAAATGTAGTCTTGCGTTTGCAAAGTCAACAAATTTTTGGAAAAATGTGCTTTGGAGGGATGAATCAAAGTTTTGCCGGTTCGCATCTGACAGCAAACAATATGTGTGGCGTCCTCAAAACATGCAACACAATCCAAAGTACACGCTCAAGACTATTAAACAGGGTGGCTGAAATGTTATGGTATGGGAGGCGTATTTTTGGCACAGAGTTGGTCCGATTGTTAAAATTTACCAAAAAATGGATCAGCCCGTTTACAAAAACGTACTTGTCAATACTTTGATACCGTTTCAAGAGGATAATTTGCCGCTTTAATGGAGTTTTATGCAGGATAATGATCCAAAGCACAGTGCTCACATAGTTAAGAAATGCTTGGCAGACAAACATGTTGATATTTTGAAGTGGCCATCGCAATCACCGGACCTTAACCTGATTGAGAATCTGTGGAGGGATGTCGAGCAGCAAATACTAACAGTAAAATCCCAAAATTTGCCAGATTTGTTTAGGGAAATCCAAAGGATTCGGTTTAGTATGCCAAAGTACCGTTGTGAGGCTTTGGTCGAAAGTTTACCAAGGATATGAGATGCAGTAATTAAGACTAAGGAATTTCCTATGAAATATTGAGTTTTATGCAAAAAATTTTGATTATATTTTTCATCCTAGACATTTTTTCGCTCATGTGCTAAATTCATGACCAAGTGGAAATGCTTATTTTTAATTTTTATTTGATTTTACGTTCTATAAAAAACAAGTTTTGAAATAAAAAAATGTATATAAGAAATAAAGAAGATATAATGTATACAATTAAAAAAAGTTCATTAAAAATTTACAAGGAATAAATGGAAAATTTAAGTATTCACTTTACTTTTTTAAGTGTGCTAAATTCGTGACCACGACTGTATATTGAGAAAAGAAAAAGTTGTGTTTGATTGAACCCAAATTGAGTGATTGTCAGTTTGTGCATGTCGTTTAATTTTATTGTCATATAAAAAAGTAACAAGTAAAGGTTGTTTTTTTAGATTTATTTTTTCATGATTTACATTGTTTTTTACATTGTTTACTCTGTATTTATATATTTTTATTTTCATTTTTATTGTTCTTTTTATGATTTACGTTGTTTTTTACATTGACTACATTGTTTAAAAAATTATTACGATTCTTGTTTTGACGTTTATTCAATTCGGGATCGGTTTCTCTGAAGAGAAACCAACAATAGTCGCACATCATTCCTTCGTCCCAAAATCCTCGGTACCGATTCTCAATTGACTTCATCTGCTGGTAAAATCTCTCCCAATGTTTGTCATTCTCGGTGCCGAGATTCTTCAAGAATCTTCTTAAAAAAAAATTCAAATAGGAGAGCAGAAAATGAATTTCCAAAGACATATTTACTCCCATTTTTTATAGTTCCTGAGATAATCGTTGACTATTTTTTCATAAGATTTACTTTTATTGTTCCCGAAGTAGCTAGAAATAATCATTCTAAAATCTCTGCCAAAGTGGTGACAATAATTCTGCGAATTGAAGATCGTTCAACACCTTTTTATTTGCGGTCAACTGAAAACACCTTCTTTTATCTTCGCATCAGAAAGATTTGGAGAAATGGTTTCACATATGTGAATGCTTCGCCCTCTTTGTCTAACGCCTTTACAAAATTTTTCATAAGTCCAAGTTTATTGTGCAGCGGTGGGAGTATAAGTATTTCCTTTTTGATGTTTGGAACGTTTTTGACATTGCTCCCTCCAACTATAGATTCAATTCATTCTGGCCAATTCTTTTTGTAGTATTGGTGTTCGCTGCTTAACTGTCCCACTTGCAGAGCAAACTGAAGTATTTTGTGTGGCCACTTTGTAAACCACATAGCATGCCAACGACTTTGAGATTAGAATATATTTTCTAGTCGTGTTCTTCATATTTAATACTTGTCAATAACTTCGCCATTGTTGCTTACGTTTTCTTTGTATTAACTGCAAATGCAATCGGAATCGATGGTTTTTTGTTGCCTATATGCAATAAAACAGCCTTCAAACTCAGTTTGATGTTATCGAAAAACAAACGCCACTCTTTGGGATCGTACGGCTGACCGAAGGTATTAAATAAACCAGGAATTCTTACATGTATTTTAATTGTAACCCTCCAGGAAAAATCGGAAGCCTTCCATCTAAATCTGATAGAGAAGCATTCCCCACCTTATCTTTTGGAAGCTTAAGGGCAGTTTTGTATTTATGTTGTTTCCAAACCGCTTCTTTAAGAATGCATGTGGAATTTTTACTTATTGTCAAGAAATGACAACAGAAAATATTAAAATCTTTGTTTCCTAGTCGCTTCCCTCAAGGAAAAATCGAAAGGCTACCATTTAAAAGTGATAAAGAAACATTACCCACCGTATCTTTTGGAAGCTTAAGGGTACTTTTGTATTTATATTGTTTCCAAACCGCTTCTTTAAGACTGCATGCGGAAACTTTTATTTATTGTCAAGCAATGACAATAAAAAATATTAATATCATTATTTTCTAGCCGCTTATTGTAGAATTCGATAGTCTAGTAGTAGCGCGCTTGACTGTCGCTCAGGGATTCCGGGTTCGAGTCCTGGCCGGGCATTTTGATAAAAAGGAAAAGGAATGTTTCCACTTTAATTTTCAAAACAGGGGAGAGGACTGCTTCCAATTCACTTTTGAGGACAGCGGAGAGAAATGTTTCCACATGACTTTTTAACACAGCGGGGAGGAATGTTTCCCTCTAATGACATGCTATGTAAAAAAAGCAATGGAATGTGCAACAAAGAGGAATGCTTCCTACATCCCATGGAGTGTTTCCTGGTAACATCGGGGAATGCTCACATTTCCTGGAGGGAAACTATTTAGGTCAAGTAAGTTTTAAGAAAGCAACAAAAACAACAACGTTTTCGCAATAGAATACATTAAGCTTAATGAATAAAATGTAAGCAATTGCTTTGTCTTGAAATATCTAAGGAATGACTTAAATATGGCATGAATACAAACTTAAGCAATACCTTTTCCTTTAAGCAATTCCTAATTTCCCTAGACAAGGGAATTCTTTTTTATATTTTCCTTATTATTTTAAGACATTGCTTTAAAGCTAATGAATAAAGCAAGGAATTGCTTTTCCCAGTTAAGGAATTGCTTAGGTTTTTTTTTAAGCTGCTCTACCCCAGCTTGAGTTTTTTCAAGTTAGAAGTGATAATGGCTTTTTTTTCAATATTCAAAATAAAAAGTTTTATAAAGAACGTTAACAATGTAGAAATGAAAACTTTCGAAAACTTTATCGTTTTAATCGCGAAAACGTTGAGTAATTGGAAAAATATTTTTAAGTGGATACTGGTGCAAAACAAGGAGGGACGTTAGCTGAATTCGCAAAAATGAAAGTGTTTCTACGAGTAGTGTCTGATCTAGGCTTTCAAAATGGAATAGCAGAAGAACCAGATGTACACCGGACGATTGTGTTCAAAACGCTTCATTTTGTCACGGATCAAATCTTAAAGAAGGCACATTTGTGGATAAGATTCCCAAAAACTCCTGCTGAAAAGATTGAAGCTAAGAATTTATGGAAGAAAAAATACAGATTCTGTCGGTGAAATAGACAGCACTCATGTACGAATTCTTGAGTCGAATGCATTTGGTGATGTGTACATAAATAGAAAAGAGTAAACCAGTATATACGTGCAAGCTACATACGACGAACTGGAGCTTTTTAAGAGCATAGATTGTCAGAAGGCAAGCTCTGTTCATGACAGCAGAATTTTTAAAAATTATGATATTTATCCTCGGAGATGAAGGCTATTCTATATCGCCATTAATGATGACGCCTCGGAGTAATCCAATTTCACCTGAAGAACAACATTTTAATAAAATATTTTGCAGAAAACGCGTTGTCATCGAAAGATGTTTTGGTCAATTAAAAGCAAGATTTCCCATTCTTCAATATAAAGTTCGCAACAAAATTGAAGTCATACCCTCAATCATTCCTGCATTGTCTTTGAAAGTTCTAGAAAGATGACAGCTTTTATCTGCAGGAAGAGCCAGCTTAATTTGACCAGTTTATACAAAGCGAGATTTCTAATATATGTTTGATGAGGCGTTTAAGGCATCAAAAAAGAGAATAAATAACAGAACAACTTTTTAATCAAATTTGGAATTTATATTTAAAAAGGCAAGAAACATGCAAATATTTATATTAGATCACGCAAAAAAAGCAAAGGTGGTTTTTTTGCTCCACCAGCATTTTATAATAGAATGAAGTTAAAACATAATATCTACATAAAAATATTGGTATCGTTAGTGCAAAATTGCCATTCGGTTTTTATTTGAAAACTCAAGTACAGCCTTAAAATTGCTTGAAAGTAGCTAAAACAACGTTTGTCCTGCAACTTTTTTAAAAAATGGTAAAAGTTTTTAATTTTGGTTTCTTTTCACAGACAATTAAAGAGGTAATACTGTCTGTGTAATTTGTTTTTGGTAGGTGTGATATTTAATGGTGTTTTTGAAGACGAAACTAAATTTGTTACTCATTTTTTATGTTCTATTATTGTTCAAAAAATTCCCAAAAATCATAGAAAAATCTGCGAGCTATCAACATTACATCATCCTGAAGGGCATTTAATAAGGTCTAAGAAATTAAGTACGTTTCACTATTTTTTTTTTACTCATGAACTTACGTCTTAAATGCAAAATAATTGATTTTATTTTTGTATCATTCAATTTAAATCTTTCAAATTTTAACAAAGTTTTGGCAAGTTTTTGTACTCAAAAATTCTTGATTTCAAGTCTTGCAAAATGTTTAAGGGGTCAAACTAAATTTATACGAGGTGAAATATCAGTTTCCTTTCCCTTGATATTTTAGCGACAAATTGGGGGCCCAACGAGCCCGTTTAATTTAAAACCACCGTGAAAAAATCAAAACATTTAATATTTTTTATCGACGAGGCTTATGAGTTAAATTAAAATGAAACCAAACCCAAACGCTCTCACAACATATAAATGAATCTTTGCCAATGATTTAGGTGAGTAAGAGAAGCACTTTGTTAAAATTTGAAAGATTTAAATTGAGTGAAACAAAAATAAATTTGTATTGTGGGTGCTCTAATATATATATTAGGGCGGGTCGATTTAAAAATCACCCATTGCTCAGTGAAAATCGTATTCTAGGAATCAAAGTAAGAAACTTTGCTCGAGGAACTATACCTCTAAAACGAATTCTTATGCCCCAACTTTTGACTTTTGTCCCGTAGGGTCAAATTTTGAAAAATCCCTCTTTGGCCCATTTAGAGTGCCCCAATCGAGTCCAAATGTATGACCGACACCCACTAACTTTGGAGGGCCGATCCACCCATGCCAGTGGCAACCCCATTTCGCTGATTTTTTCATGTAAAGTGCCAAAAATGGTGATTTTTTTAAATGCTTGTATGGAGAACCCCCAAGAGGGTTCCACTGGCATGGGTGGATCGACCCTCCAAAGTTGACCCTACGGGACAAAAGTCTAAAGTTGGGGCATTAGAATTCGTTTTAGAGGTATAGTTCCTCGGGCAAAGTTTCTTATTTTGATCCCTAGAATACGATTTTTACTGAGCAATTGGCGATTTTTTTGCCTCCCCACATATCGACCCGCCCTAATATATATATATATATATATATATTATTTCAAAAATATTCTTCAATTAATTATAAAATAGTTAGTGTGTTTTTCTTTGCATTTTATATTTTTATTTCTGGTTTTTTTAAGTGAAAAAAAGGCAGTGGTCCTTCACACCATTTTTCTTAATATTACTTACCATTAATTTTGCCTGCACGCT
Source organism: Dichetophora obliterata (assembly GCA_963920525.1). Classification (NCBI taxonomy): domain Eukaryota; kingdom Metazoa; phylum Arthropoda; class Insecta; order Diptera; family Sciomyzidae; genus Dichetophora; species Dichetophora obliterata. The sequence continues at coordinate 55,506,668 of OY986437.1, forward strand.
TATGCAAAAACAAAAACATTTACGCAGTGTTGCCAATTTGTGAGTATTTCCTCAAAACGTGTGGAATTTACAATGGCTGCGAGTAATTTTGAGGAATTTTATTTTGAGGAATTTTTTAGGAATATGAATGATTTTAGAGTTTTTTTTTAATATGTATACAAAAAAAAACTTTGGCAGCACCTTTTTCTGGTTGGTCAAAACATACCTTTAAAATATACTAAACACTGAACTTTCCGATTGCGTTTCCCGGTCACTATAAAACAAAATTGAAACCAGTGCAAACGAACTTAGTAATTGGCGTTCGGTTTTAGCTAAAATTAGTTTAAACATAAAATAAATACAAGAAAAAGGATATATGGTTGCAGTCTGCATCGGAAGCAAAGGCATGCATTGACTATTATTGCTATTGTAGCAATTATCGATTTACTCTTTAAATCAACAAAAAAAAAGTTTTTTACACATTGACTAATTTTAACCATAATTTTATTTTGACTAATTTTAATGTGATAAAGTTAGTTTTGCGAAATCCGACTTATTGATGCCATATAACATCATTGTTCTTATTGGATTAGAGATATTTAAGAGCACTCCTTGAAGTAAAAGCCAGCAAAATCGAGCATATAAAAAATTTCAAATTTCAAATTCACGTTTGTATATAAATATGCCTTCGGTGATGACAATTCCACAAAAAACATTTTAAAATTTACAGCGGTTTGCTTGTCGTCCTCAATGGATTAATACAGATATCCAGTAAGATAGAAAATATGTAGAAAAAAATGTATTTGTTTATGTTTACTTGAATAATAAAATATCGTTTGAAAAAATTTTTTTTTGAGGAATTTCATTAAAATTTGAGAAATTTTTGAGGAATTTGGGTATTAAAAAGTGGTAACACTGCATATGCAAACAACAACACAATCCGCTTTCGGCGATGTCGATGCCACTACTCTGCTTATTACGCACTGTCGCGAAAAGAAGTACTTTGCTGTGCATTCGGTTCAGTGATATACAGTGGTTCAAACGACTAACCGGACAGCGCAGCGAGCTACTTTAAATGCCATTTTTTAAAAAAAAATTCGTTATTTGAAATACACAAAGTTTTAAAAAATGTTTTATTATTGTTTTATCTTTATTTTGGTACAAAGAATTTGTAAAAAATATACTCCAATTTCATTTAGTTAGCAATAATATAAAATAATCCCCTTTTTAAAAGTCAAACATTTAACCGGACATTTCAAATTAGGCATGTTGTTGGCTTTGAAAAATAAGTCAAACCGAATTTCTATTGATTTCGCTCATTGTGTTTTGTTTTCGGTAATCGCTACTACAAAAAATTCAACAATGGTGCATAAACGTACGCACACAACTTTTGAGATTCGGCAGCTAATTATACGGCATTACGGTGAAGGTAAGATTGTACGTATAATCGGTGATATCGTTGGTCGAAGCCATTCTACGGTCCACGATATTATTAAAAAATATCGTGACGAATTTCCAAATCCTCAACAAAAGTCGGGAGGGTCAAGGTAAAAAACTAAACTACCGTGATGAGCGCCATATTCTCCAAAAAATAAAAAAAAAAACAATCCATTCCAAACTGCAAACGAACTGAAAAATTATGCAAAAAAAAGCATAGGAAAGGACGTCTGTGCGGAAACTATTTGTAACACACTACGTAGGAATGATTTTCATGGAAGAATGGTGCGTAAAAAGCCATTCATTGGGTCATGTGAATAAAAAATCAGCAAATGCTTTTACTGAATTTTTCTAGTAAAAAGTATGGATTTAGTGAATAAAAAAAGCTATATAGATATAGCTTAAAAAGCTTAAAGCTATATAGATATAGATATAAAAAAAGCTATATAGATATAGCTTTTTTTATTCACTAAATCCATACTTTTTACTAGAAAAATTCAGTAAAAGCATTTGCTGATTTTTATTCACATGACCCATTAGCCCAAAAAACAAAAGGCTACGACTTCAGTTTGCGAGAGAGTACTTGCTTAAAAATTATGCTTTAGGATGCCCGCCAGGCGTCTACCGGTGTCACTTCTCACCCAGTAAACAGCACGGAGTAGGGATGAGACCAAAGCCGGTCTCCTGTTTCTCTCAAATAATTTAAGCCATTATTATTGTTTATGCATCAAGCGTACTACTACTCTTTCTACTATGCAACGTTTACAATTATCATTTTACTATCTCAGTGGTACAGCTGAAAGTAAATATGCGCGTTCAAATGCTTCAAGATCCATCCGCTGAAACATTCTCAAAACAACTCTTAGATATCGACGATGGAAAAGTCACTAAAGATGAAACTGGATGCTTGAATTTACTGACCAATTTCTGCACAATCATTGATTTGCAAGATGCTCTCATTGAACAAATATTTCCCGTTGATCACACACATTACAAAAATCAGTTTCCGATTAGATTGGCATCTGCAATGACTATCAATAAGTTCCAATGCCAAACGATGTCTGTTTGTGGCTTAGGTTTGAGCACACCATGTTTTTCACACGGACAATTATACGTGGCATGCTCTCGAGAAGATCAACCATCCAGTTTGTGTTAGCTAAAGATGGGCTAACAAAAAATATTGTTCACGCTAAAGCATAAAGAGATTAATATTATTTGTTAGTGTTAATGTCGTAATAAATTAATGATATATATAATTTTAAGGAAAAAAAATTATATTAAATTAAAAAATTAATGTTTGGTGTTTTGTTATTTTTATATTCCCTCATCGTTCACAGAGCTCCATGCCTCTTTCACCCATATACTACATCCTTACAATAAGTTAGTTCTTTTTTTTCTGCACTAGAATTCCCTAGAATTAATTTATGTGGCAAAACAACGTTTGCCAGGTCAGCTAGTTCTTATATAAAAAATAGAAAGTATTTTTATAAAATAAAATCAGAGTCTTCATTCATTTGACTAAAAACACAGAATAAAGCTATACAAAACTTTTAAAGGGACATTAATTCAATTCCTTAGCCAGCATTATATTATTAATTATTCTAAACTCTAACTTTTTCCTATTTTTTTTTATCAATGTAAAGTCAGAAAACTTCCTTTCTGTTGCTGCAGGACTATGGGATAATTATGCGAAAAATGGAGGGCAATTCTGACAGTCGAACAAAAGAACTAAATTTGAAAAATATTATGCTTGGGAAGGTTTACGAAATGTTCATTATTTTAACGAGGTGAACCTGCCATAATTTCTATTTTTATTTAATTTTTAAGAGTTTTATTTGGAAAATATTTTAAAAGTATACAAAATTGAAAGATCTACCAAAATCTACCAAATTAAAAAAATTCACAAAATAGTTTTGAAGAAAAAAAAATTCCACATTTGGTAGAATTCTACCAAAGCGGTAACACTGGTGATTACTATTGAAAATCATCTAAAAAAAGAATTTAAACATTTAAAAACATAAACCATTAAATATATTCACCTGCTGCTGCCGGAATCGAACCCTGGCTCCCAGAACTAATTATAAGCAACAACAAAAACACTAAGGCCCTTATTATGAGCTGCGTTCGATCTTCGACTGTAGTTGAATGGCCTGATCGAACGAATTTGCATTTGGTATTATAACGTGCTTTCGACAAAAAGTAGCGCTATTGTGAATTTCGTTCATTTTGTTTCTTCACGGTAGTATATTTCTATCAGGTGATTGTTGTTTTATTTCAACTAAATACGATTGGTTTGAAAGTTGATTGCAAAAAATAAGACAAAAAAGTTATAACTATGACGAAAATAATTTCCATAAGATTCGACGCTTCGTCATAAGAGGATGAAAGCTTGACGGTACCGGCTAGAAGTAGAAAAGGGTTGAGCAACCCTTTTTTTAGCTTATCTTAAGCCACTTTGCTGTTCTAACTGGTGGTCCTAAGCAATTTAATTCCAGCGTGAGTTCTTCCCATGTCTTTGTCGCCTGAACTTTGGAACAAATATCCTTTGCAGTCAAAGTTTGCCTCCATCAATAAGACCAGTTTTTCTAACTGTGATTTGTTGCTCACCACCTTAGACCTGCATTCAAATTACAAAAACAGTTCAATATTAGTTTTTGGTCTTTAAAAAGGAAAACACAATCACAAAATACTTAAATTTTTAACAATTATTGCTAAGCACGCATCGCATCGAAAGCAAAATCCTATTCGACTGAAATTTCGATGAGCAACGAACATTTCGATAGGGTTGCATTGCTAATAATAAGAATTTAACTTTCGATACTCGTTGTTCGATAACCAGCGAAAATCGAACGTCGAAAGCAACTCATAATAAGGGCCTAAGTCTATGTGCGAATTGATTTAAATGCGACCTTAACTAAATTGGGCCGATAAGGCAGTGCTCTTAAATAATTTAGGAAATTCTCTAGCCACCTAAATGCTTCTTAAATTAGGAAGCACTGCCTTATCGACACTATTTAGTTTAGGTCGCATTTAGATCAATTCGCACACAGCCTTAAAATAACTAAAATTAATTATAAGTAGCAGAGACCTGCAGCGATGAACTACAACTGCTTTTACACTCAGTACATACTTGGTTTTTGTATGACTTCAATATCATTAATACCATGCAACATATTCTACGCCATCGAGCTCACTTACAACATCAAGCATGTTGCATTAGCCAATTGTACCAAAGTCAAACACTGTGTGATGTGTGCTTCGACTTCAGTGGAAAGTATAGATGTTTGCATAAAATAATTATATGTATAAACCACAGCGCACGAACGGCAATCGTTATAATTATGCATTTTTTTGAGCTACTGCCTCGTGTACCATTGCAGGTTGATTTCAACTTCGGCTAAGCAGTGATACAAAAATAAGCTTACGAACGATGAAATCAGCGCGTACACTGCATTTTTACTCAAGTGTTTGTAGATTACTTCAGTATGAATAGAGTAAATAGTTTTAGGAAGTTTTAGGGGTAACTTATTTCGAAGATGATGTCAAACTTTTAAATCTAAGATGGCGGATAGAGTTGCCACCTAGATTTTTTCATTTTTGCGAATTCTTATAATTTTGAAATTCTGACAACGGATTTGATTTCGAATATAATGTCACAGTTTTAAAATTTAAGATGGAGGTTAGGGTTGCCACCTAAATTTTTACTACAGTATTGCCACCTAATAATATGTATTTTTAAGAGTTTTAAACATCATTTATCAGTGTTAAGGGGTCGCTGATTTCGAATCTAAAGTCAGAATTTTAAAATTCAAGATGGTGGATAAGGTTGCCACCTTAATTTTTTGTAGTGTTATGAATTCGGGGCTGGCAAAAAAAAAAGTACACCATAAATGGGTCGCTGAATCCGAATCCGTTGTCAGAATTTCAAAATTATAAAATTTTGAAATAAAAGGGTTGCCACCTAATAATATGTCTTTTCAAGAGTTTTAAACGTCATTTATCAGTTTTAAACTCTTGAAAAGACATATTATTAGGTGGCGACCCTATTATTTCAAAATTTTGAACAATTGAACAAAAGTGGTAGCTTTATTAAAGATCTGCATGCATACAAAATCTTTTCAAAATCAGTGATTAAAGGTGTTTTATAGTAAAATGGCGTCTGATATAATTTCTTAAAAAACTAAATTTAATAAATATCTTTAAAAATTTGCTAAACAAATTTTATTGCTCACTCAACTAAACTTTAGAATTTATTTTAAAAAATAAATCAGCTCAATTGAACCATTAGCTTATGAGCTACAAGCTCTTAAAAGTCACGCAAAGTAACTGCAATGTTACTGCAATGTTACTGCAAATACTTTGTGTTCGGAGAACAAAATAAGCGCTGGTTTTTTTATGCAGGAGTTACGCTTTATGTCTTTGTTTTGTTGCTTGTAAATGACCATACTTACCATTGCATACCAGAAGTTGAAAAGACCCTGCGCTGGTTATCAAACCAACAACTCGAACATGCATTATTGTGGTCTTACGACACGCTCATACACAGTTGGCTTTAATGTTGCAAGTATGTTCGACACAACAATCGCAGCGCCTTGCGTAGTGCGGTCAGATTGTCACTGTATTTGTTGAGGGTAGATTGCAAGTAGCGAAAATGCCATCGCTTGCAGATCACTGATAAGTAGACAATGGCCGCATTCTAGCCGAAAAAGTGCTCAAGTAGCGAAGTAGCATAAAATATTTTCGCTATATAAATTGTGACATCTCAAGGAACATGTTCTGTGAGAGCATACATTCAGCCCGAAAGTTGTGGAACAGTTCTTGAGCACTTTTTCGGCTAGAATGCGGCCAATAAGTAAATGTAAGAGACAACAACATCAACAACAACAACAACAACAACAACAACAACAACAACAACAAAAACAACAACAACAACAACAACAACAACAACAACAACAACAACAACAACAACAACAACAACAACAACAATAACAACAACAACAACAACAGACACGGTATACTTTCAGACATGAATAACCTTAAACAGGTACTGACATAGAATTCAACACAACTTCATAACGTCATGTATATAAGAATGTGAAGAAATATCACATCAGAAGCAACTTTAAAGCCTGGTTTTCACTAAGTCAATTTCAATGACAACAATCACTGATGTCAGTATTCATCTTGACCATATGACGTCAAATGCGTTTTCATTGAAACCCAAAAACTGACATAAAATCGAATGTCAAAGACTGACGTTGAATTTATGCGTCAATTGATTGCCATACTGTTTTCACTTTCGATGCTATTTGTGAAATGCCATCGGTTTGTTCAGTTGTGCTTTTTTCATCAACAGCTGATGTTTTATATTTGAGATTGTTAGAAAATGTTTCTTTTTGGTGAAATTTATAAAATACTGTTAATTTTATTAGATTAAGGGCCGCTTTCTCAATGTCCGGTTAAGCACTAATCAGAACTTTAACCAGCAGTTAGCAAAAAAACCCTTTCTCAATCTTTGGTTAAGGTTGAACTGTCAGTTAAGTGCTGATTAAGTTAACGGCAAGTTGTGGTTTCGGTTAGCGCCATTTTAGGGTAAATGATTTCGAAGATGCTGTCAAACTTTAAAATTTAAGATGACGGATAGAGTTGCCACCTAGATTTTTTTTATTTTTGCGAATTCTTGTAATTTTGAAATTCTGACAACGGATTTGATTTCGAATATAATGTCACAGTTTTAAAATTTAAGATGGAGGTTAGGGTTGCCACCTAAATTTTTACCACAGTATTGCCACCTAATAATATGTATTTTTAAGAGTTTTAAACATCATTTATCAGTGTTAAGGGGTCGCTGATTTTGAATCTAAAATCAGAATTTTAAAATTCAGGATGGTGGATAGGGTTGCCACCTTAATTTTTTTTAGTTTTATAAATTCGGGGCCGGCAAAAAAAAATGGTACACCAAATATGGGTCGCTGAATTCGAATCCGTTGTCAGAATTTCAAAATTATAAAATTTTGAAATAATAGGGTTGCCACCTAATTATATGTCTTTTCAGTAGTTTTAAACGTCATTTATCAGTGTTAAGGGGTTGCTGATTCCGAATTTAAGGTCAGAATTTTAAACTTCAAGATGGTGGATAGGGTTGCCACCTTAATATTTTTTAGTTTTATAAATTCGGGGCCGGCAAAAAAAAATGGTACGCCAAATATGGGTCGCTGAATTCGAATCCATTGTCAGAATTTCAAAATTATAAAATTCGGATTCAGCGACCCATATTTGGTGTACAATTTTTTTTGCCGGCCCCGAATTTATAAAACTAAAAAAAATTAAGGTGGCAACCCTATCCACCATCTTGAAGTTTAAAATTCTGACCTTAAATTCGGAATCAGCAACCCCTTAACACTGATAAATGATGTTTAAAACTCTTAAAAATACATATTATTAGGTGGCAATACTGTGGTAAAAATTTAGGTGGCAACCCTAACCTCCATCTTAAATTTTAAAACTGTGACATTATATTCGAAATCAAATCCGTTGTCAGAATTTCAAAATTACAAGAATTCGCAAAAATAAAAAAATCGAGGTGGCAACTCTATCCGTCATCTTAAATTTTAAAGTTTGACAGCATCTTCGAAATCATTGGTTAAAGTTCTGATTATTGCTTAACCGGACATTGAGAAAGCGGCCCTTAAAAAACTTTGCCAGCAGTGAAAAAAAAAAAATGAAAACAAAATTTTTTTTGTAGGCAACAACTGACACAAAATGCCAACATGTTGGCATTTAAATTTTTCTTGTCATACAACGATATTTTGATTGACTAGCAAAATTCTATCTGTTTTCACTTGTTTGTGATTTTATATGACAATCAGTGGTCATATATGACAACAAATGTAAATGACAATACGTTTCCATTAGACTGACAACATTTGTCATTGAAAACTGACCTAGTGAAAACCAGGCTTAAGTATTAAATATCGCTGTAAATGTCAACCTCTGCTTCCTTCTTCGAGCCTTACAGCTTCGACATAAGCATGTTGATATATATTTTTTTGTTGTTTTTCTCTCTCTTACCTTCCTTGTATACTGCTTGCTGTGCTACCCGGCTCTATGAAATAAGGCCCCAGGAAATAAGGCCCCAAACTACAAATGAAATAAGGCCCCAAACATTTCTATACAAAACAACAACACAAATCATTGGAATGTTATATCCTATTTTGGGGCTTAATTTCATTTTTGAAAAATAGGGTATTATTTCATAATGAAATAAGGCCCCAAAAATGATATTAGCAAATAAAAGCATGAATATTTGGGGTGTTATTTTGATTTTTGTGGCCTCATTTAATTTTTTATATTAGGGCTTTATTTCATATAAAAGTAGGCCACCAAAATTTTCAACACTCACTGAGGGTCAGATTTGGATACGGTTGTCCTAACAACTTTTCGCTTTTTGTTATTTAAAATCAATTGAAAATTTCTCAATTAAAAAAGTTTTAAAAAATATGTTAAGTTTTGATATTTTTGCCGCGTAGTGAGGACATAATAAAAAAATACAAAATAAAATGAATTGTGAAAAATTTCATGGTAAAAGAAGGACCAGTGAACTTCTCCATGTCCTCGATCAAAAAATGATATATAGAAAAAAAGATCCACTTATAAAACTATAGCAAAATATGAATAACGACTAGACACCTGTAAAGCAAGAGTTAACCTTTTGGCGGAAGGGCAATTTAACGACGTTCGCACTTCACAAGATCTCTTACGAGTATTAACTTAGATTGGACTCTATTGAAATTACACTTTAGTTACGAAATATAACTAAAGTAACAGAGTTTTCTTAATAACTACATATTTGTAAATTAAGATAGATTTACAAAACAATAATTATATCATATAAGCTCAAACGATTTGGATTACAAGTTTTTAAAAATATTTAGTACAAGGGAATACTTTTCAAATTCTGTATAAGATTAATGAATTCTTAAAGATATTAATTCATTCATGTCAACAAATAAAAATATTAACAATTTTGGGGTGTTTTCATTTATTGTGGGGTCATTCTTTATAAGTTTTGGGGCGCTATTTCTAAAATATTGGGGTATTTTTTTCCCAATCGAACTATACCCCAATTTTTGGGATCTGATTCCGTTTTACAATTTGAGGCCGTTTATTTTGGGATACATTTTTGTGGAGCCTTTTAAAAAACTGGCATATTTGACTTTGGGTCCTTATTGCATCATATTGGGGTTTATTTCATAAGAAGTTGTTCTGTAATGGAATAAACCCTTAATTTTGGGGCATTATTTCATTTTAGGTTGGCGACTGTAGCCTAGTGGGTAGAGTGCGTGGCCCCTAAGCAAAAGAACCGCAGTAACCCGAGTTCAATTCCAGCTCAGACAGAAAGTTTTTTCAATTGAATTAATTTTTCTGCTCGGTCGTCACCTCTCTGCAGACAATGGCAAACCTCAGAGAGTAAAAATTGCCATGTAAAGCTTCTTGAGAACAAAAGCCGTTCGGAGTCGGCATAAAACACGTACGTCCACGTAGTTCTCGGTCATTTGTTATGACACAAATAATAACACGTACTACACAATTGATCAATAGAAGCTAGGTCAAAGTCCTTCCAAGTGCTGAAATGGCCAGTTTATTTTTTATTTTTTTATTTCATTTTAGGTTGGGGCTTTATTTCGTCGAATTGGGGCTTTATTTCGTAAGGAGTTGTTTCATAATGAAATAAAGCCCCATATTTGGGGCCTTATTTCGTTTATGTTTTGGGGCCTTATTTCCTGGGGCCTTATTTCACAGAGCCGTGCTACCCGCCCTGGCAACAGAATAGAAGCCTCGCAGTCAAACTCATTATTTTGCATACAATATGCTCGAATTCTGCTCGCCGCTATCTGCCCTTGCAACAGAATTCAAGTGTCGCAGGCGAACCTTGCGGTCGTCTGCTCCGTAAATTCTTCAGACTTTCCTCGCTGCGCTGCCTTGGTGGCCCTTGCGCCAGAAATAAAGTTTTACGTAATTGCACTTTGCAAAACCTTTGAGCTACTAACTGCATAACTACTGGTCGCTGCGCCGGCTGACCTCTGCCTGATAAAGCTTTCAGACCTTCGCTGCAGAAATTTTGTTGCTGTTGATGCACAAGAATCGATTACATTCATTAGAAGCGATTACCGTCTAATAAGAACCGATTACCGTCATACGAACCGTTACGTCATAAGAAGCTATTACCGTCGTAAAAGCTGATTACCGTCATAATAACCAATTACCGGAATAAGAGCCGATTACATCATAAGAACCGATTAACGTCATAAGAAACGATTATGCCATAAGAAGCTATTAACATCGTAAGAACCGATTACCGTCATAAGAACCAATTACCGCATAGGAACGGATTACAGTAGTATTATAAATTACGTCGTACGAACCGATTATTTGCCATAAACCCCAATTATTCCTCATACGAATCGCTTAAACGTTGTAAAAATTGGTTACTTAAATACCAGCGAACCAATCATCCGTCATTAAAGCCAATTGCCCGTTACTTAGAACCAAACCAGATCCGAACCAGAACCGATTACCCGTTACTTAGAACCAAACCAGATCCGAACCAGAACCGATTAGCCGTTACTTAGAACCGAACCACAACCGATTTCCCCATTACTAAGAACAGATAACCGGTAATAAGATCCGATCACTTGTCATACAGAACTGAGTACTCGTTACATACATCCGCTTTCGACTACATACGTTGTACTGCAATATATTTTGTAAAGTATTATAAGAACTATCATAAGAAATTGGAACTTTTCAATAAAGATTGAAAATATAAATTCAAATTGCATTCTTAATGGACCCTTCAGAGAATCCTGGGGTGGCTGAGTTTTTACTCAGCCTTAGACAAAACCACGTTACACGGTTTGAAGACCAAATTAAGAAAGTCTATCGATAAAGCGACTAACGAAACTATCTTTACATACAATGTTTATATTAAAATCAACACAGATAACATAATGGTTGTAGCCAATTGCACAATCTTACAGAGTAGAAGACCATTGATTCAAACAACAATTACGATAGCTGTGAAACACACACGACACAAACACCTTAGCACAATTAACACGAATTTCAATATTTATAAATTCTATCTCAGAACCACTCAGAACATAAGTTGATAGGAAAAATTTTTGTCAAAAAGCATGTAAGTTAAGAAAATATAATAAAGTCTCCGTAATTAATTTCGCGTTGTACAATGTTGTTGTACGCCAAAAATTGATTTTCTTAAAACCAGTTTTTTAAATAATATTTTTTCTTTTAATTGCCCTATGAAATTTTAAATAAAATCTAAAAATTTTTGTCATTAAAACTTTGTTTTTGTACCTCTTTACTGGAAAAGAATTCTGATAACACTGTACATAAAATTGGTAAGCAATGTAAATAAATTAAAAAGTTTAGTTATCGGAATATTTTTCAAAAAATAAATGTATTTATATTATTATCTACTTTCTGTGTCCATATTAAATGACTTTAGTTTTTGAGTGTATAGATTCAAAAGTGCCGTAAGAGAATCACTCAAAGACTCTTGTATGAAAAAAAAATTTTTTTGACACTGCTTACATTTGTGATTAATGTATGCACTAGAATTTTGGACAATCAATCGCCTAAGTCTGCAATTAATCATATTAGAAATTTGCATAAAAATATTTAAAACTTCGACCTAGAATTTTTAAAACGCTTAACATAGAATTAATGAATATTGTGTCATAAATCACTATTATTAGTCTTTTCAAAAGAAATCATTCATTTCATACCTTCACAATGATCACAAATAAAAAATTAACTAGTATTATCGACATTATTGTTACAACAGATAATTATGATAATATCGGAATGCTTATGCCAGAGTTGAAAACCTAGCCGCGGGAAATTTACGGGTCATATTGCTGCTAAGAACTATGTGAAGAAAAAATAGAAGAAGAAGAAGGAAATTAAGAATTAAAATAAATGATGGGAATAGCAGTAGGGAAAGCAGAAGATAAAGCAAACGAAAAAAGTTGACGAATTAGTCGAAGAAGCTGTATGACAGTAAAGACTTTTTAATGTAGAAGATGAATATGATAACTTTCACTTTGGACATTGGGATTTTGAGTAATTTTTTGTTGGCGTTGAATTTTTTGTATTATTGTTCTACGATTGTATGCCAATATAAGATACTCGCTATAGATATTGCTTTTCAGTTTCACAATTTAATCACACGTCAAAAGTTCTACGACAGACAGATCACGCAACAAGCGTTAATCTCATAAAAACTTCTCAAAATTTGCTGTTGTAATTACAATAGGGATTTTTAAAAAAAGTAAATATTTTAGAGCACTATGGTGAAGACTTATTGGATTGTATTTGTTGTTGTTCTGACAACAGCTTTGTGTAATTTACCAGTGGAAGGTGAGTAACAAGACATTGAGAAATGCCTTGCTCTAAGAATCGTTCGAAGGAAAAAAATTTGTAAAGAGATATGCATATTGCGCATGAAGCCAAAAACGTCTTTTTTGTCAAGTGTTTTGTTGTTGAAGTTCAATTTAATGAGGAGCTATCATGTTATCACTTTTTTTTTGTTTTTTTAACTCAGTCTTGCATTCGAATTCGAAAGATGAAAAAACGATTTTTTTGCACAATGCTAGCGATATTCTTAAAAGTTATAAATTTTATTGAATGAGGTTAACAGCAATTCAATCGTCCCTTCGAAAAGAATTACATAAAGGGTATTCACCATGCAGTGCACTTGCCTGTGCAGTTGAGGACTTGTGCAGTTGTGTAGTTAGGGTTTCATGAACGCACCACTATCACTTTTTTCAATGCTGTCTAAATTTCCAATGTGCACAAGTACACAACTGCTCAAGTCCTCAGAATATTCCTAGATATTAAAACCTCTAAAGCACTCTATTTACAATTCTTTTCTTTCTTAACTACGTTAGGCAAACACGTTCAACTTCGTCCTTTGTCGGCACGTGAAGTTTATAGCATATTACGTGAAGCCGGTAGAGAAGATGCTATTCCAGCAGATCGCTTCATAACGCATGGAATTGAGGCGGAAAAGGAGTCCCAACCCGAACCTGAACAAGAACCCGAAACTGAAATCGACTTGACCGAAGCCGGACGAGTGCTTATTAGTGCAGATGCTTTGAATGCAACGACAACCTTACTGGACTACACGAAAAACCTGAACTACACTGCCCTGTTAACGGCTTTTATTCCCACCTATAATTTGACTTATACTAAACCTACATTTAATTTTACCACATTTAATTTTACCACACTACACTCATTAAAACCAGGACTTAATTTAACTACACTCACTTCTTTGAAACCTGGTTTAAATATAACAGCACTAAAACCTGGATTAAATTTAACCACTCTCACACTCGGCTTCATCACCACCAGAGCAGTACCCAAAACTGTTAAGACAGAAGTCTGTTTTTCCAGCCGCAGTTTAAATGAACTCTACGATGAGGAGATTGAGACTGAAGCTGATGGTAGACAAATAACCGACACAGATACATTAACTATGCCAACTTCTGGCATAGGTAATGAAGCAGATTCCGATCTTACAAGTCCGTCAGCTATTAGCTCACCCGATGTCAGCTCATCTCCAGATAGCTCAGCTGCAGATTCATTTACGAGATCTGGTAGTGATGGCATTTCTGGTACTGGCAGTAGATTTGGTTCCGAACCTAGACCAGCCCGTTATCCTAGGCCCTATAGAAATCAGAGGCTTGGAAGTGCTGCTGTCACTTGCGTTGTAGTTCGAAGGCCGCAGACCTCTCAAAACGTTCGTAGGCGGCAAAGTGCCCAAAAGCTGCAAAATATTCGTAGACCACAAAGCAATAGGAGACCACAGAACGTTCGCAGGCCTCAACCCGTTCGAATACAGATTGTGCGTAGACAACCGAATGTTCAGAGGAAACAGAACGTGCGCAGGCCACAATACGTTCGTAGACGACAGAACGCTCAGAGAACACACAATACTCGCAGAGGTCGTAATGAAAGATACACAGTGCCGAATAAATCTTAGAACAGAGATAATTCTATATTAAAATATTGTATTTTTCTTCACTGGAAATTAAAAATAAAGAATATATTCGTTTGCTAAAGCGTTAAAATTATTTCAACTTAAAGTCTGTATAGATTTTATCTCCACTAGCAAGGGACAATATAAAAATTTTTGCCTTACACCATATTTAACCGATATAAAATTAGGATTGCGAATAATTTTCGTACAAAGTGATTTTAAATTTTTTATTGAATAGATAAATCGTTAGTTTTCTGCAGAAATAAGTTTTAAAACAGGACTTTAATACATTTTAGAATTCAAAGACTTAACTTTCTTAACATTTATCAAAGTCAAAATTCGAAATTTTTGTTCTAGAATTTTCACGTTTTAAATTTAAAGTCAAACGCGTTTGAAGGTGGCTTATAGTGATTTTAAATAATTGTTCAATTACAGTTTTTAACACGTCTTGCAATTTTATGTGACAGATGGAAGTTTTTTAAAAAACATTAACATTTTCAGAAAGAATTAACTATCATACGAATTTGCTCTTAATAACTAAAAAAATAATAAATGTAATAATGACTACAATTTGCTCCTAATGACAAGCGCGTCGGAAGCTAATTTCATTTGGGGGGGGGGGCGTACAAATGGGGGTGCAAAAAAATCACTAAAATTCCTTTAAAGAAACATGAATATGAATAAACAAATTTTTTATTTTAGTTTCAAAATAAAAAAAATATAAAAATAAATAAAAAATATTAAAATTTCATTATTTTTAAAAGTTTTTCCAATCACGGTTGCCACTTTCTTATTTTTTGTTGTACCAAATTCTCCGAAAAAATGACCAAATAGGAAAAAATTTAAAATTTTTTTTTAATATAATAATTTGATAACATTTATTATAATAATTCACTGGAGTATATTTGTTTACATACCAAACATAACAAAAATATTAAGTTATGTTATATGCTATTAACAAAATAATAAATACATCAAAATAGTTCTTTTGCTGGCCAAATATAAGGAGATTCATACCGTTCGACATACAATTATTTGGAGAGCTTTATGTTGTTAAGTGTTTTATATTCAAATTTATTTCTAAGCTTAGTTTTAATCAGGCTAAAATAAAAAAATATTGGTACAGCAGCTGCTGAACTACGTGAAAGGCACATCAGACTATTAACAAAATTGATAAAATCATTAAAACAAATTTCCCCCAATCCATTCTTCACTACCCAGATTTTTTCTCAAAATACCCAAATTTTTTCCCAACGTCATTACAATTTTAAAAACTAATATTAAAACATGAACAAGAGATCTCTGAGTCACAATAATGTCGGGTAGCATTCTAATAATATATTAATATGAATTATTGAATTATGGCAATAAACATGATTCAATTATTATAAGGTTATTCGTATTTTTTGACGTATGCTTATTTTTTTATAACCAAACATATTTTGACAATCTGCTAACAGTGTTTTGTGCTGTTGAAAAAAAAGGTATGTTTCAGTGTTTCGTTGTGTAGTTTTCTAGTGTAGTAGTTTTTCAATGATTTCTTGCCAAGTTAATAAGACAAAAAAACTATGTAGGTGTTGCGTCGTAAGTGTATGCTTTGTTATAAGTATATTCTAGGAATTTAGAAAGCTCCTTTGCAAATTTAAAATAGTTATTTTTGCCATTGCTCAAAACCTAATTAGTGAATTTTATTAATTGAAAGTGTAATTTAGAAGAAAGTAAGTTAAAGCGAAAAACAAATTATAAAGAAATACTAGTGGTATTCAATGAATGCCGTATTGTCGATGTAAACAGCGTATGTTCGGTAAGTTTAAAGCGGCGTAATTTGAAATAATAAAATTGTAAGGGATTAAACATACGCAACTTGCGGCACAAAAACGTGGTGTATACATAATGTGACCAACATTTTCAAAGCAAAAAGAAGTACACGCACAGACTTTAAAAAGAGACAAAAAAGAAATATACAGAATAAATATAGAATTACAAAATTGAAGTACATAAAAAAAATAATGGAGATATTAAAAGATGCCTGAATAAATCTACTAAACAAAAAATTTAATTTATAAGAGATTCAAAATTAGATCCAGCTTATGATTCATTGCTTATTAACGTAGTAGTCCACCAGTTTGACGAATTCACAAAATCAATTTTTTTAATTTTTCGCAATAGAATATAAAAATGAAATCTTAAAATATACTCGAAAAGTCTTAGACCTAAATTGAAAATATTTTTAAAGTTACAGCCAAAAGAAGAGAAAGCGTCGTAACGTATATTAAAGTACTGTAAAAACTTTAAACACGTTTTTTTCGAAACTACGTTTTCGAAATTTCGGGGAAGCACTTCCAAAAACTATTTGACCGATTTGGCTAGAAATTTTACCTGCTATTTAAGGCATACATAGCTAGTTCCGAAACTTTAAAACAATCAATTTTTCAATAAGTAAATTTTTTAAACAAATTAAAAAAATTTAGATTTAAAATTTTTTTTTTCACAAGTTAGCCATTTTTTATTTGTTTTTATTTTTTAAAACATATTATAGGATAGTGCACTACAATAAAGCCTGCCGAACAATATTCTCTTTGATTTTTTTATTTCAGATGAACACGTAAGGCTGAGTGCTTCCCCAAAAAAACACACCTTCTCTCGAGTACTCTTCTTTGATAAAGATAAACTATAAGCAAATTAATGTACAATCAAGTCAAAGAATATTCTTTTGCACACTTTACGACATCAATAAGAACATGTTAAAATTTCAAAACGATCGCATTTTATTTTCTTATTTAAAAAAAATTATGAAAAAAGGTAACATTTCGGTCGTCACACTGGGCTACTACCTTAAAATAAATAGAGTTACTTGAATCGAGTACAAAAACAAACCTTAAATAATTTTTTGCAGTAGTAAGAGGTGTATTTTTAATAGATTTATGAAAATATTGTCAAAATGATGTCAAAAAGAAGTATAACAAGTAAAAGTACTTTTAGCGTGCTTCGATATAAGAAGTACAGCGAGGAAAAAAAATAAGTAAAACACTCCCAAAAGGAGTACGGTTGGTCACATTATGTATACAGTACGTATAATGCGTATTATGCAACGGTGGTTTCATTTTTGTTTTGACGAATTTTTGTTTCTTTTTTCTTTCTTAACAATTTAAAAAATATAAATGCACTTACCATAAATGGATCTAAAATTACTGTAAAGTTCCTAATAATTTTGTGATGACAATTCTTTTTAATACAATTACGCAATTAACTAGGTTAATTTACTTATTTAGAACGCGCCACTAAACGCTCTTGTTTAGGTTTCATAGTTAAGTTTAATGTGTTTATTGAAATAAACGAACAAAACTATAATTATTTTAGTATTTATATTTCTTATATATTTATTAACATAATTTTCGTTGAAGTTAGTAAATAAAAATAATTTATTTATTTTTGCAAATACAAGTTATTAATGCACTAAGAAATCGGAGCAATAAAAATACTAGAACAAAATTAATAGTAGTCAATATAGTACCAATTAGTATGATATTTGGGTAACCATGTGCATTTTTAGTTCTAATGATATTGCTCTCATGATTTTTTTCTGCTCTCATTTTCAAATAAGCATACCAATTTGAGAAAACGTCAAAAATACGAATAACCTTATAATAATTGAATCATGGGCAATAAAGAAATTTTGTTTTCTGACATAACTTGTGAAGATGTTATTATATTCAAAACATTTAGGAACTTGAGGAAATTCTTACAAAAAATCCTCAAGTCTCAAAAAATGTGATTTTTAATATATATGACAAGAAAAGCATGTAAGCTTTCAACTCTTAGAACTTAATGCCATGAAAGTTCCACTAAACATAAAGCGCTGATTATAATAGACGGAACGGAACGTTATAGAATGTTGATAAATGTCACTTTACAATCTATTACATGAGTTTCTTATGAGTTCGATTATAATAAGACGGAACGGAGCGGCACGCGACGTTGAGATCTATTGATTTTTGATTTCGCCGCTGCGTTCCGTAACGTTTTGAGTAATAAATATATGTTGACAGATGCTACTATTAATTTTATTCTGCTTTGATTTGTTTTCTGTCTTTTTTAAAAAATTTTGATTGAATTCATGTTTTAAAATAATCAGAAAAGAAGAATTGATAAAATTTGTTTTGTAATAAAATATATTTTAGAAAAAAATTAACTCCTCTACCGATGCTATTATAATCGCTATTCCGTTTGAAAACGTTTCGTCCCGCCACGATGACACTTACCTACGTTCCGTCCCGTGTATTATAATCAGCGCTTATGTCTGAAAATTGTGCTACCAGTGCTACCAAATTTCGCTTTTTGTAACAAGTTGTTAAATTGTAAATCTTTGAAAAAATGTACCAACTCGGAAAATACTGTACCAAGGTACCAAGTTAAAATAAATGTACCAATTTTGGTGTTTCCAATTTCGATATTAGAGATAATTTTTTAAAGGAATTTTTCATATGTAATATGAAAATATAAGAAATAATTGTTGCTTTTATAAAGCCAGACTAGGTATATCTTTACAGGGTTTAAATGCAATAAGGTACAAAAAGTTATATCAATTTAGTTTCTTCCAAAATGTTTCTTTCTGTCCTTGCGAGAAACAAACTCTCTTACCACCTCTATCGAATTCAATTCTTCGGTTTTATCTTTTTGAATGTGTATAAGTGCCGCATGAGTGAGTTGTTTCTGTGTCATAGTTGCACGAAGATACGTTTTAAGTCGTCTGAGTGCACTAAAAGAACGCTCAGATGAAGCTGCTGATGCGGGCACAGTCAAAACCAAAGAAACAAGTTTTTCAACTTCATTTAATAGTTCCTTCAGTGTATCTGAATTTTTTTCAAATTGGAATTGCAGCAGAAACTCTACATTTTGTTCTAACTTTTTGCAAACACAGAGAAAGAAAATGGTTATCCGAAAGCATGCTTATGAAGAAGAGAGAATGAAGAGCAAAAAATATATATATTACAAAAATATTATCGTAAAAAAAACTGATATTTGAATAACTATTGAAGTTTTCTTTTTAAAATGTTTATCTAGCTAAATAAGTGGGGGCAACTGCCCCTGCCCCTCCGCTTGCTACGCCAATGCCTAATGAGCTTAATGAATGAATCTTAAGCCATGGTTTTTCCTTGAATTTGCAAGATATTGCTTGGAAATGATATTAATTAAAACTGAAGAAACTACATTGTCCCTTAAGCCATTTCTGTTTCTTTAAGCAATGTCTTATTTCCCAACTAAATTTTACCCTCTTATGCTTAAGAGTGCCTTGAGACACTGTCGGAATGATGGCAAATGTAACCACTTTTTTAGTAAAGAATCTTTTTTTTACAGATGCTAATAGATGTACCAAAATAATTGACAGTATGTAAAAGCTCTCTGCTATCACTATTGTTCCACATTTTGCTAGGCACGTGCATTTGCAAACAAAACAACTGTGCAGTTGTATGCTGTGCGATCAAATACCGATTTCAGTGTTTTTGAGTCTCTCGATCGCAATCAAATTTTTTTTTTTTTTAGATATACTTATGTTTTATTATTTTGAAGTATAATTAATGTGAATAAAGGTAAGTTGTGGTTTGCAGCAGTGTTTTGTTGATGAGAGCCTTGACGTGCTTTTGGGTATTGAAAAGTAAATTTTTCTGCCAGCTGTTTTCCTTATTTGGCGTAATGTTCCTTGTAACCTTTTGTTTTGATGCGAGATTGCCAATTTTAAGCCACTCTTAGCTTAGCCACCCCACCACTAGCTGATTTAATTGCAATTTCGACCCTGCTAAAGGCTTCATCAGAAATCTTTGTGATACCCGTGCAAGCTCGCTTTAGCGCACTGCACCACAGAGGCGATGATATTTTAAGTGTCAATTTCTCAGTTTTTCTCCCATTTCATATTTTCACATTTGTTGTTGTATTTTTGCTTTACACAGAAAGAACAAATTTAATGAACAGCGTACGTTAAAATTAATTCATTGATTTTAATGAAAAAATCATTGAATTTTAATGAATTTCTCATAGTTTTTAACGTACTGTTCATTGAAATCAATGAAGTTATATTCATCAAAAATGTCTAAATAAATATCAATGATTTGTTTTCATTATTTTAATGGACTTTTTATTGATATCAATGAAATTTTTAATTTGAAAAGTACATCAATGAAAAGTACATTGATTCCAGTTGTCAATCAAATTTTAACGAACCATACATTGATTTTTAATGAACAGTTCATTGAATTCAATGTTTAGGTCATTAAATGCAATGTATAGTTCATTAAATTCAATGTACAGTTCATTGAATTTAATGTATAGTTCATTGAATTTAATGTACAGTTCATTGAATTCAATGTATTGTTCATTGATTTCAATGTATAGTTCATTAAATTCAATGTATAGTTCACTGAATTCAATGTATAGTTCATTAAATTCAATGCATAGCTCATTAAATTCAATGTATTCAGTTCATTAAATTCAGTGTATATTAATTTATTCCCTCTCAATTTTGTTTGAAGTGAAACGCGAAGTTGTGAAGACGTGTGGCAATTGTGTGTGCAAATTTTAGATAAAGGGTGATAATAAATAAAATTAAAAGTAAAGAAAATATTGTGCTTTGAATGTAAAGGAAAATTTAAGTCTGTTGAATTTCTATTAGTTCATATAAAAAAAATAATATCATATCTGCTAATAGTGCTTACCGCTGTTGCAATGAAATTTGAAATCTAGTATTTAGTAATTTTTCAGCCTTTAAAAAACATTTACGTGTTGTGCATAGTGTTGATACAAAAACAAAAAAAATTGCTAATTACTAATCGTAATCGCAATTTAACAGCTGTGATATAATTGAACGAAAAAAGATCTCATTAAATTAAAAATAAATATATTATATTCATTTATAATATCTTCTAGATTGATAAAGATTTCTCCGTTGCTTTCGGAAATATACCTGGCATTTTAAGTGACTGCTGCCATCATTTTCAAAAATGTTTACATTTTTAAAGGATGAAAACCACATAAAAGATAAAGCTGTGCGGGCAAAGTTGGCAGAAATTGAAGATTTCACAAATTACAGTGGTAAGCTTAATTTTTCTCGAGGCTAAATAAATAAATAGTTATTTTTTTCAATTAATATCTTTCCAGACAGTACTGCTATGAAACTTCTTTCGAGCCTTCATGGGTATTTGATGCCCACTCAAAAAGTATGCAGTAAAGACAACTTTGGAAGAAAAACTTTCCTAAAGCATACAATTCCCATCCATCCAGTTCCCAAGAGGCATTCGTTTTTGTTGGAAGCAGCATCCAGGAAGTCGAGGAGCATATTGAGTTTTAAAAAACTAAAGGCGAAAATACTCAACCATTAATCCTTGCTGTTGGAGAGAAGAACTTCTCCTCATTCCAACAATTTTATGTGTTCATGGATGGTGTACAATTTTAATTTGCTAGTTTTATTAGAGTCGTAGATGAGTGCTTTAAAATTTTTCAATTATTTCAATTAAAATATTCTGCGGCATGCACTCTCGTGTGGGACTTTATTGCCGTATATTTTTATAAATTTAAAAACTATTTAAAATCTTCGAAAATTTGTATATTAATTGACTCTTTAAAATAAAAAAATATTGTTTAAATTGTAACTATTTTCTTATTTTAAAAATGTTTAGAGAGGGATTAACAAATAATTCGTTGAATTTAATGTATAGATCATTCATTCCAATGAACTAAATACATGAAATTTAATGAAATATACATGGAATTCAATGAACTGTATACATTAAATTTAATAAACTGTACATTGAATCCAATAAACTAAATACATTAAATTCAATGAACTTAATACATTAAATTCAATGAAATTAACATTAAAATCAATGAACTATACATTAAATTCAATGAACTATACATTGAATTCAATGAACTATAATACATTGAATTCAATGAACTATACATTGAATTCAATGAACTATACATTGAATTCAATGTAATGTTCATTGAACTATACATTAAATTCAATGAACTATACATTGAATTCAATGTAAGGTTCATTGAACTATACATTAAATTTAATGAACTATACATTGAATTCAATGAACCTTACATTGAATTCAATGAACTTTTCATTAAATTCAATGAAAAAATCATTATTTTTGGCATTTTTTTAATGAACGTGTTCATTGAATTCAATGAAGTGTACATTGATATTCAAGGAACCATTCATTGAAAATCACTAAGTTTAATGAACTATTCATTAAAGTATGAACAAAATTCATTGAAATCAATGACCACAGTTCATTGGACCAAAATCAATTAATAATTCATTGAAATTAATGCACCTTTTCATTAATATAATGTACCTTTTTAGTTCAGTGTACTTTAGTCTTTATGCTTATGTTATTATTATGGAGTCCAACAGTCATACAAAATCAACATAATAAAGAACAAGGTTATTTAGAAAATTTTTTATAACAAATTATTATAGAATACTTGATTTTTTCTCAATTAATGGTGTTGGTTACCAAAAAAACTAGTTTCAGAAAATAACAATTATTAGTCAACCAAAAAAATATTTTCGTCACAAATAAAAGTTGCACGGCAACCTAAAAAAAAATTGCTCTGAAAAATAAATGTTATCCATAAAGAAATTGTCCATGTCTCAAATTTGCCCAACTGTTTGTGCAGTGAAATGTTAAATAACAATTATTTTCGGTCCCTGGTTTTAACACATTTTTTAGCTCATTCCATAAAATCTATATCTTAACCTAGCGAAAAACAAAGATGGCGATGTCCATAGTTCTCATGTAAACAAACTCATATGAACTTTATTTAAGAGATTGTGTTCTTGCATTTAATGCCCATATTGTCATGTTATGAAAGTTTTAAGTCTTTAATTAATTTTATGATGTAATAAATTATTACATGAATTAAATTGCGAGCTTTAGATCAAGTAAGTTTTTAAGAAACCAACAACAACTCTGTACAGAGTCAATCACTTAGCTGTCTAGACAGTCTCTTTCTAGTTTTAAGTATTTAAATCAATTTTTTTTAAACAAATACATATCTGGAAACTGAAATGTGTTTTACCGTAAAAAAAGTCCTGACGTTCTAAAGAAAAAAAGGGAGCACAACTGTACTATCCTTTGTCTCTCGTTGAAAGTGTATATTGTTTACTACGTGTGTGAAAAGTGCTGTCAGATGGTGTAATAATTGATTACCCATAAAACTAATTGCAAAGCATTTTGTTTTTCTTATGAACTTACGTTTTATTTATCAACTGAAGTGTAAAGGCCGAGTTAAAGCTAGACATATTCTTTCAGATTTTAATTTGTACTGCATTTATGTACTTTTTTTTCGAATATATCGAAAGTCGATTCAATTATTTTCTTCGTCATCCTGACGTCACTGAATCAGTTGCAGAAACACCCGTATTGGTAATATTTGCAAGATGACTTAAAAAGGAATTGAATCAATTCTCCATCTGAACGAGAAAAGCTACAGAAATGCGGTACTGACAGAAATCTGGCAGAAAAACTCTAGCGTTGAACTCGAACTTAATAACTGCCGGTATTTGTACTGAAATTAATAAATAACGAAAACAAAGACCAAATTTGATAATTTTTTTACTTGAAAAAATTTTTGTTAGTATTCGGCTTCATCTTCGTTCATTGGCCGATTATTTCCATTTTGCCGACCATTCGGTTTGGGCCGAAAATTCACATTCGGTCGGAAACTAGTTAAAGCTATCAACTTAGATTTTTCACATGAGATTTGTCGCTCAAGACTTATGACATTCATTAGGAAATCAGCAAAACCGAAGACAAAGTACTGGCGGTAGTCGAAAATATATAAAATAAAAAGTCATGGGCGTCCGCAGGGAGAGGGGGGCACTTGCCCTCCCCCTAGGCGATGGAAATTTTTTTATATATCTTCATATTAAATCACAAAAGTCGTAATTTTTAAATTTAAAAATTTTAAGAGAAAAGCAAAAAGCTTTCTAAATTGTAAGTTGGGCTTAAACTAAGCGATTTGAGAACTTTGTGAATAAAAACGTTGTAATATGTTTTGTTACTTGGTAATATCGCAGGATCACTATGTAAAGTACGCGCCTTTTTTTATTTAAAAAAAAGAATAAAAAATACTCGCGTTTTTATAAAAAAAGTTCTAGGATCTGCCTAATAGGTTGCGGGCGAACTTCGCCACTATGATATTTTAAATTTCCTAAGAGTTAAAATATTTTTAATTTCCTTTTTATGCCGTTCACTAAAAAAGTGCAAAGGCTAAAAAGTTTAAGTCGGCAGCTATAAAAGCTCAAGACTTATTAAAATGAAAATAGTTGGCAGCTGTTAGAGCTCAAAACTAGATTGACTTTATTTGAAATTTATTCATCATTTATAGGATGTATAACGGTATTTTGTCTTAAAACTAGTTAACTATTGTGTTTGTATTTAGAAAGTAAACAGAATCATATGTTCTTTCGTTAGTGTAAAAGTAATAGTAGAATATCATATACATATTTATAACTTAGTAATAGTAGTATAATGTGTGTGAGTGAGTAGACTTAAATTATTAGAAAACGTAAACATAATCATATGTTAATATATTTGTGTAGGAGTTAAAGTAAAAATGTAATTTCATATATTTTGTATTCAGCAATATTAGTACATGTGTTCGAATGAAATAGATAGTAGTGCTTAGTATGAACATATGTTCTTATTGTTAGAATATTATTTTAGTATAATGAAGTAAAATAGAATAAGGTGATACGTTTTATGGTTGTTTGTGTTCATATTACGCGTTTTTGTCGCGATTGTGACACCGCTCTCATTTTTTGTTCGCAGAAGTGGCTGAAAAATAATGAATTTTGTATGTATTGAAATACATTTATTTATTTAATATTCAGTATTTTTCAGCCGCGTTCGCGAAAAAAATTGGTAGCGGTGTCTTCCAATTCGGCTATTTTTTGATAAACTAGTCAGAAATTTTTAAAACTCAACTTAAACTTCGTACCTTCTACGTATAATGAGTACGGTTAACTTACGAATGAATTTTTTAATAAATACTACGAATGTAATGAAAGCAATTTTGAAGTTATTACTACGAGAATTTGACGAATGTTAAGGAATGATATTAGTCTTATTAGTCGAAGATCATTCTTCGTAGCAGTAGATGCAAGGGGCATTTAATTCAATAACGGTTATAAACTTTCACGATACGCAAATTTATGTTTGAAAGTTATTGTAAGCAAGAAGAAGGCAAAGTAAATACATTTCATAAAAAAATTAATGTTTTCCCAAAAGTCGGCTCGTTTTTCTATCATAAATATGATTTTAATTGGGTTTTTTTTTAATTTTTCCTAAACTTATTAAAATGAAAAACAATTCTGCAGCATTGAAATTTAAGAAAGTTGCAGCGATCTAGGCGAGAGCAAAGCTTCTAATGCAAAAGCGAAAAAAAAAAATTAGTAAATTCAATAAAGTAGACCAATTTCGGATCAAAAACTAATTTTTGAAAAAATCTTATATCATAATAAGCAAACGATTTAACATTAGAATTTATTAAAGTCAAAAGTTTTGTATGTAATAAACGTAAATAAGAAACTCGATTTGAAACAACCATTTTTTATTTCTTAAAATTCACGTTATTTAATTTGAGAATTTTCTGGACTTTTTTTCGCGTCACGTGCTTATATTAAACCTGGATTCATAATCAAGCCTTGCAGAGAGATTTTGGAATATGTTAAGAAAATGTATGATACCCAAAACAAATCTAATAGACAAGTACCTCTTTATTTATTTATTCATAAAAAAAAATACATTCAAATCATTCATGTGAGATCCGGTGAAAAAGATCTCTCTTAGCATGCGGGGAACATTTCGAGAATAGCGAAAACTCAAATTTTTCATTTTTCGATTTGGATTTTGGCCTAATAAATCCAAATCTGAAAAATTTCAGTCCGCTCAAAATTGGTTTAGGAGTTAAAGGCTTCCAAAGTTAAAAAATGATCTTAAAATTCAGTTGGTTTTTTTTTTCAGTTTTACAACAAAAAAAAAATATTGTTTAATATTAGGATTTTTTTGTATTATTTTTTGGAAAGTTGAAAATCTGGGGGCGCAATATTAATTAATGCGATTTCATTTAAGGATATAGGCCTCACATTGAACTTATTATATTCTTAAGAATATATGCTTTAGCAAAAAATTACTGGAATGTTTTACATGAAAAAAAATTAAATAAAATTTTTAAATATTTCGGACATGATACGAGAAAAACTTTTTGACGATCTTTAAAATATATTAGATTTTCTTACGTGTAAAAGCGTATGTCAACTGGTGTAGTGGTCGTATGTTTACAAAATTAATACCAAAAATTCGAGTAAATAGCATTATATAGATTACATTTTGATTATGTTCATTATAGATTCCTTTTTGCCTTAGCCCCCTCCCCTCCCAGAAGTAATCCTGCGGGCGCCCATGTGAAAAGTAGTACAAAATAAAAAATATATATATATATTAGGGCGGGTCAATTTGTATGGACGAATTTTTTGGAGGGCTG
Source organism: Dichetophora obliterata (assembly GCA_963920525.1). NCBI lineage: Eukaryota > Metazoa > Arthropoda > Insecta > Diptera > Sciomyzidae > Dichetophora > Dichetophora obliterata. The sequence goes on from OY986437.1 coordinate 55,533,705, forward strand.
GCTCAGCGAAATTCGTAAAATACATGTAATTTCAAGACTTTTTCTCCACTACAGCATATACAAATTCTGAAAAAAAGCTGTGCGGACTTTCGTAAATAGATTTTGTTCTCAATTATAAAATATGAATGTATGAATGTATGTGTATGAATCTATTTACGAAAGTCCGCACAGCTTTTTTTCAGAATTTGTATATGCTGTAGTGGAGAAAAAGTCTTGAAATTACATGTATTTTACGAATTTCGCTGAGCCAGAATTTGACCCGCCCTAATATATATATAAACTGGCCATTTAAGCCCTTGGAAGGACTTTAACCTAGCTTCTTTTGTTCAATTCTGTTGTGAGTGTTATCCAATGTTTGAACACAAATGACCGAGAACTGGACCTACGATTTGTATGCCGACTTCGAATGGCTTATGTTCTTAAGAAACTTTATATTACAATTTTTACTCTCTAAAGCTTGCCATTGTCTGCAGAGAGGTGTCGTTTGACCAAAAATAAATCAATCAAAAAACCATTCTGTCTGAGCTGGGGTTTGAACCGGCGTTCATTAGCTTATGGGCCACGCACTCTACAAGTAGGCTACGGCTGCCTACAAAAGTAAAAAATGTTAGTAAATATTAAACACGAACCATACCTATAACCTATTTTGCTTGTTTGCTTTTGATTTTGCTCATTTGTATTTGCTGTTGCTTTTGTCCATTTGCTTTAGCTTTTGCTCATTTTCTTTTGCATTATTAGATTTTGCTTTTTCTTTCGCAGTTGACTTTGCTTTCGATTTTGCTTTTAATTATTTGGTTTTTTGTTTGCTCATTTGCTTTTGATTTTGAGCTTGCTCATTTAGTTTTGCTTTTAATTTTTTCTGCTTTTGCGATTGCGGTGGCTTGTTTTTTTCCTTTTTATTTGTTTTGTCTTTGTTTCTGATTTTGATTTTTTAATACCGAGGTCTATAGTACTCACTAGGGCTAGGATTTCGATCAAATATAATTTTTTTCTGCTGCTTTTAAGACATTTCCTGGTTATTTAGGACGTCCATTTATGTTTCCTAAATTCCAAATATAAAATGTTTTTAGGTCTTTTTTTCGTAATTTTTCATTGTTTTTTGTCGGTTTTAGTTTTCAGATCATCATTAGATTAAGGGCATTTTTAGATAATTTTTAGCGATTTTTAAGCTATTTTATTGCCATTTTTTTGAAATTTGCAATTTTTAGATCATTTTTCGGTTTTTGGGTAATTTAAGTGTCATTTTAAAAGAATTTTTCGTTTTTTACGTACTAAAAAATGTAAATTTTTAAACATTTCGTCGTTGCGCGTGCAATACTGTGTATCCGCCACTTCCAATAATTTCATTTAAATTTTGATCATTCCTGATTGATTCATTCATTTTAATTTTTCATAAATGCTTGTTTGAGAACAAGGCTAATATTTAATTTCAATAAATGTTAAGTTCAGTTGAAAATCTATTCAGTAGCTGAAAATAAAATCAGTTTTTATGCACTCTTGAAAAATGTTACTATCACCGTCTGTGTGTATGTGCAAAAGGCGGACTACCGCACCCGCAACGACTATATTTCTTTAACAATAGAGTCCCTTTTATCAAAAACATTACCTCTCAAAAAAGTAGTAGCTTTGTAGAAGACCTCGATGAAAAAAGCTCTGCGCGTGGTGAAACTGACGAAAGGATATGTAGAATGATGAGACAAGTGTTAGATAATATCTCTGGATAAGCTAGTTTTTATAAACTCTATTTTTATGCTCTATTGCTGAAATATTGGGGGGTAAAAATTTAAGAACTATGAAATTAGAAGAGGAACTTACATCCGATGACATTACTTACTTACTTAGTTAGCGCTACAACCGTATGTCGGTCTTGGCCTCATCTAAGAATTTGCGCCAGCCATTTCTGTCTTTCGCTTGCTGGCGCCAGTTGGAAATTCCAAGCTTCGTCAGGTTGTCCTCTACTTGGTCTTTCTAACGAAGATGCGGTCGTCCTCTTCTGCGTTGACCGCCGCTGGGTACCGAATCGAATGTTTTCTTCACTGGAGCATCGTCTTTCATGCGCTGAACATGACCAAGCCAGCGAAGCCGCTCGATTTTAATGCGCTTCACTATGTCGATGTCAGCGTACAGCTCATACAGTTCATCATTCCACCGTATTCGGTACTCGCCATTGACGCAGATTGGTCCGTAGATCTTACGAAGAATCTTTCTCTCGAATGCTCCTAAAGTCTTTTCATCTAAACTGCTCAGCGTCCAGGTTTGTGATGCGTAAAGTAGGACGGGCATGATGAGCGATTTATAGAGCGTGATTTTCGTTCGTCGAGAGAGGGCTCTGCTTCTCAATCGCCTACTGAGCCCAAAGTAACACCTGTTGGCAAGAGTTATTCTTCGTTTGATCTCAATGCTGATGTCGTTGGTAGAATTAATGCTGGATCCCAGATAAACGAAGTTCTTTACAACCTCGAAGGAGGTATTGTCAACGGTAACGTGGGTTCCAAGACGCTGGGACTGTTTGTTTGTTGACACTAAGTATTTCGTCTTATCTGCATTCACTGACAGACCCATTCGACTTGACTCTCTTTCTAATCTGGAAAATGCTGCACTGACTTCGCGCGTATTATGGCCAATGATATCGATGTCATCGGCATACGCAAGCAGCATAACACTCTTGTAGAATATTGTGCCACTACGTCTCAGATCAGCAGCTCGGATGATCTTTTCCATCATTAGGTTGAAAAAGTCGCACGATAAGGTATCACCTTGTCTGAAACCTCGTTTGGTAATAAATGGTGGGGAGAGGTCCTTCCCGATTTTAACTGCGCTTCTGGTGTTGCTCAGTGTCATCCTGCAAAGTCGTATTAGTTTTGCAGGAATACCAAATTCAGACATGGTGGAGTACAGGTGCTTCCTTATTGGGCTGTCGAAGGCGGCTTTGTAGTCGACAAAAAGATGGTGGGTGTCGACTTGTTTTTCTTGAGTCTTCTCCAAGATTTGTCGTAGCGTGAAAATCTGGTCGATGGTGGACTTTCCAGGTCTGAAGCCACACTGATAAGGTCCGATCAGTTTGTTTACAATTGGCTTCAATTTTTCACATAAAACGCTCGACAGGACCTTATATGCGGTACTAAGAAGGCTTATTCATGGTAATTGGCACAAATAGAGATATCGCTTTTCTTGTGGATTGGGCAGGGCACACTGAGACTCCAATCGTTCGGAATGCATTCTTCCGACCATATTCTGCATAGAAGCTCGTGAATGCATTTAAGTAGAGCTTCGCCTCCGTTCTTAAACAGCTCAGCAGGTAAGCCATCAGCTCCCGCGGCTTTGTTATTTTTAAGCCGAGCTATAGCTGTCAGAACTTCATCATAGTCGGGCAGCGGAACCTCAACGCTGTCATCCAAAATTGGGGTTTCCGGAATATCATCTCTATTGGCGGAATTGTTGTCAGCGTCGCCATTTAGAAGCTTAGAGAAGTGTTCCCTCCATAACGTCAGTGTACTATGGACATCTGTCACTAGATTTCCGTTTTCATCTTTGCAGGAAGAGGCCCCGGTTTTAAAACCATCGGCAAGGCGTCTTTTTTTTTCGAAAAATTTTCGGACCTCATTCCTGTCACCATACATCTCAATCTTCTCCTGCTCGCGCTTTTCAGCCTCTCTTTTTTTCCGCCTGAATATACGTCTCTCTTCCTCCTCTTTTTTTTGTATTGCTCCTTAGCAGCGTGCGTTACAACCGACTGCAGGGTGGCTTTGTAGGCGGCGTCTTTCTCTACAGTGGCGTCGCAACACTCCTGGTCGTACCACTGGTTTCGGCGAGGGCGTTGGTAGCTAATCACCTCTTCAGCAGCCGCACGCATGGAGTTGGAAATGTGTGTCCACTGCGCGCATATATCATCGATTGGAAGAGTGCTTTGAAGCAGGAGTGAGAGTCGAGTGGCGAAAGCCACTGGTCATCTCCTCATGCACGAAATTGGGGCGTTCTATTACATTTTTCTTTCTTATACAGTGCTTTTTTCGTGCCACTCCTCAATTTAAACATTTTATTCTCAAAAATCTTCAAATTGTTTCTGAGTGTACACTCTTTTTCAAATTGAGTTTTAACATGACCTCTAGTTTAAGTGGAAATAAAAATGGGTCTTTTATTATTTCTCTTAAAAAATACCTTTCTTCTTTGGAGCTAAGTTTATTTTTAGCTACTGTATGTTCTTTATTGCATATTCTCTTATATTGTATATAATGCTTGATTATATCGTGCACTGTTGATTTACTTTTTAAGGCGATTTGTGAAATTTGTCGCTCGGATTTTCCTTTCAAATAATAATCTATCATGATCTGCCTTTCTGCCAGTGTTGATTGATTCACTTCTCGAGAAATGTTTATTTTTTTAAATTTTGCATTTGACTGAAGTTATTCCAACAGTAGTAAAAAGTTGTAAGCAGGAATAACGGTTTAAGGACTACAATTTGCATTTTTTTTCTTTACTTGCCCGACGTTCAATGTGAGCTCGTTTTTATAGGTTTGTTTCGATTTAAATTTTTTTCACCGTTATGTTATAGTTTTTTAATTATGTTTCTGTTTAATTTTGTTCACCATAAAACAGAGTTTTGAAAAATATATATTGCAATATTCTGCATACATTTTCATTTCTGAAATCAATGCGAAAGTGATAAGAAATGCTTGCCCGACTTTCGTTGTGAGCCACTGTATCAACTTTGAGTTATAAAAATCTTATTACGTGAACCTTACGAAAAACTGTTGCCAGTAAAAGAAAAAAAAGAACACCCATTACAGACATTTTGTGAATTCTCTATTTGACCAGGCCAATGAAATTTAACGTAATAATAAAGAAAATTCGTGAAAATTCTTCTTTTCCCATTTAACAAGAGAAAAAATATTATTTGATTGTGATTTAAGTCAATGAGCCTTCAGAAGCTTATCGACTAAATCTATCTTTAGTCAAATTTCAATTATTTCCAACGAAAAACATTAACAAGAATGGGGATCGAATAACAAGAATCATTGCCAACTAATTCGGTTTTTTTTTAAAAATGACTTTATCCAATAATATTTTGCATCTATTACATATGAGTCATTCTTTTACAAACCTAACACCATTCTGACCGCCACATTTTTGATTTGCGCTAAAAATTTTTTATTTTTTTATTTTTTTTTTTTTAAATAGCGGGCGTTAAAAGTTTGAGATTTTCATGATTTTTGCCTTGGAGGCTAATTTTAAAAAATTAAAAATAAACTTAGGTTTCTTTTAAGCTGAAGACAACTCTTTGTTTCAAAAAAATTTATAAAAAATGTCATATTTTTATACACAATTTAAACTATTCCAACTAAAATGCATTTAAATGGTGTCTCTTCTTTTACAATCAATGAAACAGTGAACCTATTTGCTGACTTTTTTAGTTCCAACAATGTTGTCAAACGTAGATTCCTTTTTGGATTTGCGTTCTTTGACGCTTAATGAATTGGACGTTTTTGTTATTAAAGCTGACATTGATGGGCTTTTGAAAAATTTTCGGGCCTCATTCCTGTCAACATCCAATAACATATCGTCTTTAAAATATGTTCCTCTCGTCAGTGCAGAAGTAGAAAGAAGTTTTTCTGTTTACAAAAACATTTTGCCAGAGAATCGACGTTCTTTAAGTTTTAATAACTTAAAAATGTACCTTGTAGTAATAAATTTTCAGTTAAGTGTCTAATGTTTTATTTTTAAAGTTTTATTTTTTGTTTATTTTTTATGTAATTGCTTACTTTTTTATGTCATTTTTGCCAGTTTTTAGGTAATTTTCTGTAGTTTCGAGGTAATTTTTGTCATTTTTTTAGGTAATTTTTTGCAGTTTTTTAGGTCATCAAAATACGAGTTTTGCTAATCACTATTCTTGACTGTGGTACACTAGCATTTATCCTTATTGCCATACAAAATTTGTATTTACCGATAGTGCATTTACATTACATTAAGATATTATATTGGTGGCCTGATGATGTCATAATTTGTGGCCTAGCTTGCGTTTTCACCTTTATCAAACAAAACTGAGTCAAGAAATCACAAAATCGTGTCTTTCGAACGCCATCTAGCGTAACCCGATAGCAATTATACGACTCGAGAAACATATTACTAAAATCATTTATTGGGAAAATAATGCATTTCTCTTTATTACACCTAATATTAATAGCTACTGTAAAAAGTGCAACACAAAAAATGCATGTGTGTGTGAGCATAACCATTCTGCCCTTTAAATAAATTGAACAGTAGGAAAATATGAGACTTGTCAGTTTGGACTATATGTTCCAGACTCCTCTGGATTACCGGAGAAAAAAATGCTCAACAAATTTTTGTATTTTTAATAAGAATTTGGTTACACAAAACATAAATAAACTTGAATTTATGCTTAGTTTACTCAAAGCTATTGGTGTATCGATTGTTTTGAACGCTTTGATAAAAAAATATTCTGAATAAGATTACTACATATACATTAAGATTGTTCAACAAATGACAAATCCCTTCATCATCAATCTGTTGTAAATACAAAAATTTATTTAAATGTATGTTCATCTCTGCTAGTTTCTGGTTTCGTCTTTAGTATGCCATGATTGTGTAGGATAACACACACACAAAAACAAACGCACTAACCTACTATCAATGCGGCACACATGTTTCCACCCCATTTAAACGGTCGTTGATATCAATTAAGAGAAAATAACCGCACTACACCCTGATAATCTTTGCATTTGAGTCTCAGGGAAGAGCAAAAGACCCACACCACCACCATGACCTCCCATCCCACCAATAAACATACATTACAGCAGCATGCTTCTCCACCAGCAAAAGCAGAGTAGCTACGCGTTGGTTCTCGATTTCATCTAAATGTTAAGCGTGCCTACTGGACGCTAGAGGCAGCAACCGATGTCAGTAGAAAGATAAGTGAGCCCGAGACAGCAAAAGTCTACAGGAGCTTCAAAGACAACAACAACAATAACAATAAGATCAACAACTACAACATCGCAACTGCTTATAAGCAAGTGCTCAAGTGAGCGTTCAGCCGATGTGAAAGTGTGTGTGATGCTGTGTGCTTGTGCGTGTTTTTCCAGCATAATAAAGTCCTTTTTTTTTGTTGCACTGATTGGCAAAGTTATAGAGTCATCATGTATTTTTTTTTGTAGCTCAGTGTAGGTGTGTGTTTGTTTTTTTTATTCTTTTTGTCACACTGTATTTGTGAACCCTCAGGAGATATCCTTTAATTGCACGCCTATTGTTTTTGTTTTCGAGTTTGTGTTTGTTGTGATTTTATTTGATTTAACTTATTTTTTGCTTGAACCGCCTATCTGTTGGCATATGTACATACGATGCCATGTTATAGCTTGACTATAAAATACATACAATATAATGTTTATAAAGAAAGGTGTATCGAATTTTATGATTATGACTGCGATTTGATGGACAGGATAAACTTTGTCGTAACAAGTACTTTGTTCAAGTATGTGGGTGGATGTGTGTGTGTTCAAGTGCACGAAGGCGTGTGTGTTACGAGGAAGAGCAGTATTTGGATGTGTCTGTGTCATGTTCATGCCAAGTTTTATCTCCATGGGTTGGTTCGCAGTGTCAAGTGTTGAGCTCGTAAGAGTGAAATATTTTTTTTTGTCTTTTTTCTGTGCCAACTCAGCACCTTGTTGAATGCTTCTTATTTTTGTGCTGCTATTTTTACTTTTCGTATCTAGACATAATGAATTCATAAACAAGAAATATTATTAATGATATCGGCCACGTGGCAGTCCTTTACGATGGTAACAAGGACACGTGACTGTCGGTCTGCAGAGTTTTGCTATTTTTAAAGAGATAAAAAATGATTTCAATGAAACTCGATTAAGAATGCTGAATTATTTATAACCATTAAAGTCCTTATTCAACTCAGTTGAAGGAATATATGAAATTATTTTGACATTTGCTTTTGTTTTGGGTAAATAAATGAGGTTAATAAAAAAGACAAAGATATTCGATTGTGTGAAGGGCGTGAGTTACGGTACAATTTTCTCCAAAAGCTTCCATGTTGAATGTTTTTTCTATTGCAGAATCTTATTAAACGCTTTATTTGAGAATTGTTTAATATTATAATATTTGACTTTATGGCTTGATTCAGAAATATGTCAAATCAAGCCTAAATTTATTGAATAAAACATTTAAAATATTTACTAGAACATTTTTAACGATCAAATTTATGAAGTGGTTTTGAGATCAATTTTAATTAAATTTTATGTTTGCAAAAGTAGGCTTTTTGGTCATATTTTTTAAATGCAATTAAAACAATTTTAATTAATTTTTTCGTACCGGCGTTTACTTTATTACGAAAATAATAACGATTTATTATTTTCGTTTTCTTGAATTCAGAAAAGAGTTCTTGATTTAAGTAGGTTTTTCTTTTTGTTAATGCCATAAGCGAAAATATTCGATTTGATTTAAAACTATAATCTACAAAGTTTCTTGCCGTTTGATGAACTTTTAGAACCCGCTCAAGAGCCCGATAGTTGAAGAGCCGCTTTACAAAAGTTTTGATTAATACTAAAGTTCGCCAGTGGTCGAATTTCAATCTTTTCGCATACATTTTCTGTTGATTCGATACAAAATTATGAAAATAGAAATGGAGTAATTTTTTCCTCTTTCTACTCTGATCTGAGAACGTAAGTGATCTCAAATCAAAAACAATATATAAAAGATCCCGCCATAAGTGCGCAGAAATAGAAATCTGCGGCGAAGCTTACGTCATATGTGAAAATACATCCACAAAAAAAGAACACATACACAACAAACAAAATTAATCAAATGAATCTGATAGACTTATTGGAAAATAAAAGAAATACACACAAAGAAACAGTCAAACTACTATCAAAATAAATCGAGCTACACAGCTGCTTTTTTGTATGAAGGGATCAACACGGAAGGTAATACCAATGAGTTATGAAATTTTTATCAAAAATTGTAATAAAAAATTTATATTTTTTTCCTGGACAAGCGTTGTTTTTTGTTATATGTTTAATTCATTTAAAAAGACTTACAGCCCTATTCTGGCAAATTTAGAAATTGTTAACCAGTATTTTGAATATTTCTATGTGTTTGTTGTTTTTAATACAAAATTTAAAGCTCAAAAAACAAAATTTGTTAATGAAATTGTCAATAACTGAAAAGCAGTTGACAATTTTTACCAACATTTCTTATTTTTGTGCTTCAAATTTTATTTTGAAATAAAAAAACTACAACAAACATATAAAAATATTCAAAATACTGGTTTACAATTTGTTAATTTGCCAGAATAGGGCTGTAAGACTTTATAAGAAAATGAGAAGATTGTGCAATCGAATCTCCCCATAAAAAAAATTCTTACTGTCTTTTACCAGTCAGTTTGACACTTTCTTATTTTTCACAACTGACGTCACATTTTCGTGCTCACAAAGATGGCGGACATGCGCAAGGCGGAATCTGTTATATATTCTTCTTGATCTCAAATCACAGTGTAATGAAAAAAAAAACCTGACGAAAGAATATTTTAAAAAATTAAAAATTATTTTTATATTTACTTAATCTTTCAAGCAAGCAAAATTACCTTTTCAACAATATAAAAATTATGGTGGTACTCAATGCGTCCTTGAGATATGGACATTTTAACATCTAAACAAAGATTTATATTAAAAAATATATTGAACTTTTTAACAAAAAAATTTTTTAATAAAATATATTTAAAACAGCGGAGATATTAGCATTAAAGTAAAAACTTTGATTTTCATATAATTTTTTTTCTAATTATTAGCTGTCAAATGATTGTACTAAAATTTTTATTAGCTTCGTTTTTTTCATGGCAGATCAGGATCATATCATTGCATTTGCAGGCAAAGCAAAAACAACAAAAAATCCAGCAAGTGAGCTGGACATTTAAATTGATCCAATTCTATGTTATTAAGTGTTGAAAGCGCAACTGTAAAAGTAGACAACACTTAGCCATTATTGACGGCTAGATGACGCTGCGACTGATAAAACTGGCAGTACTGCATTATTTGACATTTTAAAACTTTGGTAGCAATAGCATTTTTGCAAAATATTTCGCAAAACTTTTCTGCTAGCTACATAGGAACATCAGATATTCTTCTGTAAGCAGAAAATAGCGAAACCTGTCTGTAATACCAAACGTGTGGGGTTTAATTTGAAAAAACTTTTAGTTGATATCATTCAGCTTTTCACCGCAAGGTATATAGTTTGTACCCACAGTACAAACGCCATCTATCTGTGAATTTAACGCACAGATCAAAACTAATGAAAGCAAAAAACTAAGTAGATTACTATAAGGAAGATTTTATATAATCCACAATATTCGTTATTTCTCTAGACACACAACTGCATTCTTTGAGATCAATGGGGACGTTTAAACAATGCAGAGAATTTTAAAACAAAACTCAGTTTTATTAATAGACTGGTATGAAAAAATAGATTTTTAGCCATAACTTTTGATTGGAAAGAGATATTGGGGTAATTTTTTCACACAAATTATTTTTGAGACTTGAATTTTTTGTTAAAAATATAAAAACAACATTTTGGAAAAAATAAATTTCGCAAAAAAAAGTGAAAGGAAGGTTGTTTTTTTGATTTAATGACAAAAACAGTAAAATAAGTTTTGCGCTTAGCTGGAAAAATTTTTGCAAATAAATGCTTTGCCATATAAAAGGTGGCCAGATGTGCAATTCTTAATTGATTTCATTTTTACAACAAAAATAATTTTTGAGCAATTTTTTGAGTAAAAAGTCAATATTTTGGAACTTTTTTGACATAATTATAATACATAGTAACACTAACTTAACGGTACAGTTCAACCTATTTTTGTGAAGTGAATTTATTGAGCTTTTGAACAAAAAAAAATTTGAATGAAATATATTAATGGACAGCGGAGATATTTGCATCGAAAGACCAAACTTTGATTTTCATGTCGTTTGTTCTCATTCCTAGGTAACGAAGTTTTATGCAAAAGTCGTTGTACTGAAAATTTCTACAATTTCAAATATATGTGAGTGTTTTTGATGTCAAAATAACAGAATTTTTTTAACACATTGAGTGCCACGTCGTACGTTTCCGTACGACAGTGATTGCTTTTACTTAGAGCCTGTAGTTCTTTTGTGTACGATACAGAGTGAAATTTGTTGCGATTTTTAAATAAAGAATCCTTTACTGAATATTTCTGCAAAAGCATGCATGGGTCTAGGATGATTTTTTGGAGTTTTATTATGTGAAAAATTTATGAAATGTATTTTTTTGAAATATACATTAAATTTACAAGTAATTTAATATTATATTCATTTTTGAAAGGATAAAAGTAAGTATACATATTATTATTTTAGATGGGCGTATTTTGGGAAATACTGCAGGCACAAGTGGGGGGTATTGGGGCATTTTGGACAGTAAGTACTCGTTTCTTTCAAGTGATTCCTTGCTGTTTTCCGGTCCAGCTGTTTTTTTGCAGTTGCGTAACACAAAACACAAGAACGTCGAATTGCTTTACTGTTGGCATCTACCCTTTTCGTTATAATGTGTTTGCCGGGGTTTACTGATTGCGGAGATGTTAGATCCAAAAGGTCATAAGCTACACGTTGACGGAATTTGCGTATGTTGAAGTTTTTTTTTGTAGCTTCCTTATAAACAATATGCGCGTTAACTATTGACAGACCAAGTAATAATTCAATTGCCAATTTCCTATACCACTTCAAAACTTTGCGTAGGGTACTACCATACCAGAACATTTGGTCCGATAAATCTATACCAGCTTTTCCTTTGTTATATTCAATGATAGCTAACGGTTTTGACTTAACTATACTTTTGCGTCTTTTTGCTCTACTAGTTGATGGCATATTTTTATCATCTTCTTGATTTGAATCGGATATCATCACTGGAGCATGCTTTGTTGAAAGCATTCTTACATCTCGCTTATCCTTCCATTGTAGTACTACTATTCCGTTTTCATCTTCTTGGGCCACCAATTTACCTTTTTTAAGCGCAGAATTCATCACTTCTTTTGGCAAATATTTCTTGTTTGCGCGAAGAGTGCCGACAAGGTGGGTTTTATTATTTAGCATTGAGCGAGCGAGTTCGTAGCTGGTATAAAAGTTGTCAACGTATAATGTACGACCTTCTCCTTTCAATTCAGTGATTAAATATTCACAAAAATTTTTTGCTAAGCCAACTTTTCTTACCCCAGTAGCTGATTTAGCACAATATATTTTCAATGACCAGGTAAACCCTTCAGTAGAGCAAAGTTTAAACAGTTTTATTCCATACGGATGAGCCTTATTGGGAATATATTGTCGAAAAACAAGTCTGCCTCTCCAAGGAATCAGTGTTTCATCAATAACGATATTTTCTCCTGGCACATAAACTTTTTGGTACCGCATCTGGAGCATATCTAACAATGGTTGGATTTTTCCAAGTTGATCACCTGGAATAATGCTACTATTATCTGCAAAGTGCATGAAGCTCAGTAGCAACTGAAAACGGTTTCGGGACATTGCTTCTCCAGGAATGGTAAAGTTATATAGGTGATTTTTTGACAAATAATCCGAAAGAGACCCAACTTTCACCAAACCCATCCATAAAAGAAGTCCCAGAAACTTCAAGGTTTGTTGTCGGTACCCATTGTTTTTTCTCGAAGATCTAGTTACGCCAGTTTTGTCCAAAATCTCTTGTGCGTATTGGTTGGTTTCTTTGACAATTAAATCAATGATATTATTGGCAACAAATAGCAAATATGTATCCAAACAGGAAATGTCTGATGAAATATTTTGCTGGATACCAGATTTTCCAGTAAATCTAAAGGTATTTTGACGTGATGAAAATTCAGTCCAATTGACTTCGGTATTCAACATTTCCGCGCCTGCTGTTAAACTGTCTTCTTCAGCTTCGACAGCTTCGTTTTCCGTATTGATACCATCTTCAAACAACATGCCATCGATTACCACAGGATGTATGTCAGGATCAGTGTGAGAATCCGAAACCTCCGGTATCCAATCGCAATCATCATCATTAGAAAAATCTTCATAACTCTCCGTCAAGACTTCCAATATTTCCTTTTCTCTTAACGACCGTTTCGACGTTGTAGGTATTTGCTTTTTATTTTATTATATTTTTATTTTAACTAAAAAGAAAAGAAAAAAGAAATCAAACAAAAATAAAAAACAAGAAAAACAAGAAAAAAAAGCGTCGTACGTTTTTGTACGACAGCGACTTTTACAAATGCATACCCGTCGTCTAGTGCCACGTTGTACAGAAATGTATGACACAAAAAAGCCTGTATAAAATAAAAAGTAAGGGTCATAATGGACTAGGGATATCTCAGAAAGCGTTTTTTATCACTAATACACTCATTTAACAAAAAAAAATGTTTGGCCTCCTGGGAAGGTTTGCGTCAAAACCGCTCAATGTTCCAATTTTTACCAATTAAATACACAAAAAAACTCCGATGATATAAAGTATTATAATAACAAAATTACCGCTATTTGAAAAATTTCTGAGGGGGCGTGGCAAAAAATAATATGTAACATTTTAAGTTGGGATGGACTTAATATGTGCACCTATTTTGAGCGAAATCCGTTGAGCCGTTTAGATTTGTATAAAGGCCAAACAAAAAAACAAACAGAAAATGAGTTTTGTTACTATAGATTACTTTGAAATGGGTTGAATTATTACAAAAGACACACAGAGACTATTTGATAAACTGTAGTACTTTGTAAAAAAAATATAAACATTTTGAAAAAATTCATTTTCATCAAAAAATCTAATTGTAGCTCATTATTTTCGAGTCTGGGCACTTTTTATTTATTTTTACAGATAAATGATATGTCATATGAAAGAGTGTGGAAAAAATTTAATATCTAAAAGATTTTTTTTCTAAAAGAAATTGCAAATTTGTGTAATTGTTAAAATTGCCTATCAATTGTGAACAGTCTTTTTCAGTTTACTTTGCTTCACTTGGTAACATGAAATTCACAGATGATTGATGAAAAGCAAAATTGTTTTCTTCTGGAAATTTTGCTTTAATCAATTTTATGCCTAAGAAAGCTTTAAGGTACAATTAATTCGTTTTTTATTTGCTTACCTTCCAAATCAGTCTTTTTTTCGTCTTTATTTTTTTCATTATCAGCTGTCAGTTTCCGATTTAGGGCCTGTTTGTCAGTGCAAGTTTAAGTCTGTTTCTGGTTTAAACTTCGTTTAGGAGCAAGTTTTTGAATGAATATTGACTAAACTTTAAACAAAGGTTAAACGCCCAATTTTTGTGGGCTAAACTTTGGTTAACTTGCCATATGCTCTTGACAGATTATTTGTTTGCTTAGTTTATGCAATGTTTTTCATTCGCATTTGACAATGGCCGCATTCAGCGAAGTAAACTGCTGTGAACTGTCATGGTAGCGATACCTAAGTGAGCTATGTTTTTCTCTGAGTGCATTTTTACCCTTATCATTAGAAAAGGGTAAAGAATTGTAAATTATTTAATTTCAATATTATTATTATGTAATTATATAAATAATTTCATTGCAAAGGCTTCTCACTCAAATGTAAACACAACAGTTGCCAGCTGTTTTCCCCGCTAAATGCGGAAAATGTGTTTTTTTTTTGCCAGCTGTAAGAAATTTTCAATAACTTTTCGATGTTTGCAAGTGTTGCCACATTATTTATCCCTAATCTGCATATTTTTAAACCAGCACTGAAAAATTGATTCCTTAGTTAAAATTAGATAAATTTTAAATTACGTTAAGCTAATCTGAAGTTAAACAAGGTTTAAACTAGCACTGAAAAACTAGCCCTTAGTATTGCATTTGTAAAGTAAACATAAACTATGACTTTTTGCATATTTTCAATGTCGTAGTTAATGCATCCCTGTATTTTTTGCTAGTGTAGAGTAAACACATAATCTACCATTTTGCAAATGCTAAGATGCAAGACCATTTGCACAGGACTGTGAACAGGCCTAGTATAAAACATTGAATTGATGAGGTACCGGTAAATCTTTTCTTATTTAATTTTAAAGTAATTTAATTGAACTTTTACATACAGAAAATTTGATGAAAATCAATTTGAAAATGGTAGAGATATTTGCTTGCAAAATCAAAACATGAAATTTCATTCGTTTTTTTTTTGAAGTGAAAACTTCTTTAGGCGCGTTGGAAGATTTTGGTAGAGGGTAAATCATTCGTTTGCATCATCGTATTTTTCCAAGGAATTCGTTGATATAATTACATATATATAGTTCATATATATGAACAATTTAGCTCATTGAGGAAATTTAAAGAATATTTATGTATTTTTATATAATAACAATTACGTATTAAACCTGCAAAATAATTAATATTTTCAGTAGTAATTGAATAACTAAGGTCTGCTTATCCTAAACATTCTATTTTTTAAAACTGTTTAGCTTAATTTCTTATATGGATTATATATTGGGGTTGGAATTAATTTTAAAGGTTTTTTTCGGTTTTTGAGCATTTATTTAGAAACAACGGTACAATGTATATTATTCAAAGTATTGTCCATCGTTAGCTACAACATTTTCCCATCTTTCTGGCAGCATATGGATTCCGCGCCGGAAGAACGATTCGTCTTTTGAGGCAATCCACGAATCGACCCATTTTTTGGTATCCTCGTAAGAAGTGAAGCGCTGCTCAGCCAAGCCATGCGTCATCGATCTGAATAGGTGGTAGTCGGAAGGGGCTATGTCTGGGCTATAAGGCGGGTGGGGTAGCACATCCCAATTCAGCGCCTCCAACGTTTCCTTGACGGTTCTTGCAACATGTGGTCGTGCGTTGTCATGTTGAAAAACCACTTTGTCGTGTCTTTTGGCATATTCCGGCCGTTTAACCTTTAATGCTCGGCTCAATTGCATCAATTGTTGTTGGTAGCGTTCCCCAGTGATGGTTTCGTTAGGTTTTAGCAGCTCATAGTACACGACACCCTTCTGATCCCTCCAAATACACAGCATAAGCTTGGCGCCATGAATATTCGGCTTGGCCCTCGATGTTGATGCATGGCCGGGTGGTCTCCACGATTTTTTTCGCTTAGGATTATCGTAATGGATCCACTTTTCATCGCCAGTGACAATACGATGCAAAAAACTCTTCCTTTTATGCCGTTGAAGCAGTTGTTCGCACATGCAAAATCGCCGTTCAACGTCTCTCGGCTTCAAC
This sequence comes from Dichetophora obliterata, assembly GCA_963920525.1. NCBI lineage: Eukaryota > Metazoa > Arthropoda > Insecta > Diptera > Sciomyzidae > Dichetophora > Dichetophora obliterata. The sequence continues at coordinate 55,549,919 of OY986437.1, forward strand.
TGGTACGGCACCCAATTTCCTTGCTTTTGAATCATTCCCATGGCCTTCAAGCGTTTGACGACCGTTGATAAGTCGACTCCCAATGATTCTGACAATTCTTGAAGGGTTTGAGACGGGTCTTCATCGAGCAAAGCCTCCAATTCCTCATCTTCAAACTTTTTAGGCTGGCCCGGACGCTCTTTGTCTTCCGTATCAAAATCACCACTTTTAAACCGACGGAACCAGTACTCACAAGTAGAAATCGATGGAGCATAGTCCCTGTAAGCCTCAGTAAGCGTGCGTTGTGCTTCAACCGCTTTTTTCTTCAAATGGAAGCACAAAAGTAAACCTTCCCGCAAATTGCGTTTTGTTGGAACGAAAGTCGACATGTTCACAGAGAAAAAAAATAAATGTTGTTTACACTTCAGTGGAATGACACATACTGAAAAATGAAGCTTACACAATGTGCTTTGAAATGAATATAGTCACAGGTGTGCCCGATGCGATCTATTGATAGTTACGCCATCTCTTAGAAAACCTTTAAAACTAATTCCAACAATATAATTTATAAGCTATAGATATTTCTTAATTTTAGAAGATTCTATTTTTAATACACAACGCAATATAGATATGGTGAACATGTATATTGTGTTAGTGTTATGATATAAATTGATATAAATAAGCATTAGTTTTTTAGAAAGGGTGTCCCAACAAGAGCGCAATTTTTAAATTTTAAATAAAACACAGATATTTAAAAAAAAAAATCGTGAAACTTTATTATATCGTAAAGTAGACAGAATGAGGTTATGTATGGAACAATATATCGTGCAGATGGCCGCAGCGGCTTTGCTGGCATACACGCGATCTTTTAATGAAATTTTCAATGACCGTTTTGCATAAATGCTGCTGTATTTCATTAACGCAGCGTCCAATTTCCTCTTTTAAGGCTTGAGTCGTCGTCGGCTTATTCGCGTAAACCATCGACTTCAAAAAACCCCAAAGAAAAAAATCTAATGGTGTTAAATCGCACGATCTAGGCGGCCAGTTCTGATCTCCAAAACGCGAAATAACACGACCGGGAAATGACTGATGCAGCAATTGAATTGTTTCTCTGGCTGTATGACATGTGGCGCCGTCTTGTTGGAACCACATGCCCTCCACATTCATTTCTTCAATTCTAGGCAAGAAAAAACTGGTTATCATTTCACGATACCGAACACCATTGACTGTTTGCGCTTGACCTGCCTCATTTTCATAAAAAAAAGGTCCAATGACTCCTCCAGCCCAAAAACCACACCACACAGTGACACGTTGAGGATGCATTTGCTTCTCGTGAATCACTCGAGGATTTTCCTCACCCCAAATGCGACAATTCTGCCTATTGACGAAGCCATCAAGATGGAAATGGGCCTCGTCACTGAAGATGATTTTAGCGGCAAAATCAGCATTTTCATGTTGTTTCTCCAATACCCAATTAACGAACTCCCTCCGCTGTCCATGGTCAGCTGGCTTCAGTTCCTGAGTCAATTGAACTTTGTATGCATGAAGATGCAAATCTTTAGTCAAAATTCGCTGCATAGTGGACTTGGAGACATCAATTTGCTGAGCTCGGTGTTGAATTGAGGTGGATGGAGTTTGAGCGACATCATCATGTACAGCTGCGACATTTTCGGTCGATCGACCTGGTCGAAGGCGCGTTGTTGTCTTTACATCACTAACAGACCCAGTTTCGGCAAATTTATCCATTAATCTCTTTACAGTTGACTCTTTTGGAGCATTATTGTGACCCCAAATTGATCGCAATTTGCGGACTGTAGCCGCAAAACTTTCACCATTTTGGTAAAACAATTTCACAATGAGAATGCGTTGTTCATTCGTGTAGCGCTCCATTTTTACTAACCTCGTACCTTCTACTAGCAAACAATAACAATTGTTCAAATGTCAAACAATGACACTTCGAATGGCGCCAAATTTAAAAACTGCGTTCTTGTTGGGACACCCTTTATTAATCAATAATGAAGTAATTTAAATAAATTACTTTAATTATATGTATTTTTGATATGGTAACACTTTTGCTTAAAAGAAATAGTTTCAGTAATAAATAAAAAATTTAATAAATTTTTATAAGCTCTTAACAAAAATAATTCTAATTTCATATGCCGACTGTAGCTACACGATTAGAATTCACAACACCTACAAAAAATTTCCGGCTAACTGCGCCAACAACAATTACCAATGAAATCTACAAACAAGGACGCACAGAGAAGAACAAGATCAGAGCGGAACTTTTAAAACTTTTTGAGCTGCAGTATGAGCTGTCGCACATCCTACATGTCCGTCCGACCTGTCAAATCCATTCTACATGTAGCATAGTCCGAAACCCCTTATTAGCATGAAAATTCTTATATAGCAGTAAGGCGGTCCGTGGCAGGACAACGTCTTCCATTTATATTTTATATATAGGTTTTCGCTTCGGTCGGCAGTCCTCTTACTGCTATACTTTTTTCTCATGCTGAGACGACGACTTGCCACATGGAAATGAGTAGTACTGTGAAAATTTACATTTTTCGAGATACTGTATTGATTTAAAAATAACGGGATGGATTTTAACATACTATTTGAAAAAAATATGTATTACCAAAATAGCTTTCGAGTACCGCTCTTTTTCACAATCAACGACTTTTCATACAAAAATACGTTTAACTGAGAAAAGCTGATCTCAAAATAACGGGAATTTAACAAAGTTTACTATTTGTAAGAAATTTTACCATCTTAATGTATATTTACACATGTAACATAAAAAAAATTTTTATTGAAGGGTATCCGTAAAAGATAGCGAAGAATGTTTTTTGTACATTTTAGTTATGTCTAAATTTTCCTCTTACATCATGTTATTTTATCTACAAAACTTTAGCTTTTATATAAGTAGTTCATAATTAAAAGGTCAAAGGTCACAAAAATATTCACTACACTACTTTACCCTTCTCAATTATAAAAACGATCTAGTTATTAAAATTGCCATCATTACTTTTTCATGTAAAATATGAAATATTTTTGTTTTTTTAAATTATTGAAGTCATTTTAAAAGAGAAATAGAGTTTTTTGATTTTTTATGATTTTTTTTGTGTTCAAAATGCAAGAAAGAGGCAATTTGCGGATACTGGAAAAAAGGGTCAAGTTTCGACAGCTATACATTTTTTATTCGAGTTTTGGTTTTTGTATTTTAATGCGTGCCATGCTGTGCTGAGTGTTTCTCTCAAAGCTCATTAAAATTCATTCATGGAGGGGGAGGTAACTCCAAAACTCCCTGCCTACGCGCCTGTACTTTTGATATTCATTTGCCTTTTTGGACAGATTATCTCAAAATCTTTTGACAATTTTTCCACCGGATTTTGCATCTAAAAATTCTTCGGAAATGATAACTCTTTGTTCCGTTTGTTGTTATTTTGTACTTTTAGGTCTTTTTTCTTATGATATTTATACAGTATTTGTTACAGCAAAATCGTTTTTGATTTCGAAATTGAAAATTCCCCTTAAGGATAAAGAATATCAGAAGTCAATCACAAAATGGTAGGGTATTACCGCAAACCAAAGCATACGCAGAGATACGGGCAATGTACATGCACTCAACTTAACATATGTACACATTGTAACATACTTTGCCTGGAGCTACCCTAAAAAACGCTACGACCTTTTTCCCGTAACATTCTTTTGACAAATTGTAATTGCAAATATGCAAAAGGTATGGGTTTTGTGATTTTGTGAAAGGGGCTGCTGTCAAAGAATCTGTCAGTTTGATTGTTGTGAATGTAATTTGTGTTGAGCTACTATTTTCAATGAACATTTAAAAATAAGTACCGTCTCAACGCAACCAATTTTGCAGAAATCTATTTCAGTCTGTTAGTGTATTTTTTTTTTAAAATTTAAAACAGCATAAACATACTATACATATATTCAAAGAAGAAAAATTTTTATCTCAAAGGAAGAAAAAGAGATATCGAAACAGAGATAAGAATGAATACATATAAGAATATTAACATGAATATGAATATGCCATGTAATCTTTCTTGAGAGCATACGCCGTTCGGAGTCGGCAAAAAACTCGTAGGTCCAGTTCTCGATCATTTGTGTTCAAATATTTAATTACACGCACAACACAATTGATCAATAAAAGCTAGGTCAAAGTCCCTCCAAGGGCTGAATTTTCCATTTATTTTTTTTACATGAAGTTGAAGTTGAATAATATGAAAATAAATCATCAAGATCAAGAAGAACAAGTTGCAGCTAAGAATTGGAATATTTATTTAAAAAAACATATGAGATAGTTTTTTCCTAACTTTACAAATAAAAGCTTCCTTTTCCGATTCCTCGCGAAAAATTATTTATGATAAAGCTGAATATCTGATTTTCTTTCCCTTACAAAATTTGCAATGTTTGCAGTATATATTAAAAAACGAAATTTTGTATTTCTTTGCTATGACAATATTTTTCAATAAATATTTAAGTGGAATATCTAGATTTTTGGTTTTACATAAAAAAAACTGACTACTTTTAAGAAACAAATTTCGTGCACATATTTGCATTAAAGATAAAAAATTTGTGAAAAAGTAGTGTCTTCCGATTCCATTACTTTCTGGAATGATTATATTTTGTCACGAGACATGAAACATAAGATTTCTGCCAGCTGTTCAACTTCCCTTGAAACTCGTTTGAATAAAATTAAAAAGAAAAATAAATCGAAATTTGACACAGAAAATATATTAAATCTTAGCAAATAGATACAAAAACAATCACTCTACGGCAGCAGGATGGACAAAACAGTATACAAATGCCGTCATGCAAAAGGACGAGGTTAGAAGTTAATCGAATTGTAGGTTAAATGGAAATATCGAAAGGGCGTATACGCACACACACATGCACGTGTAAAACTAAGCAAAGTGATAGATATATATTATAAAAATTCTTCATGTGCTAATGTTAATGCTGTATGGTTGAGATGCGTACTGCGACCTAAATGAGATCTATTGTACCTATTTCTCAATTGGTTGGTTGGTGGATTACAGAATTTCATCCAGCCCTATATCTCTAATGAATATGAGAATATTCTCAGGTTCAAGGGATAAAATTTGCTCTAGACTCAGCTTATGTTTACGTCTGCGAGCCGCGGCGTCGCCGTTTTTAAGTAGATGTATTGGAATCTCCTCTGCTTCTTCACAGAAACGACAGTAACTATCGGTTTCTATGTCCAATTTAATAAGGTAATATTTAGAATCCTTAGGTTCGGTTTACCTTAGTTTATGCACAATTTTGCTCTCCGAGTGTTGAAATCTCTGAGGAGCTATTTGAATTGTCTTAGCTTTAGGAGGCTTTTCCAAAGGTTTGAACTTTTGTGCCCATGGGTGTTGTCCCCATAGGTTTAAAGTGCTTGGTTCTTGGCTCATACACCCCTACGCCTTTACCTTCCAATGTTTTGGAGCCATCCGTTTACCATGATATACAGTGTGGTTTCTTGACTTGCGATGTCATCTCGCTGCCTTACTCTTTCTTGGTACCAAGCTAAATATCGAAGTGTTTTTCGAAATTGTACCTTTTTACTATATTGTCTCTTGGTAGATCGATATAAGGGGTGTGCTTTCCAATATCCTCCTTCTCTCTACTGTTGATAGTTTTACCAAAACCTGCATTGCATACCGCAATGCATAGCAGAGTTCGCTTATCTACTCCCTCTATGACAAGGTGTTAGGCTGTTAGGTCCAGAATTACTTCTAGTGCTGCTGTAGAGCAGGTCCGCATGGCGCCTGTGATGCATACGCAGGACAGTCTCTTTACCTTTGTTAGCATATTCCTCATTGTGGTTAGCTTGGTTCTTTCAGCTCATGCTATTACACTGTAGGTGAGGATGGGTGTCATCATCATGGTATTTCTTCATGTTTTGCAATTGCTTGCAACACCGGCGAAAAGTTAAATGAATAACGTTTGGAGAGCCGCCACCAGAAGCATTGACTGAGACAGTGCGGTTGCGGCGCTTAGTTGTTGTTTTCTTGTTTAGAAATAAAATAAAATAAATAAAATTATTTGATTAAATCACTCATGTGTGGAATTTAATCATGGTTGATACCACGAATGCAAACGCAGTCAACCAAATACAACACATTCGACTCGATATAGCTATGATACTTTACTATTATGACGATGACGATGATGAATGCTGGTAAACCATATTAACCCAGCAAACCAGATAATAAAAGTTAAATTTTGCATTAAAGCTACGATACCGAAACGATGTAAAATTTTAAACATCATGTTATTAGTTTTGATGCTTCATATATATTTGCATTTAGTGTTATACTATAACAAGTTTATTTTCAAATGACTCTTTTGCATAGAACATATACGTTAATAGAACTAATTTCTCTTATGTACTATGAACAAGTTAATATATAAATAGTGCATTGAAATTACTGCTGAGTTTATTTTAAATAAACCTTAATACTTTACTCTGTTGAGTCAAAATATAAAAATTAAGGAATTAAATATATTTTCGTAACATATATTACTCCAAAAATAATTAAAAAATTATTTATTGCTTAGCTTCAGGTCTGAAAGAATAATGCTAGGGTCTAGCGTTTTCACAAACCTGCTCCTGCCAACCTTTAGAAGGATACAAAATTGACATGGGATCATCTTCTGCCTTTTCTTCTAGCCAAAAGCTGTTAAAGTTTTGATAAATTTGCAATATTGCATTTTTATTTAGCCTCGATATAGTAGGGATAATAAAATAATATCGAATCAGATTTTAAATTAACTTTAGATCGTTGCGATATGGAAATTTTATTTAACCTTAATATAATTAAGATATCGAAATTTTCATCAACCTCGATATCTTGAAATATATAAGTTCGATAGCAAAACATTAATTTTTCGATATCGAAACGATATGGTCTGAAAAATCATCAACGATACAAATTATCACCTTTTCGATATCATGTCAATATCGAAACGATATCATTTGGTTTGGTGGGAAGTGAGCTCGTTTCTTGTGTTGTGTGTGTGTTTGTGATGTTTGTATGCCTGCGTGCATATGGCTTCATTTGGTTTACTGGCTTCAGTTTCTGTGATTATACTTTATGTAGATGAATTGAATTGATGGCGTGTCATATTGAAGTTAGCAATATGCTACTCATGTTATTTTATTATCTATTTTAATAAATGATGACATATAATGGCAATAAAAATGTCAGATAATTATTTTTATTGCTTCAAAGAAGCGTTATTTTATTAATATGAAAACAAAAACATAAAATTCCGTAACTAGAGAGTAAAATACCCAAAATTAGCTCATAACGTATTAGTTAAGGGTTAAATCCAACGTTTAGTGAATTCTTAAAGTGATAATAAAATAAAAGTGTAGTGTGGAATAAGAATGTCGCTACAGCGCAGAAGGGACAGTCCGATTAGATTTATTAATGCTACAGCATATATAGAAAAAATATACATATTCATCTGCTTTGAAAACAAGCAATGCTGTTTTTTTCGTGACGAAAGTTTTTGGCTACTCCCTACGACGCGTAGCACAGTGGAATGCTTTTATACAACATTTGGATCTTCTATCAAAATGCAATAAATTTTGGTAGAAATCATTTTTAAAACAGTAGAATGAACATTTGTAGGAATGGTCGTAATCGGTTTACGAAAACGCCCACTCCCATACAAATGTTTTCCCTAATTGCCATAACTCCACGATAAATAGCCGTAAAAGTATACAATTTGAAATGCACTACATTCGGAACTAATATTAAGGAAAATGTATTGTCATAAAAAATCAAAAAAGCCGTAAGTTACCAAAAAATGAAAATCAACTGTTTGATTGATTATAATGCACAGTATCAAAAATACATGCTCCTTCAAATTTTTACACGCCTACAAGTAAAA